>CM071957.1:24187500-24345000 GCA_036784905.1 Acrossocheilus fasciatus | reverse complement strand
CGGAAGGTTGAAAAAAAAAAAAAAAATAAAAAAAAAAAAATAAAAAAAAATAATAATCCTTAGGAAAACAATAGGGCCTCCGCCATTCTGGCTTGGGCCCTAATTAGAATCATTCTCACACGAAACGATGTGTTTACACCATGGATTACACGGTGAGTGTGCGCGTAGCTGTGACGTCACTGCCTGTGCCGCTGGCATTAAAAGGATCGAATCAGAATCGGCAAGAAGTGAGACTGAATCAGTGCATCTCTATAAAAAAATGGTTACTGACAACTCCGCACTGTCAACATTAGTATTGTATTCTTGACAGTAGACTTCCTTATACTAATTGCTCTTGGCTATGTTGACATCTCTCTCTCTCCTTTTCCTCGTATGTTTACTTTGTCTAGATAATTCACTTATATTTTGTATTTTTTGTGAATTTATGTTTCTGTATTTTTTACTCTTTTTTTTTTTTTCTTCCATATGATGTGTATGTGTGTAATGATGCTCTGTCTTTGTTTTTAGGGTGACCTTTTAACATTCTGTCAAGGGTCTACAGATTCTGGCACATTTACAGTTATGTTTATTAATGTGCATTGCCCCTGTAAACAAACAAACAAACAAAAAAAAAGGAAAAAAAAAGAAAAAGGATTACGCTTACAAGTAAATAATTCTTTAAATCAAAAGTAGGGCTGTACACTTAACATTGAGAAATAGACTAGTGTCTGTAATTATTAAAGCATAAAAAGACTGCCATTTAAATATGAAGTCTGCATGTTTTTCATGTCTCTGTGTGAATGAGCAGTATCTTATACACACAAACAAACTCAGATCTTGATAACTACTTGTCAAAAGTTATTAAAACTTTACTCATTAAGGAATATCACAATTTTTCTTCCATATTTTAATTTTAACAAATGTTGTACAACATTTGCATGCCAAAAAATAAAAGGAATCATTACATTTTCATTTGATTACATTTTAAAGGGTGCATCAAATTGTTAATATTTTATGCCTTCATTTGGTTACCACCATTTTGATAATCAATTTGTTTTAAACTCACAGGGCCCTACTGTAATGTAGAAATTCTAAAAAAATTACTAAACTGTTTAAGTTTTATGAATTTAATTGATTAGACTTACTTTTTGATTATTACAATTTAATTAAACCATTAACATAGAATCCAGAAAAAATTAAATGTAAAACAATTTGAGAAAAAATTAATAGATTTTATAGGGCTTTCTGTTACTTGTTGTCATGGATGCCGTGTCTTTAACTTTGCAAGCCATGTCTATTTTAGATAATTACACTACACCCTCATATTTTTTTGTCAGAACACCTACACTTCCTCAACTCTTAAATTAAACAGGATATAATTTCACATACTGTAACCCAAATTGTATCACATTTTTAAATGATGCTTTTCAACAAATCCGCTCCATAACTGTAGAAGAACTTGTGTTTGTAGATACAACTTGTTTCTAAAGCTTTCTAACTACACAGGGTGGTCTAAAGCACAATAAAATATTTAGTGCCAGCCTAGTGCAGAAAGGTCAGTGAGCCACACTCAAACCTGCTTCTTTAATGAACACACACTATCAGATGTGAAATTCTGCATCAACAGACTAAAGGGCCTGCCGTAATAAAAGGCTTTGATTTCTTCAACCAAGAGACTTGTAAAGAGCATAAAAGGCTAAAAGGCACATGGGCTGCTCCACCCTATATAACATAACAGAGACACCACAGGGCGAGACCTCATGGTTTCATCCATTTTTAAAGACTTCTGTTATGACTGAGGAGGACTGAAAACCTAAAATTGGGTTAAGAGAGCTGTGCCTCCCTCGGGCTGCAGGAAATGTGACTGAGGCTTGAAGGAGGCTGGTTGATTTTTTCCCCTACATGGGCATTGGTGGGCGGGCAATGTGGCAAGAGGCAGGGCGACATAAACACTGCCACAATGGCTGCCTTGCTTCCTCTGCCGTAACACTGTGCTCAATAGGGTCATGAGGGGTGGAGCAACACTTCCAAAACAACGCATCCCATTCAAACACCACAGATGAACTTCTGGTCCTAACAGTATGAATGTTTATAGTGTCTGAAGAAATTTAGATCATTCAGATAATGGCTTCTCTTCACTTAAGTAGGAAAAACTTCATCTAGCCAACGTTCTTGGCATTTTGGATTATCGGGCAAAGGAAAAGAGTGTGGAAAACACAAAACAGCCTCAGTGCGTAAACTGATGGGGGTTTGGTATTCAGAGACAGTCCCCGTAGCTTGTCATAAAGTGTGTAGGCCTCAGAGGCATACAATTCTTCTTACAGCCGGCTTATGGTCTGAATAGCACTTCTGTTCTATGATCTCAGCATCTCAAAGGCACTAAAATACAAAGATCCATGTCGCAGGGTACATGGGGAGAGAGGATCTTCACTGCCCTTCGAGCGTAATTTAAGCCTGTACTGATTGTCTTACAAATAGGACTGCATGATTAAATCAAAATAAAACCAAGAACTGCAATTTTTGTATGATTATCAAATCAAATCGCAAATCGTGGTTCAGAGTAATGGCACTATGTTCTTTTATACACAAGCAGCTCATGATGCTGTGTTTTCAGTGTCTTACACCATTGTCTTAACTACACGCGACGATAAAAGGTATCTTTCTATGTTTTTGTCTTAACTAGCCGCGACTGCGACACGCAACATTTATAATTTGGAAACGGTTTCTATTTCCGGCGACGTCACGGAACAACGGACAAAATATAAACTAAGTCTGCACAATATATCGTTTCAGCATCGACATCGCAATGTGAGCAACTGTGATGGTCACATCGCAGGATGTGTAATGTTTAGTAGGCCTATACTGATCGTTTTCATTGTTCACACAGACACTGCGTCTACACCGGACGTAACAGCTGTAAGAGATATCCATTTTTAAATAAATTTAGTAGCAAAGCTACAGCAAGTGATTTTTGGTGTTGGAAATCCCTTTATCCTTTGTTGAAACTTCAGCGTCGTTGAGCAGAGCGCAGGTCACGGTTGCTTAGCAACAGCAGATGCCACGAAAGCACAAGCTCCTGAGCACATCCAGTGTAGTCAGTCACAGCATCATTGACTATAAGTTTTATTGTATTTTGTCACGTCGCGCCGGTCATGCCCAGTGTAGACACGGTGAGAGCCACGCAGATCCACGTGAACGCTGATTTCCATTCACTTCCACTACTATTTGTACCTGAAATGACACATATGCATGAAACTATTTCAAAATGCATGTCTCTGCAAGTATCCTTGTAAAAAACACTTGCTTATGGCTTAGGTGAAGGTAAACAATTGAGAAAGAAAGAGGATAGCAATAACACCAGTTTAATGTCCCTGTTGCTTTCTCTGTCATGTTAATTAAACAACAAAACACAGAGAAAAATCACTTTTGTAGCTTTAACTAAGGATGGGTACCGAGAACCGGTATTTTTTTGGACCGGTACATAATTGGGTCAATACCGGACTACCGATATGCTTCAGAACAAACGATACTGTTATTTATAAAACAACGATACTTGCGTTGTTTTATCTCCGTATACTTCAATGTTAATGACGAATTAGAAGCTGCTGCTTGTCATTTTCCTTCACTGAATGATGTGGCCGTCGTTTGCTCGACGTGTGTGTGATATCCGTGCGCATGTGCAGTGTGTGTTTGCGTGCAATCATTGGCGGCAAGAGTGAAACGGTCGAAAGTGTGGGCTCACGTTACAAAACTAAGCAACACCAGTGTCAGATGCAATATATGCAGTAGTGTAATAGTGAGCAAAGGAGGCAACACCAGTAATATAATAAAACATTTACTAACAAAACACAACATCTACCTCAAGCAATATGCTGTATTTACTGTGTCTCCCGGCTCCAGCTGCAAATCGCGAGACACATTCACATCATATCTTAATTCAATGGTAGAGTTACACTCACGAGACACTACACTTATTTCGCAATCACAGAAGTACATTATTTGCGTGTGCTAAAGCCTTGCCGGTTAAACATTTCATTCGCGTGCTGCTCTGACGTGCGCTTACACCTGATGGGTGCGGACACTAAAAGACCGGTCAAACAGCACCTGATAACTTAGTTATCGTCTGATTGCGCCAATACTGCCAAAAACACACAAGGTTTACATATAAACACAGTTATGTCTAAAGTGAAAGTAAACAGTTGAGGGAGAAATGGATGCGTGCTCTTAAAGAGACAGAACTAAACATGCTGCCGATTGTCATTAAAGGGATAGCTCACCCAAAAATGTAAATTCTGTCATTATTTACTCACTGCCATGTTTTATCAAACCTGTATTAATTTTTATTCTTGTGCTGAACATCGAAGAAGATATTTTGAAGAATGTGGGTAACCAAACAGTTGCTGGTCCCCACTGACTTTGATAATAGGAAAAAAAATATGGAAGTCACTGGGGACCAGCAACTGTTTGGGTTCCCACATTCTTCAAGATAACTTATGTTCAACAGAAGAAAAACTCATTCAGGTTTTAAACAACTTGAGAGTGAGTAAATGACACAATTTTCTGTGAACTATTTCTGCGAACTATTCCTTTAATTTTATAAAATAAAACAAAGAGAAAAATATCTCACTGCTCTTGACTGAAGAACTCTAATACAGTTGCTAAAGTTCAGCAGTAATAAAACAACTTTTCACATCATATCTATTTGCACCAAATAGTATCGATAAAATGTAAACAATACCCATCCCTAGCTTTAACACAGATTTATTAGATTTAATTTCTACAGTGAAGACTATGCAGTGTTATTTTACATTTGAATATTCAATTTCTATACCCGAATACTGTAAAACTTGCCTGTGTTTATGCCCTAGTTTAAAAAATAATTTTTTGTGACCTTATAACCATACTGAAAGCAACAACAGATAGTTTACCTCAGATCTTGAAAATAAATTAAAGCAAAGATGACCGTTAAAACTGTGAACTCACTGCGAACCAAAGAGTGTATTCCATAACAGATGTTATCAGTCACTCAGTATGTACATTTAATGATGCTTTAATGTTTATTAATACGATAATAAATGTATCCATTTCGTTGCGAGTGCAGTGTGCTTCCTGCCCATACACGCTTCTGATTGGCTGTGATTAGGGTGCAACGGATTGTAGATGATACGTGATCCATAAGGACCATTCCCCACGGTTCGGCACACATGTGATTCGCAGATTAACTGTTAAGTTTAACCATCATAGAGTGAAAATTTATCATTTATCATTATCATTATCACAGATGGATACATACACACAAAGTTATGTTAAAATACCCGTTTTGAAAAGTACTCTGGTAAACACAATTGTTATGTCTTAAGTTAACATATACAGCTGAGAAAGAAACCAAATGTGTGTCAGTATTAGGTACGTGCATTTAGTCTTAGAGACAGCAGCCTAGAAATACCTGCTTCTGTCTGCTAATCATACAACACCACAGTTTTAACAAATATTAATCTGTTTTTAACTTTTGCAGTAAGTATTATTCTGTTGTTTAACACTTAATTTTTACATTTCTGCACCTGAATACTACAGTTACTGTCTTTATTTATAATTTTATGTTGTTGGCTGTTCATCTTGTAATTTGTGTAATTGTTCTTGTTTTACTACTGACTTTAGTAGTTAAGCTAGTAGTTTCTGCTGGGGTATAGAAGTAATTTTAGTAATTAATGAAAAGCCAACTTTTTTTTTTTGCTGATCCGAAAAATCGTCTTATCCGTGACTCAAAATCTATAGTATGATCTGAACCGTGAGTTTTGTGATCTATTGCACCACCACCGTTTCTGATTTGGACACCCAAATTGCTTGTTGCTGGAATCTTGTTGCGCCACGTGTAGTTAGGACACGGTGAGCGGCTCAGTTCACAGTAAATGCCACAAAAATAATCTCCGCATCTACTAGTTATTAGTTTGTGTTTTTATAATTTGGGTATAATTAATGAAAAACACTGTTGTCCACCAAAATAAAATGGTTTAAATGAACATATTAAGACAGTTATAAATATTAGTATTGTAATTTTACAGTTGTGCTGCAAAATATAATTATTTATAATATTTTTCTTAAACATTTGATTTTTTTTATTTTACAGTAAAATACAATAGTAATATTTTTTACTTGGCAATAAGAACAAACACTTAAAAAAAAAAAAAAAAAAACTATTTTATAGTTATATCGTTGTAATCACAAACTTCACAAAACTCTGTCTGCAGCCCTAAATCACATTTAAAGGGGTCATATGATGCGATTTCAAGTTTTCCTTTCTCTTTGAAGTGTTACAAGCTGTTTGTGCATAGATAAGATCCCTGAAGTTGCAAAGACTAAAGTCTCAAAACCAGAGAGATATTCTTTATAAAAGTTAAGACTCGACCAAACCTCCCTAAAAAGGCTCATTCAAACACGCCCCCACATGTCTAAGTCACAGTGTGGGGAGATTTGCAAAACACCGCCCAAACGTATACACAAAAAAAGAGCGCGGGACTTTTATTCTTGCTGTAGTATTGTTGCTGACGCCGGCGCCATGTCCTGGAGATGCTGTGTTTCGTTGTGAAAGCGAAACTACTTTGTTTGGGCTTCCAAAAGAGGACACAACTAGAAATCAGTTGTTAAGTTGTATATACAACCCTGTTCCAGAACAGTTCATCCCAAATATTCGAGTCTGTGCAGCACATTTTACAGAGGACTGTTTCCTGAACCTGGAAAAACCTTTCAGAAAAGTGGGGCACAGAGGAGCAACAATAATGTACAGTATGTGGAAAATAATGTATTTTTTTTTTTTTTTTTTACCTTAAACCGCATAAACATTGCATTACACCAAATACACAAAATAATGTTCTTTTTAGCAACGTCATATGACCCCTTTAAATCACAATTTTTATCAGGAAAAAAGGCAGTTTGATTTTACTCCCAAATCATGCAGCCAAAAAAGAAAGACTGTAGATTTGTGACACACTCACAAACCTTTTGAGCTCATTATGAGCTCATATGTAATTGTCATGACTCTATGGTATGTTGAAATACTAGCTTAAAAATAAGAAAACATTAATTATTCACCCTAATGCACTAGCATTTGTTGCAAAAAAAAGGGGTTAAACCTGTTATTAGCTTTGTATCTATTTTGGATTCCTGAGTGACTATCAGAAAAAAAAAAATCTAGGTCATGGAGTCGTCTTGAACAAATTCATTGTCTCTTGGTGTCAAAAAAAAAGCATTTGGTATTTGGCTAAACTTCCTGTCCAGATAAATAGATAGAAACAAATAAACAGTGAAGCAAGGACCAGGTTACATAAATTTGAACAAGTGAGTCCAAATTAAAGACAGAAAGAGAGAGGGAGAGAGAGAAAGAATATCTGGGCTATGATACATTTCATTCACAGTGCTTTCACAGACTGTTACCATGGACAAAAACACCATAAATCTAAATTCCAGCAGCTGCTCAATTAAATGAAAAAGTAGCATCACTGAGAAGAGCCAGACAATTCAGACGGCCAAGGTTACAGTCAAGTTCAAATGCCAGCTGAGGAGTCAGGTCTGGTAACACTCCAACTCACAGTACACAGCTCGACACAGAGTTATCACCTACACGAACGCCCGCAGCTAGCAAAACCATGCTTCTGTTCTCAGGCACAACTGTACGGCTACAAGCTTTCACAAACTTCCTACTTAATATATTATGTAAAAATATTAGCAGTGGTTTCTGCAATC
Organism: Acrossocheilus fasciatus; assembly: GCA_036784905.1. Lineage (NCBI taxonomy): Eukaryota > Metazoa > Chordata > Actinopteri > Cypriniformes > Cyprinidae > Acrossocheilus > Acrossocheilus fasciatus. The sequence continues at coordinate 24,337,281 of CM071957.1, read as the reverse complement.
ATTGCATTTCAATAAGCTACTTCCCCTGCGATTAACCTCAGCACAGACGACTCTCAGACACAGGGAGGAAATAAAAGTGTAAAACTAGCAGGAAGTTTGTCGAAAGTGAACAACAGAAAACATCACACCACTGTTGCACAATATAGTACATTTAAAGACGTCAAAGATAAAACCCAGGCAAGCAATTTACTTCTACTTCTCGTCAATATTAATGCATCATGCATACCGAATAATAACCATGCAAATCAAATCAGGCCACTGGATTTTTTTGTTGTTGTTGTATTAGTTAAATCTCTCAGCTGCAATTTGCTGATGAACACACAGAAATATGCGAGGGTTTATTAAAGCTCAGTTACTAAGCATATTATAAGTCTAATAGAGTCCATCTGCTTCAAGCCAACAAATCCAGTAATTGAACTACAGATCCACTTGAACAAAAACAATACAAGTCTGATACAAGTCAGATAATACCAAACTGAGTCAGGTGGTCTCATCCAAAAATGAGAAAAGACTATATCTATTATAACTCAACCACACAGTCATTCAGCCAACTTTTAAATACAAACTAAAGAAATGCAATGCAACTAATAGGATTAAACACCAGTGGAGAATTTCTGTTATCAACCAATACATTAAATTACAAAATCTTTTCCAATTATCCAATACGATACAGTGCATCCCTACTTTTTTCATGTTGTAATGATAACAATATACTGCTGAATCATGTAATCAGCTCTGAAAGCTTTACAAATCATGAGTAGACTAATCCAATTAAAACACAGAAAACCCTGGACAGCTAAAACAACTAAAAGTGCATCCTGTTTTGCTGCTACACATGCACTGTATTGAACAGACAAACAACCTCTGTGGATTAACAAGTGATTTTACACATGCCTTGTTGCCAGCTGGATGAGGCAGCGGAGGCCTTTTGGACGACACACAATGTATTTACACACTGCCAAAATGCTGCACATTCACTACAACCATTTGCACTCCCTTTCGCGATCTTTCGCATACTCTGCCACCGTACTCGGCATGGCATGAGATGCCTATCAAAGCCTGAAAAAGCAAAATGACTCAGACCAATCAATTAGCTACTCAGCACGAATGGGCTTGAAAACGAATGCAACACATGCAGTGAAATACACGCTAATTTAGGCCTGAAATATTGGTCTGTTCAGATGCAGACTGATCAATCTAACAGTCTATAATTAGAGAAAAACTGAAAGGAATTTCATGCAGTCTTGCAAGGGTAATATTCCTGCAAGAGGAAGTACGTGTCCACAAAAACTACACCATTATCAATCTCCAGGTGCTTCTGTGCTTTTCTAACCACAATGAAAACTCTGTCAGGATGGGAGACTGGTCAAACTACCCTGAAATAAGATCCTTGTCATTTCAAAAGATATCGTGCAAAGCCATACCCAGAGGCTCAACCAGCATGCAGAGCACCGCAGCTGTCGCCATCCGTCTGGCAGCAGGCAGCATTTCACAATTGATCTGGGAAAACAATAATAAATCTAGAAACCCCTCGGCTGTCCAAAGATGCACAAAAACTGAAGCACTAAAGAAACTGTAAGTAGTATCTCAACAATTTAGAGATACACTTAAACCATGGGGCTTGTCCTCCTAACTGGCACTCCATGGCTCCCTGTACAGGATCCAATGAGTGGGATTTAAGTTTCCCAGTCTCCTGAATGTCAGTAAAGGCACAGCTGTTGTGACCTGAAGTTGACAACAACAACCTGGAGCTTCTCTTTGCCAGCGTAGCACTTTGAAAGAACCTTTATCCTGAGAAATGCAATTGTATATGCCTACATCTACTAGATGTCTGGAATGCTAACATTTTGGACATTTAAATGTTCAAATACAGAAGAAAATTAAAACTATGCAAAAAAAATATGTACAAAGCAGTCGTCTAAAGTGAAATAATCTTCCATTTAGCAGACTCACTTAGTTCAAAGTAACCTAAAGCAAAGTTACTTACTTTCCTGCACGATGATATTAGTTACTGATCATTTAAATCAACTGTACTTGGATTAAACTGTATTAGCAGTCTATATCTTTGACAAAACACACATGAATTATACATTACTTCGAGACCATAATTTCCATTTAAAGGCCTTTGAGATGTAAAATCAGATACAAACGTGCTTCTGAATAAACAAAGCAGATAACCGTTGGCAGTTAAACACCAATGCTCACACGAGACTGCCAACTGACAACTCAATTTAACCGCCAGCGGGTGGGATTCATTGTAAAATACCAGCAAGCTCGTAAACCAAACAGATGAAAATGTACACAAACTTAGTATAGATACATAACAAATCTGTGACGCTTATATCGTCCTTTAAAACCTGTTACATTTTCATAATATCCGTTGTAGCAGAAGCAGACACCGAATAAATCACTGAGGACTAACGTTACTACTAATACATCTCTCTTCGATAAAAATCGCTCTGACTGAGGTTTAAACGATAGATATTCTTGTTTCTGTCAAATCGAAACAACATACCTGAATTAGGAAAACAAAGTTTTGCTGAAACAAGGCTAAGACTTACTTTTTCTACAGTGAACTGGAGTCACACTTCCTGCGGCTCTGGGAATATCGAGACGTTTGACAGAGAGCTGAAGAAACGCGAGAGAAATGCGAGCGTAACGCACTGTTTTTGCTCGAGCGCTAACTATTGTGAATACAAGCTTGTAAACAATTTAAAGCCTTTCCCACTATTTAAAAAAAGAGCTAGACATCGTTATATTGTCGTGTTATGCTTACCAATAATTTCCGCAAATACAGTTTTTCCAGGGATTTCACTTCTGTCAACTCTACCGACTGTACCCCCGGACAGCTCCACCTTCACTTTCCTACTTCAGCTGCAGTCAGTCAACTGAGTGTACTGGATATTACAGCCACAGAATCAGCCGCGTGAACACAGCGACAGGCGCTCCGATTCAAAATGGCCAACTCGGAAGCACTTCTTCATAATAAAAGTCCTGTTTCAATACTGCTTATGCGCAGGCAGGATCTTTATACTTCTAAAAAATACGTTCTGTTTACCACAACAGAGAATGATTATTCAGACAAAACTTTTTTGATACAATAATAGAAAAATAAATAAATGATGGTCCTTTTTCCGGTAAGTTAATGAACGAGAGCGTAAATGTGTATGCGGACATGGTGTAAGGCTTTATCTAATTAAAAGGGTAGGCCGATACGAGTTGAAAAGAAAGTTTTTATGCAAATGACCATTAAGTTATTTAAAAATATATATTAAATTAAATTGCAGCCATATGAGTACAGTTTCATATATTTTAATATGAGTTAAATATCCTATAATTGTTTTACATATTCGTTCTGTTTTTATTTTCCTTGGTAAGGACAGCAATCAGTTTAGACTCATACACAGGTTATATATGAGAATACAGAGAAAGCAAGATGATGAACAATAAAAATACATTTAAACCATTTGCTCACTCACACATTCTGAACAGACAGGGACACCTAGTGGACAATAACACATTTGAGAGACTCAAGGAAGAAAAATATTATCATATAAAAACAATGGATGTATTGTGCTTTGTCTGTCAACATAAAGTTCTGACATAATTTTTTATCAAAGACATGATAATAAATTAACTTTGTATGAATCGCTTCACGTAGTCCATGTAGCTATCACAACATTATCCAGTAGATGGCCATATATGTCAAGCTTCATTTGATTCTTATGTTCTCCTTCATGGCTGTCCTTCGAAAAGAGACACAGCTGGAACAGAATAATGTTTATTACACCAATTTGTGTTACACTGTATCATGTTATTAATAATTAATTATAATGAATAAATATTTTCTGGCACATATTCACAGAGAGTATTTTACACTCTTGGTCAGGTTAGTTTAATATAAAAGCACAATATCCTATTTAAGATTAAGATTGAAAGTACATATGGGCTTACTTGGTGTGCTTCTATGGGATCTCTGTGATGCACGGAGCCCCTCCTTACTCAGTCTGGGCACTGGAGGCCTTACAGGACCAGGACGTATCCCTGCATTCCATTGGGAGGTCTGGGAAAGTCTCTTTATGGAGTCCTTGTTAGCCGGAATTGCTTCTAAGTTCTGTGCTGCCCATTGTGGCCTGTTTTGGTTTTGCTTTCCAGCTGCACTGAGATCCAAGGATAAAAATATCTGGGAAAATGTACAAAAAAAACCTTGATTCCTCTTATATTTCTAACAAAAAAATGTATAAATGTTAAATATAATGTCTGTTTTCTTCCCCCAGCAACACAGTGCCCTCTTTTTCCTCTGTGCAGCACATTTCCATGATATCCCACGTGTAGTCTGATCAGTATGCATGATGCCTCTTGGTTATGTCGTCTCTGGAGAATTCTTTGCATGCTGCTGCTGCTGATTTGTATGAGAATCAACAGCATAGTCACATGACAATCATATTAGCTTACCAAAGATTTGGCCTTGCGCAGCTTGTATGTTGAGTGAGATGGTGCTTTCATAGCGTTTTCCTGTCTTATTGTAGCACTTTTTCCCTTTATCAGTCTGTAGAGATAAAGACAGCTTAGCATTTTCAGCTGTAGTTACAATAATAACACTTGTGCTAATAACACTTTCAACATCCACATATACAGAATAAAATGCACTAAAATAGTGTAGCATATCATTGGGTCACATAATTTTGTGATATTTTATAATACCTCAGAATTCAAATGTGTATATATGTTTAATTTTTTTTATGTTTTTGAAAGTTTTGTTATATCTCTAATGCTCACCAAGGCTGCATTTATTTCAAAACAGAATACAATACTATGCAATAGTATTACATTTTAAAAAACTATTTTCTATTTTAATATATATTTAAATGTAATTTACTCCTGTGATGCAAAGCTGAATTTTTAAGTATCCATTACTCCAGTTGTCAGAGTCGCATGATCCTTCAGAAGTCATTCTAATATGCTGATTTGGTGGTCAAGAAGAATTGCTTATTGTTATTGTAATATTTTTGTGTAAATCGTGATATTCTTTCCAGATTCTTTGATGAATGGAAAGTTTAAAAGAACAACATTCATTTGAAATGTAATATTTTTGTAACAATGTAAAAATCTTTACTGTCACTTTTGATCAATTTGATGCTGAATAAAAGTTTCATTTCTTTTAAAAAAAATCTTTTTGACTGTCTGACCCCAAACTTTTGAAAGGTAGTGTATCTATGTGTTTGCAAAACAAAACAAGTTGTTCACTTACGCTTTTCTTGCATGGTCAACTGGGTCAAGGTTATCCAAGTAGTTAAAGCGTATTGTGTCAGTGGGATGCCTGTCTGAGTCTCTCCACGGCGGAAGACCTTTGGCTGATTTCACCAAGCCATTCCCATCTTTACTCTTCCCATGGAGACTCGAGAGGACAGATTTCAACTCCCTTTGACCGGTCACAGGAAGTGACCCCTCTGTCTCACTGCCAATTACTTTCACCTCAGGGATAATAAACTCTTCCTTCACAGGCACCTGGAGAAAGTGGAAAATGTGCGCCACAAAAAATTACATTTCTTCCAATAGATGAGGCTCTAAAACAGCCTTTTAGCAACATCTTACCTTGGGCCTGCTAATGTGCAGCTCCTGCACTGTCTCTATGTAATGCCTCTTCCATACACCTTGTTCAAATGGTGTTGGAGTAAAGGTTATGCACCAGCCTAGTTTCAGACATTTAGGCATCCACAGTTGGTCAAGCTCAACCAGGTTTTTCCAATGCCAGCTCACCTGCAAATGAATATATTACAGAAAACACTAATGTCATACACATAGCACTGTACAAAAGTTTAGGGTCAGTAAGATTTTTACATTTTTACTTAATACTTTTATTCTACACAGATGCACTAAACTGATCAAAAGTGACAGTAAACACATGTATAATGTTATCAGTGTTAGTGTATTTGCACACAGTACGAATAGAATACATTTAAGTAGAAAAGTGTTTTCATTCATGGCATCAAAATATTCATACTATACCATTCCAATAATGTTTATTAATTTATTTGGTCAATTTAACAATGGCACACACCTGAGCACATCTACAGAGGCTTCGGGGGTCAAGGAATGAAAATATATAGAGTGATATGACCCTGGGAAGGACCCTCGTGAGGTCGAGGGACTCCTCTGGTACCCAGCTGCTCAGAGTCTGTCTGAGATGTTTCAGCTGGCTAGCAGAGCATCTGGAGAAACAGTCTTGTAGCACCTGTTTCCGCTGGCTATCTGTCCACTTCTCAAACTGGGGCAAAGAGGAAGAGAGCTTGAGCATATAATCAACAGAGCAAATAACAAAACCACCAAGAAACTGTGAAGTGTTACCATAGCATTTTTTAAAGTAAGTGCATTTCTTACCCACTTTCCAAGCAAATTTCTTCTCTCTTCAAAAACCTGCAAAAGTGTTCACATTTGACATGAAACATTCTACACTGTAATATCAATAATATCAATGTTACAGTAGCTTTACATGTTAAACAAAGCAGAAGATCATATACTATATTTTTGGTTCCTGTACATGAGCATTGGAGAGCTGATGATTTAGAGGTGTCCAGGTACTCAGTTTGGTCTGCATTTTTGCTCTGGGAGCTTGTGGCATCTTTCACTGAAATTCAGACGTTTGAGATTCAGCTCCTAGATAAACCTCAATCATATTAGGCACCGCAATATAACGAGCACTTATCAGAAATACATACCCATTTTAAGGCAAAGAAATGTGCTGTGATTTTCATACTAGCAACAACAAAATGGCCTAGTGTACAGTACAGTGCAATACAGTACAAAAGAGAAAAAAAATCAAACCTACCATGTAATATCAACCGGAAATAGTCATGTTAGCTATCATAACGAAACCATTAAATGTTTACTGATCATCGGATTGATGGTTTTGCTCTTCCTGCTCAGTATAGTTTACCAGTCTCCATAGCAATCACACTCTCTCTCACTCTGTCCCGCCTCTTTCCAAACACTGGCTATGTTCGATTCGTAAAATGATTCGTTCTTTTGAATCGGATCTTTTAAATGAATTGTTTGGAAATGAAATGGTTCACCAATGCTCGTCTAGGATTTGACTGATGGGACGAAACACGAAAGTAAATTAATTTATTAACTGAATAGCATAAATGTTATATATATAAAATTTAAAAAAATAAAAAACACATTATTTTGTAGTTTATAGTTTTACATTCATTTGTTTGTTTTAAAGTTTTATCAACATGATGTTTACGAGTTGACTTTATTAAACAGATTTTTATTAATATGTGCAAACACTTTTTCATTTGAGAGATGTAAATTAATTTTAGTATGTTTAACGTAAATGCTAATTATATTTAGGAACTAAATTAATTCATGTTTTTACTAGCAGAATTGTGGCGGCAACAAACTGGTTTGAGGCACGAACGGACTATAAACATCCTTAGTAATCGAAAAAAAAAAAGAAAGTATCAAACATTAAACGTTGTTAAAATACCTCGCCGCGACCACGCGATGACGTAATTACGTCGTCATGTAAAAGAATCAACGACTCGTTTCGAGCCGATTCTTTGAAATAAAACGCCCAAAAGAACCGAACCGCAAAAATCAGTCGGACTTCCCACCACTAAACACACCGCCCCTCATTCGAGGCAACCACAAATCAACAGCGCCAACTTCATTTCATTATAGTGCCGAGACGCTCCTTGCTCCCAACGGCCCCTGGCCATTGCAGCGATGATATCCGTGGATAAACCGAAGCCGTTAATATGTTTGCACACTGAATGTGTTTTTCACGCTCAACCCAGAGACGTAAGTTCTATTATGCTTTTATATTGAGTGAGAGCAATATACGTCGGCGCGTCATCGTCAAACGCGCGCGCCCGTACAAATCCTCAAACCTGCAGAAAGACACACAGGGCTCGTATTGTTAGAGAAGCGGTGTGGAGACCCACACGCGAAATATCCCTACTGGAGAGGGTAAGAACGACTTTTTATCATTGCCATAATTAATTTATGTATAGAAACATGTTTTAGTAAAAATAAGAACAATACTCCTAAAAGTACAGCAGACACCTATTTTGAAGGTAGTTTCTTTACAGCGACGCTCGATACGCCTCGATAGACAGGGGCTCATATGGTCATAAAGGAAAGGGTTATCAGTTATTCGCCTTTATTTTGATAAAAACGCGACCGTTTTTACATTTAACATATTGTTTTACTGAGTTTAAAATCAATAAAAAGGTTAAAATAAAAATCATATTTTAGCGCAGGGCATTTGTGATGGTAAAATCCTCGTTCTGCGTGAAGCCGGTAAGGTTTTTTTTTTTTCTTCAAGTTAAATGTGTAACTACTGAGGTGTGTAAGGCATATAAACCAGATCAAGAACACAATTAAAATAATTTAGCAATTTTTCATTTTTGTGTAAACCGCGTCTCTTGCTTCACTTTTTATGTTTTATGTTTACAATCTTGAAAAAATCGCAGCCTGCGACTGGGCACAAGCACTTCAAAATATATCTTAAAACTAAAACTACACCAATAATGGGTTGACTGTTTTAAAGTTATTGAATTCCAGGTATTAAACTATCAATATTTAATTTTTTAATTGTTATTTATGGTTAACATGGAACATAATTTGATTCTGGACAAGTTAATATTGCGTTTCTGAGATTATAATGTTTCGTTTTCTTTTGCATTGAGTACATAGTTACGTTGAACTCCCCCCTGGGTAATACACTTATAAAGCATCTTTTATTTACTACTAGTATAATATGGCAGTGCTTTTGATCCTGCATTGTTCACTTTGAAAAAATTTCCCACACCTTAAGAGATCTCCAGGAAGATTTTTCACGTTTGAATAAAATGTCACCCCATTCATGAATAATTCATGTTAGCCTGTTCATTTCAAATGTGACATTTGATGCTTTTTCTCCCACAGATGTTCATCTTATAAATGCATGGCAACCACAGTCGTACCTACACTGGATAATGGACATGCACTGAAAAGACCTGGATGTGGCACAGCAAAATGGAGCAGCACACCCTATCTGTGCAATTTAAGTCTGGTGTCAAGCAACAGATAATTAATGAGGGAATGGCGGAGCTCAGATTTTCTTGATACAACCCTTTCTTTGCAAGTCACAGCACAGACGGACACGCCATGGATCTCCTTTGGATTCTGTACTCCATGCTGACTGTATGTATGGCCATCAATATGGAAGCTACCGGGAGCCATAGCATGTTTACCTGTGAGCCTATCACATTAAGGATGTGCCAGGGCCTCGCCTACAATACCACCTTCATGCCCAACCTTCTGAATCACTATGATCAGCAGACCGCTGCTCTCGCCATGGAGGTAAACCACATTACAATAAATGATGTGATCAAATTGCATTATATTAACCTAGGACTAGTTTAATCATCATGCTCTAATAGCTGCATGACCTCAACAGCAGTCAAATAGATGTGTGTGCGTGTGTGTGTATATATATATATATATATATCCCCCACATCTATTATATGTATGTATGTATATATTTCAATATAACACAAAAATCAAAACAAAGATGGACTACAATTAAACAGCAAGAGGAAAAAAAAAACTTTAAAACAAAGAAAAACAAACAAACAACAATAGTAGTAAATATATATAAAATAATATATTAATTATACAGGACTCCAATGGCAAAATATGTAAATATTTTTTTTAAACATACACATTATCAGATCTGGATTATATTATAGCATAAAATTTAAATTTTAGTAAAATAATAGCACATAGATGATTAGTGTAATAACAGTGGATAATCATTTATATAGAATTGTGTCAAAGGGGTTCATGACAGGTCCAAAAAAATTCCAGAGTTTATTTTTGAGGCTTTGTTGAATATTCCATGTGAAGTGTGTCATTTATGGTTTAAATAATTCAAATGTTGGAGGTTGTTCTTTTTTCCAGTTTATTAGGGTACATTTCTTAGATACATATGAAATCAGACCTGTCTGTATAATTCTTTCCTAAATAGACAGAATAATATTTTTAGTTATAAAAAAATAACCGGGGCAAACCCTTTACCATGGATCAGTTTAATATGCAGGTTTTCTGTATTTTCCCTGCAAGTAGCAATAACTGCAAACCATAAATGTTTAACTGCATTCGTTTAAAACGTATGTACTAATAGCATCAAAGATTTGTCATTTTCGATTTGACCCAGTTCTTTCTTGTGCCCTGCAGATAATTCAGATCACATTACAGAAATGTTTAAAGGGAAATTAATCTTTAATCTGTCCTACAGGAATGTTTGCTATATTTTTATTTCTGAAGTATCTTGCAGTTTTAACCAATTTTGTGGTCCTCTGTTGCATGTGGCCGTGACAAAATAAGCATCTTATAACTATTTATGTAACAAGGTTGCTTTACAGCGGCTTGCTAGTGTATGCCACAGTGCTTGATGTCATGAGCAGTTAATGGTGCTCAAGCGCGTTGTTTATTTTGATTGCTCTGTAATCTTTGTATCTGCAGCTATAACGCCTGGATTGATTCGAGCCAATGGTTAATCCTCTTTTCCCGGGCCGCAGTATTCAGCTGAGCCCAACTGAAAACAGCTGCATTAGCTTGTTACAGCAGCCAGTGTATCTGTTGAACACACACTGCACTGTAAACGTTATCTAAAACCGGCTGTCCTCAGTCACAAGGTTTTAACTTATTCACTCCTGTCCTGCCCTAGTATAATAGAGGGAAGGGACAGGAAATTAAAGAGATAAAAAGAAGAAATAATGGTTGGAGTTGAGCTGAGACAACCCATCTGCTCATCTTCTTGTACATTTGTGTGGAAATGTGGAGTTACATAACCTTTTGCACTGTAACCAGCACAAACACACACACAAAGTGATGATACTTTTTAAATCCACTACTGCACAAAGGATTACAAGATCAGTGTAGAAATACATTCAATGCATTTGAACGATAATCACAATTCACATGTAACATTCTGCAAATATATTTTTCAAGCATTGTATATACAAAAAAGTATTTTAATATTTATTTTATAATATATTTTTGTTTAAAAAAAATTATATATATATTTTAGTAGTTTGTTTTATATATTGTTAATTTTATTTTATAATTATTCTTAATTATTTATATTAAATTTTTTTTAATGTATTCTTATTTTTTTATTTTTTTTTCCTAATTATTTAATAATCAGTTAATTTTAATTATTCAGTTAATTTGGATTGCAAGAATGAAAATATTTTATTTAAATTTACTTATGTCAGAACTTTTTGGCATGATTTCTGCATTTGGGGATAAATTAACAGAAAAAGAAAAGCCAAAAGAAAATTTAAATGTGATTTTATTGATGAATAGCTTTTACTATTTTTACAAACAACTGACATCACTGACTAGAAGGTGACAGTTTAAGCAGAAATTAGTCTACTCAAGAAAACCAGACTAAATCTGTTCATGTCATCAGTTTCTAAACCATTTCTTTCTTTCTGGCATCATGAGGGACACATGAAACATCTTTGCTTTCTGGATTCAAAATCACTGTCGGACAGTGGCAGCATCTTGCTCTGAACTCTGGGTAACCTCTTTTGTGAAGTGGGACAGTTGCCTACAGGGATGGTTTCTGGGATTGTTGTGGTTTCATGCAGTAATGGGAAGGTTCAGGGAGCATTTGAACTGAGCTTGCAAAGAGAATGCTGGGTAAATCTAACAATATTAAGCATTTCAGGTGCACTGATTGATGTAACTTGACATCTAGTTAATTTCAACTTCCTCCCCCATTTGTCAAACATGCGAAGATACATGACCTTGTCCTTGTGTTATTTTTACCATGGCGTGGTGATCATTAAGGCCACCCTGTAGTTGTAATGCAATCTGGCAACTCAAATTATATCAGCTATGCATTGTTTGGGAATCATTATTTTTAGATATTTATGAGAGGTGCTATGAATTTTGTAAGTGATCTGACCAAAAAAAATGGGTGAAAAAAATTATTAGATATTATTTTGCATATACAAAAGGGTTAAACAGGATTGTTTATATAATTGAAAATATATATGTTAGCATGGAGCATTTATGCACATTTATTAATGCATTAACCTTTAGGACAGTGGTTTTTTTTGGAGTGGCAGGGTTGACCATTATTTCCCATCCACATCTTCTTCTTTGTCCCTTCCTCTTCTGTCTGTTTCTCTTCTCTTCTCCACTCCCTCCTCTCTTTTCATCCCTCCCCCCACACAAGGTACTGCGGTTGCCGGGGAAACGGATCCCAATTGTATTGTAACAAAAGAGCAGGCTTTCTCTCTCAGGAGGTGGTCGTCACTCGCACTCTGACCTCTCTCCCTCAAACCGGCTCGTTTATGCATCACTGGTTGCCATGGCAGTGCAGTTGAATTCTGTTAAGTGAACACTGCCTTAAGTTAAATAGTGACCAGTGGAAAAGGGAAAACTAACCAGAAGGGCATATGAGAATTTATATATTGAATTAAAAATAATAATTGGTCAGAATGCTTTGAGGACGTGACCTAAACTTCGTTATCAATGAGCAAGTGGGGGCTCACTGAGAAAGGCATATGTACTTTGGATTTATGGGTAGAGGGAGGAACTAAACGTATTTACTTGTGAATGGACACATTTAAAATGTCAGGTTAGGTGACTTAGAAGTTCTTCTGTGTGCCTTGTTGTTTTTCCCTTTTCTTTTTGCAACTCTGAGAGATCTAAGAATAAATCAGTGAAATACTCACTATATTGGTTGGTATTGCAGGTTTTTTTTTTTTTTTTTACTGTATGTGCTCATTTACACCTATTTTTACATTTAGATTACCTTTGCAGTCACCACTGAATTTAAAAAAAATATTGTTTTTAATAGTCTTATTGCTGTGCCTTAATTCACATTTAGGATTTAAAATGGTTGATTTATTGTTAGCTTGTTTCATTTATTTATTTATTTATTTGGTTGTATTTATTTATTTATTTTTTAGTGCTGTCAAATGATTAATTGCGATTAATCACATCCAAAATAAAATATCTTGTTTACATAATATATGTGTGTGTACTGTGTATATTTATTATGTATGTATAAATACACACACATGCATGTATATATTTAAGAAAAATGTTATATTTGTTTATTAAATATATTTATATATAATATAAATGATATAAATATATACATGGAAATATTTTCAGAATATTTACTGTACATGTGTGTATTTATAGATGCATAATAAATATACACAGCACACACACATGTATTATGTAAACAAAAACTTTTATTTTGGATGCGATTAATCACGATATATAGTATTTGAAGTAGCCAACTCGCGGAGCAATATTATTATTTTATAGTAATTATTAGCATTTTTAACAGCCAAACACTATGAGTTATATTTTTTATAATATAATTGTCTACATTATTATAGCATTTTTAATTACCAAACCCTAGGAGCAATGTTATTATATTTGTTTGTGATAATTGCATAAATTATTAGCATTTTTTAACAACCAAGCAATAGGATTTGTTTAAATATTATAATTAAAAATAATAAAAATTGCTGCATCCTTAGTTGCTACAGCAGTGTCTTGGAGCACTAAAAGAATTTAGGGCTTAAAAAGTCCCTTTCAGAAATAGAGAAAGCTATATTAATTGAATTGACAGTATAAATGAAATCAATTTTAATTTAATTGAGAGCATAAAGGAGTCCTTCATCAGTGGCAAACTGAAACGCAGCAGCTCTGTAAACATTGAAAGTGAACTTGCTAATCTGTGTTTTCCACTATATTTACAACCCATGTATGTGAAACACACAGGTCCAGCCATATTACAAAAGACTTGACCATGTTAACTTCCATATATTTTGCTCCTGGGGATTTTAGTTTCAGATTGTATGAAGTGCTTCCACATCTCCCATAGATATTGTAAAGCATGCCAGCTGTATGAAGCATTTACTCATATATAATGCTTTGAAGCACATGCTCTCTGCCCAAACAAGAAGCAACAGTCACTGTGCCTCTTCTGCCTTCAGCATATTCTGTATCTCTGTATGTTTTGAATATCCCTAAATAACTTTCTGCAATGCCCTTAAGAAACACAAAGGCACTGGAATGGACATTGATGAGTAGGAAGTGTATGTTTGCCCTTAGGACAGCAGTGGACGAGATGCACACATTTGAGTTCATCAGATCATACCGTTGCATGTAATGTGGGCTGACAGCCATGATCAGATAATGTTTTTCACCAGATCAGCAAATAATGGCACTAGCTTTATTTTTATCTTGCTTAAAAGCCAGAGTGTGTCCACTCAATTGAGCTCAGAATGGTGTAAGGCATGTCATAAGACCTTCTGTGCCGACTACAGCCGCAGATGCCAGTAATAATACATCAACAACTGTGAAGTGGCAACAATAAAAGTCAGTCACATTCAGCCTTTATGTCATTGTCTATAGTTTTACTTATTGTCCACAAAATATTATAATGATAAAGTTCATTTGGCCAGCATTTGGCAAGCTGTGTGATGAAAACAAGCATTTTTTCCACATGCTTTTATGGTTTGATGGTTAAAGCCGGTGCTCTTTGGTGTGTCATGTTAGCGGCACATCTCAATGGTATATGCTGCGTTAAATATGGATTAGGTACTTGGAAACGATTGCTGGATTTAGACGCTTTGTGTCAAAATGGGCAAGCATAATATCCATCCTAATCCCTTTTTACAGACATTTTGGGTGGTAGCCTAGTGTGCTGGCAGTGGCTGAATGCTCTCTCATTATGGATATGCATTATGCATCCAGTATATATAATAAATGTGTTGGACTGTTGCAGTCATTTTAAGGCTGAATGGTTTTATTTGCCAAAGTAAATAATGGTAACACTGTTGTTAGCGCATAAGACCATCTCATCGGATTTAGCCTAAACGCTTAGGTAATTTTCTACATATTAAGTGCAGAATTGGTTGTTTAGGAACATAATGAAAGTCATCATTGCATGTCATTTTAAACAAATTGCATTTTTAATAGCCAAACGTATTTATATAAGCCATTTTAGCATTTTTAACAACCGAACACTAGGAGTTATATTTCTTTATATTATAATTATCTACATTATTAATGCATTTTTAATTGCCAAACCCTAGGAGCAATGTTTTTATTTTTGTTTATGATAATTGCATGAATTATTAGCATTTTTAACAACCCAGCAATAGGAGGTTTTTTAAATATTATAATTATGTAAATTATTATAGCATTTTAATAGCCAACCACTAGGAGCAATATTATTATTTGTTTATATAGTAATTTAGCATTTTCAAACCACCAGAAATGTATATTTCTTCCTACTTTAATTATATAAATTATTATAGCATTTCTAATAGCCAATCCCTAGGAGGGAATTTATTTATTTATTTATTTATTTACTAACTTCTTTTTGTATAGAGATATTGACATTTTCTGACATTTTTTCTTTTCACCATTAGTAATTGCATAAAATGCTTAAAAATAAAATACATAGCATACACATGCTTTTACTTTTTTCCAGCATGTTCATGTAGGCTCTGAATGATTGTAAGTTTTGGTCCTTTTTTTTTTTTTTTCAACACAAGCGGTGTCAGAACCCCCACCCGACCATCACAAAGGCCCTTGCTCTGCAGGGGTGGGGGCGTTATTGTCTATCTGTCTGGTCCTGGGTGGAGTCTTTTTCTTTTTCCCCCATGGGATTTGCATATTTATGACCGGCCCCAAAGCTGCTACTAACTCCCAGAATGCCTCATGGTGTAAGTGGGCCTCAGCAATAAACAGCATGTCTCCTGCCCCAAACAAAGGCCTCCTCAGAAGAGGTTGCATTACAGATCCAGTTTTAATTCTCATTTTTCATAAGGGTGACCGAGTGACTGATAAAAAAATAAGGAAGAGTCAGAGACGGGGCCTGGTGGGCTTTGTTCTTGCTTTATTGGGCACTAAAGATGCTCCTTCTGATGTTCTCAAGATGACTGGAAATGGTTTGTCAGATTTCCAAAAGTCATCAGTGATTAGTTTTTATACGTTACTAGATTTGAATTTCTTTGTCGGGTGGTAGGCAAAAAATAGCGACATGTTTTTCTTGAGTGTTTATTTTTAGCTTTAAAACTACAGCTAATTATCAGGACAAACGGTAATACCACTATCAGGACATGGCTTTTATTTGGGATTTTACTGGGACGTCTGGTCGCCCTGTTTAACACACCGGAACAGGGTCACATGGGATAGAAAACAATAGTATTAATAATTATACCCGTGAGATCAAAATTAGAGTTTTGTGCTTTGAGGCCATCTATGTGCCTAATGTTCTATACTCCTAAAAAAAAATGAAAAGCATTCACTCTTAACATTTTCAGTCTTTCTCTGGAGAGAAAATAGAAAAATATTGATGACTCATGTTGAACTGTATAGTTTCCACTTGATGGCCGCCATGTTGAAATCACATTTGCAGTTCAACCAAGTTATTAAACACAAATAAAAAGAACTTATCTTAAACTTCAGCGAATTTCGGAGAACGTTGCCATATCATGTTGCACCTGTCAATCTGAAATTAACATCACATTTATGGGTTTTTAAATCTGGAGTGGACAGAGACAAATGAAGGCAGCAAAACATAAAATATGAAATTAATTAATGTGTATGCAAAGAAAGTCAAATAATAAACATAGCCATACTGTTAGGAAGAAAGATTATTTATTTATTTATTTACACATTAAAAATAATTTACAATGTAAATAAAATTTGAAAAATTAAATTGTGTATTTGAAGTTTATTATTATTAACGAGACTATTTTCTTTTCTTTTTCTTTTTTTGTCTGTCCATACAGCCCTTTCATCCTAAGCTTCCTAAGCACAGTATATGGACAAAGTAGAATATATTTAAAAAAGAAAAAAGAGTTTTGTATTTATTTATTTAAACATAAAAAATATTAAATATTTATAAAAAAAATATATATAGTTATTATTATTATTCATTTTATTATTTACAAATGTATTATTTATTATTAAGTGTTTTTTTCTTGTCTGACAGCCCTTTCATCCCATGGTGAACTTGGAGTGTTCTACTGAAATTCGCCCGTTCCTGTGTGCCCTTTACGCACCCGTTTGCACCGAGTACGGCCGCGTGACTCTGCCATGTCGGCGCCTGTGCCAGCGTGCCAAGAGCGATTGCTACAAGCTGATGGACATGTTTGGGGTCAGTTGGCCAGATGAGATGGAGTGTAGCAGGTACAGGATCGCTTTCATTAAGTTCTGCTGTTCTTTATTATGTGATGTGATATATTCTGAAATGATACTCTGTCTCCTAGGTTTCCAGATTGTTATGAGTCTTACCCCCGAGCAATAGACCTGCTCCCGAGCAGTGACGGGACGGAGGAATCTCCCTCATCGGTTCAGCGGGACTACGGCTTCTGGTGTCCACGAGAGCTGAAGATCGAGCCTGACTTGGGTTACTCGTTCATGGGTGTGCGTGACTGTTCGCCCCCCTGCCCAAACATGTACTTCCGCAAAGACGAGCTCCTCTTTGCCCGCTATTTCATTGGCGTCGTCTCCATAGTCTGCCTGTCAGCGACGCTTTTCACCTTCCTGACCTTCCTCATCGATGTTGGCCGTTTTCGTTATCCTGAGCGGCCCATCATCTTCTACGCAGTCTGCTACATGATGGTGTCCCTGGTCTTCTTCATGGGTTTCCTGCTGGAGGATCGCGTGTCATGCAATGCAGCGAGCCCGGGTCGTTTCCGCGCCTCCACCGTCACCCAGGGCTCCCACAACAAGGCCTGCACGCTGCTCTTCATGACACTCTACTTCTTCACCATGGCAGGAAGCGTTTGGTGGGTCATCCTCACCATCACCTGGTTCCTGGCGGCCGTTCCCAAATGGGGAAGCGAAGCTATCGAGAAGAAGGCTTTGCTGTTCCACGCCGTGGCTTGGGGCGTCCCGGGAGCCCTTACTATCACCCTCATGGCTATGAACAAAATCGAGGGTGACAGCATGAGCGGCGTTTGCTTCGTGGGGCTCTATGACCTCATGGCTTTGCGCTGGTTCCTCTTGGTGCCTCTCGTGTTGGATGTGGTCGTAGGTGTGGTGCTGCTGTTAGCGGGTATTGCCGCTCTGAATAGGGTCCGGATGGAGATTCCCCTAGAGAAGGAGAACCAGGACAAACTGGTGAAGTTCATGATCCGGATCGCCGTGTTCTCCGTCCTGTATCTGGTGCCTCTGCTGACCGTCATTGGATGCTATCTGTATGAACAGAGCCACAGATCAGTTTGGGAGACCACGTGGGTACAGGAGCGCTGTAGAGAGTATCACATCCCCTGCCCTTTTAAGGTAAGAAGATATGGTGTGAAATACTCACACTAGAAGTATCTTATGTTGTTCACCAAGACTGCATTTATTTGATCAAAAATACAGATAACTGTTTTCTATTTGTATATGTTTTTAAATGTAATTTATCCCTGTGATGGCAAAGCCAAATTTTCAGCAGCCATTCCTCCAGTCTTCAGTGTCACAAGATCCTTCAGAAATCATGCTAATATGCTGATTTGTTGCTCAAAAAATGACACTGACCCCAAACTTTTGAACAGTAGTGTATGCTCATATTGTCCTTAAAATAAGCAATTGTTTTAGCATATATAATGACAGATTTTTAATGTGAACTTTGTACAGTGTTACTAGGAAAAAAAGATTATCTACACCAAGTCAGAACCATTCATGATGTTTGTTCTGACCTCAAGTGAATTTCTACCACTTTGCTTGTTGTGAATAACTGAAGGCCTCCACAGTCTCCTGCCTACTCTGTCCTCACTCTGTGTTAGAAAAGGTTTTAGTGTTTAAAAAATGTATTGTTGTGACTAAGTGGTCACTGTAAGATAAGGGTGGGCGAAATTACCAAAATCTTATATCATGATATGAGATCACAATATTTTATTTCACGGTAATTATATATATATATATATATATATATATATCACAATATAGTTATTTTTACTTTAAATAATGTCTTTGTGATATCAATTTTTGATACCATAAAAATTCATAATTCTTGTCACCAGTGTAAATATCACAAAAAACTAATATTAGACTAAATAAAAAAAGTTAAATACTGCCACACCATCTTCACATGTGTGCGCCTGTCTTACAGCACTCTAGACGGTGTGCATACAGTGAAATCATTTCTCTTTCGCTGCTGATTGCGTTTCAACAGCTTCAAATCAGTTGTTTTAAACCGCAATGCTTAAAAATGTGTGCAAACGATAAGTCTTTGTGACCAAACTTGTGAGCTTCATCCAGGGTCAGAAATGAATGGAAGCTCAGGGTAAATACGCCATCAAATGTGAAACAAATCCCAGAGAAAATCGAAATATTTCATTTTAGCTGCTGCTGCACTGTGAATATATCTCGTGTCTAACATAATGCAAACAAACTGAAGCATAACTAAAAACTAAAGACTGCCATGGAAAGTTTCAGCTCAGTAAAAATCTCAGTAATGATGTTTATCCATATATATGTGTATATGTGTGTGTGTGTGTGTGTGTGTGTGTGTGTGTGTGTGTGTGTGTGTGTGTACATGCCTGAGGCAGCTTGGGATTGTGGGATTGGTTTTAATGAGGCCTTGTTTACTGCCGCAGCTTCTGTTCTGTCGTGTGTGTCATGTTAATTCTGTAACAGTACTTCATGAAGAGCAGATGTCTAGTCACAATGCAGTTACTGATGATGTCATACAGATTTGGACACCCTAAAAAATGTATAAATCTATTTATGTTATATTGCATTATATATCAAAATATTACCAAGACAGGCTGACAGCATTCAGAGCAGAAGAAATGCTCCATCTAAAGCACTGAGAGAGCGTATGTGTATTAGATAAAGAAGAGGACAGACATTTGTGTTGACTGCAGCTATGTTTATGCCGTTGGCAGTTGTGCAGTGAGCTGAGATAAAGCACTTCCCATCCACACAATCGCACACACACAACCCAGGGCTAAACTGACATACACAAATACGCTTACGCACACACTGCATGAGGTTATGAGCAAACACCGAGATCTGCAAGGGAAGGATGTTCCTGCATGTTCAGATTACAAATCAGGTTTCACCTGTTCTTTTGTTGCATGCTAAGCAAATGTGTGAGAACCAATCTACTGCTGTTGTCTTCACAGGTGGAACAGACGAGCAGGCCAGATATCGCCTTGTTCCTCATCAAGTACCTGATGATGCTGGTGGTGGGAATCCCGTCAGTGTTTTGGGTCGGCAGTAAAAAGACCTGCTTCGAGTGGGCCAGCTTCTTCAACGGGCATCGCAGGAAAGAGTGAGTTTCGTGTAATGCTTGGAGAATTTATACCATTATTGTTTAGGCCTACAGTGCAATGTTGTGTTGATTTCCGAGGAACACAAACTGATAAAAGGCCTTGAAAGTCATTTTAAGTAGAGAGTAACAATATTAAAATTCTTGCTGATTTTATTTATTTATACACTACCTACATACAGTATTGTTCAAAATAATAGCAGTACAATGTGACTAACCAGAATAATCAAGGTTTTTAGTATATTTTTTATTGCTACGTGGCAAACAAGTTACCAGTAGGTGCAGTAGATTCTCAGAAAACAAACAAGACCCAGCATTCATGATATGGACCCTCTTAAGGCTGTGCAATTGGGCAATTAGTTGAATTACTTGAAAGGGGTGTGTTCAAAAAAATAGCAGTGTGGCATTCAATCACTGAGGTCATCAATTTTGTGAAGAAACAGGTGTGAATCAGATGGCCCCTTTTTAAGGATGAAGCCAGCACTTGCTAAACATGCATTTGAAAGCCTGAGGAAAATGGGTCGTTCAAGACATTGTTCAGAAGAACAGCGTACTTTGATTAAAAAGTTGATTGGAGAGGGGAAAACCTATAAAGAGGTGCAAAAACTTATAGGCTGTTCAGCTAAAATGATCTCCTTAAAATGGAGAGCAAAACCAGAGAAACGTGGAAGAAAACGGAAGACAACCATCAAAATGGATCGAAGAATAACCAGAATGGCAAAGGCTCAGCCAATGATCACCTCCAGGATGATCAAAGACAGTCGGGAGTTACCTGTAAGTACTGTGACAGTTAGAAGACGTATGTGTGAAGCTAATCTATTTTCAAGAATCCCTCGCAAAGTCCCTCTGTTAAAAAAAAGGCATGTGCAGAAGAGGTTACAATTTGCCAAAGAACACATCAACTGGCCTAAAGAGAAATGGAGGAACATTTTGTGGACTGATGAGAGTAAAATTGTTCTTTTTGGGTCCAAGGGCCACGGGCAGTTTGTGAGACGACCCCCAAACTCTAAATTCAAGCCCCAGTACACAGTGAAGACAGTGAAGCATGGTGGTGCAAGCATCATGATATGGGCATGTTTCTCCTACTATGGTGTTGGGCCTATTTATCGCATACCAGGGATCATGGATCAGTTTGCATATGTTAAAATACATGAAGAGGTCATGTTGCCCTATGCTGAAGAGGACATGCCCTTGAAATGGTTGTTTCAACAAGACAATGACCCCAAACACACTAGTAAACGAGCAAAGTCTTGGTTCCAAACCAACAAAATTAATGTTATGGAGTGGCCAGCCCAATCTCCGGACCTTAATCCAATCGAGAACTTGTGGGGTGATATCAAAAATGCTGTTTCTGAAGCAAAACCAAGAAATGTGAATGAATTGTGGAATGTTGTTAAAGAATCATGGAGTGGAATAACAGCTGAGAGGTGCCACGAGTTGGTTGACTCCATGCCACACAGATGTGAAGCAGTTTTAAAAAACTGTGGTCATACAACTAAATATTAGTTTAGTGATTCACAGGATTGCTAAATCCTAGAAACAAAAACGTTTGTACAAAATAGTTCTGAGTTTGTACAGTCAAAGGCAGACACTGCTATTTTTTTTGAACACACCCCTTTCAACTAATTGCCCAATTGCACAGCCTTAAGAGCGTGCATATCATGAATGCTGGGTCTTGTTTGTTTTCTGAGAATCTACTGCACCTACTGGTAACTTGTTTGCCACGTAGCAATAAAAAAATATACTAAAAACCTTGATTATTCTGGTTAGTCACATTGTACTGCTATTATTTTGAACAATACTGTACACTTCCGTTCAAAGGTTTGGGGCCAGTATGATTTTTTCATTAGATATCAGTACTTTTATGCAAGGGTGTATTATGTTGCTCAAATGTGACCGTGACTGATTTTTATATTAAATTCTGTTCTTTTGAACTTTCTGTTCATCCTAAGAATTCTCAACAAAGCATATCATGGTTTGCACAAAAATACATTTTTTACCATGATAATAAATGTTTCTTGAGCACTAAATGAACACATTAGAAGGATTTTTAAAGGATCATGTGACACTAAAACCTGGAGTAATGACTGCTGAAAATTCAGCTTTGACATCACAGGAATAAATTATATTTTAAAATACATTGAGATAGAAAACATTTCTTTTAAATAGTAATAATATTTCACAATTTGACTGTTTTTACTGTGTTTTTTTAAGCAATAAATGCTGCTTTGGTGGCGAGCATGAGAAATTTCTTGTAAAACCATTTAAAAATCTTACTGACCCTAAACTTTTGAATGGTAGTCTAGTTATTTAATTAATTTAAAATCATTTGAATACTACAAGTAAATTTTGGCATCACAGCATTATAAATTTCAGTATGAAATATTTATATTCATTTTGAGATTTGCTAAATATTACATTTATGAAATTATAAATGTTTTTAAAGATTCATTTTGAGTGAGCTTTAATATTTTAAAGCTTTAAATGGCAAAATAATCTAAATTTAAAAATAGAGAAAATGAGAATAAACAATTAAATATCAAAAATGTAGTACCTAGCATCATCCATTAATAGAAATGGTTCAGATATATATTGTGTATCTGCCGCATGCAAGTACACGATAGTAATTCAGTCAGTGTGCATTTTGATAAAATTCCTATTATTTGTGCGTAGACCTAATGGAGGACATGAAGTAGCCACAGGAAATAGTTCAATAAGTGTGTGCTGTCTCATAGGGGTTAGTGTAAAGGCTTCCTCTCCACACACCCCTGTCCCTTATATCAGGGCATTAACCTGCTCTCCCTCCCTTTGTCCCACCCCCTCCTCTTTTGTTCATTTCGACTCCTTTATGCCCTCTGCCTTCCCCCTCTCTCTTCCTTCGCTCCTCTGTCGCTCCCTCCCCACTTTGCCTCGTTTTCCCCCCGTCTCTTCCACCCTCAGCAGCGCGGTGCACGAGAGCAGGCAGGTGCTGCAGGAGCCCGACTTCACTCAGCTCCTCCTCAGGGACCCCAACACTCCAGTGGTGAGGAAGTCTAGAGGCACCTCGACACAGGGCACCTCCACCCATGCCTCTTCCACGCACCTCGCCATGCTGGACGAGCCCCCCAGTGCTAGCACCAGCCGCGCAGGAAGCATGCGCAGCAAATCAAGCAGCTTCCACGGCAGCCTGCATCGCTCCAGAGATGGCAGGTGAGGCATCCCAGTTATAATTCAATCTCACGAATAGGAATTCAGACAGAGGACTTTCTTTTAGCATATTTGGCACAGATTTTTGGGGATCTTGGAAATGCAAGTTAGTAAGTGTATTTAATAAGACATGCAAGAAACAGGAAATGCATAGAACTTTGTAAATTAATAAAGTGCGCAATTGTCATGCATTATGGGCTTTGAACCTATAACATTCCAAATACTAGCCTAGATACTCAATATTAGAGTTATCATGAAATGGAAGTAACAATGTATATTTTTTTGTATTGCAACATACATGTGAATTGAATGGATAATCAGAAAAGAAAAATGAGGGCAGGGACTTGGTTATATCCATCAGTTGTTGATTGGATTTTGAGATGTGACCATTGCAATTTTTTGCATATGTTGCACTGATTTTTGGGTATCTGCAAAATGCCAGTTAGTTAGACTGTTTAATAAACTGTCATGCAAAAAATGGGTGATGCATAATAATTTGTTAATAAAAGTTGTATTAAGAAAACCTATACAAATTATGTGCATAAAAGTCATGGATTATGGGATTTGAACCTACAACCTTTCAATTACTAGCCTAATGAAACGGAAGCAGCTAAATATTTTTTCTTCTGTATACATCCGAATGAAACGGATTATAGAAAAAGATAAAAAATTGCGGTGGGGATTTGGTTCTGTCCATTGGTTGTTGATTGAATCTTAAGATGTGATCATTGCAATCCAAAAAAAAATTTGTGGGCTTTGAACCTACAACATTACTAGCCTGAATATCCAATATTAAACTTGTAATGAAATGGAAGTAGCGAAAGTTCTTTTATTCCTTATTGCTACATATATCCGAATTAAACAGGTTATAGATAAGATTAAAGAAAATTAGGGTTGGGATGTGGTTCTGTTCATCATTTGTTGATTGGATTTTAAGATGTGGCCGTTGCGCTCAAAATAACCTTTTTTTTCCCCATATTTTGTACTGATTTTTGGGGATCTGCAAAACGCCAGTTAGACTGTTTAATAAACAGTCATGCAAAAGACAGATGCATAATAATAAAGTTCTTTTAAGAAAACCTATACAAATAATGTTCACAGTGGTCATGCATTGTGGGCTTTGAACCTACAACCTTTCAATTACTAGCCTAGATATCCAAAATTAATGTTGCAGTGAAACGGATGCAGTGAAGAAAAAACTGTGGGGTGAGGACTTGCTTCTACATATCAGTTGTTAATTTTGGTTGGAGTTTGAGATGCACACAAATATCAATGTCGTTTATTAAATGGAGCAGTCCGACCGACATACATCACCAGATCAAGGGACATTTTGATTAAACATTACAGGGTTGGAAAAAACTATTTGAAAAATAAATAAATGAATAACTGATAAATCATTCAAAATAGGATCTATAACATGTACTTACAAAATATATGGCCTGAATTTTCAAACCAGCTTTAGAAATGTCCCAGAATAATAGCGCCCCCCAATTGTGCACAGCTGGGTGAAACCCACATCTGCCACTCTGATCAAAGATCTGAACATCACTGAATCTCTTTCATTATGTTTCCCATCAGGTACACAGCTTGCAGTTACCGCGGTGTCGAGGAACGTCTTCCTCACGGGAGCACCCTGCGCCTTAATGATCCGCTCCAGCACTGCGGCGTCAACCGTCTCGACAGCCATTCACGCCACGGCAGCCTGCAGCGCCTGGAGAGCCAATCACGGCACAGCAGCGTGCGAGACCTCACCATCACAGCCATCCAAAGCAGCCCTGGCAACGGCATTCACCGTGTCATAGAGGAGGATGCCACCAAGGCATGAACTTTCACATGGCAGACCAAATGAGTAAAGAGAACATGGACTCTTGGCACAAACTCCTCATGATGGATGGCACAGATACAAGTGTGCCATGTGTGTTTCCTGGGAATTGAACCCATGACCTTGCAGATGTTAGCATTTTCTACTACTAGTTGAGCTACATGAACAAAATGGACTTATTGAATATATTTACTTTAAGACTTTCAATCAAAAGTTGTAAAGTTCAGTTATGGACTACACCAAACACTTGAAATCTTTTGATGTACACTACCATTCAAAAGTTTGGGATCAGTACTTTCTACAGATTTCTATTTCTCCAGATCAAATAAATGCAACCTTGCTGAGAAATAAACCCACCCCCAAACTTTTGAATGGTAGTCTATGTATGTACTGTTATCTTTTCTCAAGTAAAATCTGTGTGGAACCTCGTATTAAAGGGTTCCTACAGTAACAGGGTCAAACATGAGGGCTTATGATACATCATAGTTCTGTGATGTATCGAGGCACTTGCTGTTTTATATACTCCCATGATTTAAGCTTTTCTGAGTTGTTCCACTACAGATGTGGTTTTGAATGTTTCTTTCCATTGTTTGTTGCACTTTTGACCGTTTTGTAGAACAGAGCTAGTGATGAATCAGCCATCTCCGCACATTAGCGTTAAATTTAAATAGACAATTCACCCAAAAATGAAAATTTTGTCATTTACTCACCATTGTTACATTTCAAACGTATGATGTTCTTTTTTTCCTGTGGAAGACGAAAGGAGATGTTTAGCAGAATGTACAAGCTTCTCATTTCCATACAATGATAGTGAATAGTGATCAAGGGCTGTAAAGTTACAAAAATATCAAGAAGCACCATGATTCGATTGCATTGCAAGTCCTCTGATATTTGCGGGGAAAAAAGAAAAACATTTAATTCAGTCAATAATTGTTTCCAGTGCCAAATGTCCTAAAGTTGAGGGTGAGAAAATGAAAAAAAAAAAAACTTTGTGAAATATCCCTTTGAAAAGCATGAAGAGCTGAATTAAAAAAAATAAAATTGTCAGTCATTTTAGAATTGATAGTGTAGGCATTTTTCAACTGGAAATTGGCAAATCCTTTACAACCAAGCTCTTCTCTGTTGAGTTTTAGCACTAATAACAATTAGTCAAATCATTTTCGTGACATTTACCGAAAACTGTGAAAAGCTTTTTTTTTTTTATAAAATGCTCAGAGGTCCTGAGTGCTTTATGTACAAAATAAAACATCACTCTCAAACCATTCATATCCGTGTGTGTCATTTCCCTCCGTTTATTGAATTACATCAGCGTCAGGTTAATATAGTAACGTCTCCATATATGCATAGTGGCCAGTTTATCCAGTCTTTGATTGACCTTACATCTGTGCAAAACGATTCCTCATTGCTTGAAGTGATATCCACCGTTGTCAAGTGAGTGAGAAACAAAATACAACCATGAAACATATGGAATTATCAATTATGACATGCAAAACTGTACAAATGATTACAACGCATTATCCTGAAAAAAGAATGAACTGAGACGAGAATGAGCACATATAAATGTAATGTCTAAGAAGTTGCTGAAATGCAAAGACATTTTCATTTTACTGGAGGTCTCTAGAAGGTTTCCACCCAAATGTCGTTTTTCCATTGCTGTTGCTTACTACAGATGAAATGATACTACAAAACGAGAGCCAATTTATTGTAAACCCTTTAACAAATTAAATCAAACCAACTGTGTTTCCCATTTTACAGAAGGAACAGAATCTGGTGCAGAAATCAAGTCGTGAAGCCTGCATGAGGCGGGACTGTGCAACTCGTGATTCAATCAACTGCAAACTGAATAAGGAACAAAGTGAAGCCTGTGTCGCTTACTAAACGTGTGACTTCTGAGAAGTTTTAAACATTTATTTTTCCTCGGATGGAATAAATGCCCTTGGAACCACAAGAAACGCAATCTGACAACTACATAATGACAAATACATCCTGGCACGGTGGGAGCAGATTCTTGTAATAGATTTTAATGGTAAAGTTTAACCTTACATTTAATAGCAGTGGTGAATGTTTTAACACTTAACGGGATAAAATTACTGAATTATCCATGAAAAAGTTCTCTGAAAATACATTTTTCCAAGGTAGAAAGAGCCAAACTATGTGGGTTAAGCAAAGTGCGTTGAGTATTTCCCATAGCGTAACATCAGACGAAACCATCCAGGAACAAAACCAACTGTCTTTTGTCTGTCTGCAATTCTCAGATTACATGTTGGACCAGTTCCACAATTTGGACTTAATAGTTTCTAAATTGCAGAAATATGATATTTGTATGCAACCTTGCTGATATTTGTACAGTTTCGGTCAATGCAAGCAAAACTGAGACCAAACATGATGCAGATTTTATAGTTAAAGCACACTTGCAGTGAAACAGCTCGGCCTGCGTCTCTTAAAACTCCTGTTTTTTAAAAACAAAAAAGAATTAAAATACACAAGGCAGTATCGTCTCATAAACCAAAAATAAAAGT
This sequence comes from Acrossocheilus fasciatus, assembly GCA_036784905.1. Classification (NCBI taxonomy): domain Eukaryota; kingdom Metazoa; phylum Chordata; class Actinopteri; order Cypriniformes; family Cyprinidae; genus Acrossocheilus; species Acrossocheilus fasciatus. The sequence continues at coordinate 24,309,443 of CM071957.1, read as the reverse complement.
CTAAAAGAAATGACGCAACTGAAGCTTTTTAAATGGTCTTGGCGCGAGTATATTAAAATCATTTTTTAAAAATAAAAGCAATGAGATTTTTTTCCACATAGTTTCTCTCTTCAATATTTCCTTATTATATATTATACTATACTTTTAACCTATGTACATTACAGGTCATGTTGGCTCACGGAAGGTTCGGATTACGTGGAGACTGGCGATAATGACGTCGTGTCAGAAAGCCTCTATAAATTCCTACAAATCTAGGACAGGAAGCGATAGGTGAGGTCGCCTGATATCTGCGGTCTCTCATCCATTTAGCTGAAGTAACAAACGAATCACTGCACACATCACTTTTAAAAGCAAATAAAAAATATACATCATTGCATTTTTTAGTGGGATTCTATAATGGAACCATCATTCCCGTACGGTCCACAGCTGAAGAACAGAGTGAGGGACGTGACAGTATTTTCCACCTTGAAATGGCTGAATGATAAATAAATAAAAGTTCACCCCTAACCCGGTCTATGTACAAACACCAGTCACATTAAAATCCAGAATTAACTTCCACTTTTTCCTCCAATCAGCTTCTGCGGGTCCTGGTCGCTCAAACATACAAACTCTCGTGTTGGTGTGGGTTCTCCTTTGTACGTTCCCCAGTGGTGATCCTTTATGCAAATTAAGTGGGAGGGGCCTGTAGTGCCTGGGTGCGACTCTATGGGAGGGGCAGACTCAGAGTTTGTTGTGATTGGCTCATTGTTGAGTCCATCATGTGTCCCACGTCGTGCGGTCTGTGCTCTCCAATGAGAGGGACTTTGTCTTGTGCGGGGAGGCGGGGCTTGGCGGGCTGCTGAAGGTGGAGCTGTTGGAGGCAGTGGAGTGCCGGGGCGAATCAGAGTCCTGAAAAACAAAACCCGGGAAATATTGTAAGAACAGAGATGCTACGTACAGAATTTATGAATCTTAGAAAGTAGCTACTAGTATCATCTAGCCCTAAAGTTTTCCTTCGATTAGACACGAGAAAAAGACGATGGACATATGAAACCTTTAATTACATTATCATTTGCAAGTTTGGGGTCAGTAAGATCATCAATGCTGCACTTATTTGATCGAATTTACAGCTAAAACTGTAATATTATAAAATATTATTTGAATTTACTTTAAATATAATTTAGTCTTGAATTTTCAGCAGCATTACTCCAGTCTTCAGTGTCACATGATCCTTAAGATATCATTGCTCAGTAAACATTTCTTATTCTTATCAATTTTGAAAACAGTTGTGCTGCTTAATATTTTCTTTGGAAATCATAACTTTTTTCAGGATTCTTTCGAAAGTTCAGAGAAAAAGGATTTATTTGCAATAATGTAAAAGTCTTTACTGTCGCTTTTAATCAAATTAATTCATACTTGCAGTCAAAAAAAATTACGGACCCCAAACTTTTCAGTGGTAGTGTACACATGCAATGAGTCCAAATACTGTGCAAAAAAGGGTGCAACTAAAACCCAATTAACTGGGATCTAAATTTTAGCAGCTTTGTAACAGAAGTTGGCTTGTAAACATGGCATACTTGGTTCAGAAATGTCGCTATTTCAATAAGCAAATATTAATCAGAATAGTTCACCCAAATACTACTATTCTTTCATCATTTATTCACCATGTCATTCCAAACCTGTAAGACTAACTTTCTTCTGTGGAACACAAAAAAGGTATTTTATTTCAGTCAAAAATGTATTGTATGGACAAACAGTTGAAACGCTCTTCAAAACCTGCAAAAAAAAAAAAAAAAAAAAAATAGTCCTACAAGTCTGGTATGACACGAGGGTTAGAACTGACGACAGAATATTCAGTTTTGGGTGAGCGATCCATTTAACTCACACACAATATAGAAACTTGCAAAATGTATGTATGCTCAACTACTCAAATTTAGCATTTTTTTGAATGTTTACATTATATAATATTGCACTTGTCACCCTGATTGGGCTCTGCCATGTCTACAAATCCACCCCCAAAATGGTGGAGGTCCTTTAATCCAGCTGCATTTTTGAGAACAAAAGTTACAAAGCAAATAAAATGAGTTACATAAACATACTACGCATAAAGACAAGTGCTCATCTTCAAACACATACTCATAGCCAGTGGTTCACAGCTATCAACGCTTCAAAGCAAAGCTGATTTCCACACTCTAAGGCTTGAAACGCACTCTTTGCAAGTATATGAACGCAAGCGCTTCAAGCACAACAAGTTCGTAAACAAAACGCATGTGTGTTGCATTCTAAACTTTGCCATAAGGGGCGCTACAGCACATCAGTGTAGTCTTCTTTTATAAGTTGATATGTTTATCAATATTTGACACATTCATTTTATTGTAACTCTAGCGCCCCCTTGAGTACAAACCAAGCATTTTTGTACTTGCACAGAGTATTTTTCTAGTCCAGCTCTCTTTTCTTTACATAAAGACCCTTGTTTTCTCTAGTGGACACAGGGGGTGGCCAGCAGGAGCGGCATGAAGGCAAAACATGCAAATGGAAGCTTGCCATTCCCAACCGAAGCTCTCTGCTTCACCACAATCACTCATGGGCAGTGAAGGATAAGTTTGCGAGCTTCAAAAATGGGCAGTGGATAATTGAGAAGCACTCTGCAGGGCTACCTGAGTGTGCGGATGACAGCAGGCGTGTGTGTGTGCGTGTGTGTGTATGTTTCACTGCAAACGTGTGACGTTTACCTTCATTTTACTAAGCAGGGTCCTTAAAGCCCTTTTCAGATCAGGGGTCTTCTCCGAGGGCGATACCGCCTGCCACTGAGAAGGAAAGGGCAGACTGAGTGCCAGAATGGCTTCCAAACTTGCTGAAGGAGAATGGGGCAGCCAGGAGGCTCAAAGCGCAGCGGTATGGGGAGATGACAGGTGACATAAGGGGGCTATTAAGGGTAGATTGCTAAGGATCCTGTTGGATGTAGTGGAATGGGGCGGCAGGCATAAAGTGGCGTAAGCAGGTGGAGGGAACAAAGCACTAAGGCTCACTTGCATTTAAGTGCTTTGGGGCAATTATTACATTGTAAGTGTTCCACCTTCACAGGTCTAATGGGAAGGGATGGGGCAAGCTGCTTTTTCTAAGTCAGGAGGTGTGCAGAAATATCATACAGGTTTTATAACGACATGAGTGTGCATACATTTTCTTTCTTTTTTTTGAGTAACATCGATAAGAATACACTTTGAGAGGCCATTTATATCCAATTTTCAACTAGGAATCTTATATATACAATAATTCAGAAGACAGCATATGCCTCAAAGTTAATCATCATGGATACCATGGCTTGCTGGTCATGTGCCGTGACGTCCCTGCATAGTGAAAATTTGGCTTTGATGTGATGAGGTAATGAAGATACCACTGTCCACATGAAGACTCACCTCTCTATCAAACTGAGAGAGCGGAGCTTCGCCCACGTCCATCCCTCCTCCTGACGACAGCGAGCTCTCGGAGGGTGACGTCATGGCCTGGCGTTTAGAGCTGTAGCTGCTGCCCGATAGCTCTCTCCTCAGAGCGCTGCCGTTCTGAGAAGAGGACCCTGATAGAGAGGAGAAGAAAGAAATTAGTTGGGAATGAAATGCATGGAATATGATAAATGTAAGAGCAGACACATGTGTACTTACGCATTCCTAGGCCACTGCTTGCGCTCATGGATCGCCCAGGTTCGGCTCGGTTTTTGGTGATTGAGGGGATGCTGACGGAACCGCTGAACCCTGCTCGATTGTCCTGAGCACGCACATTCTACAGTTTACACAGAGAAACACCACACACACACACACAGAGAGAGCAGGGACACACAGACATGCAATGAGTGGGACAAACATGACTCGATGAAAACAAACTATGGGATTCGATATTGAGATCTTTAAGATGGCATGTTGCTATCAACATGTATATCAATAAAGCATGCATAAATAACTTTTGACACACCCATGAATGTAGAGACTGGAGCGTTGTTTGATGAGATATGCTTCCGTTCAGAAGTTTGGGATCAGTAAAATTTTTGAATGTTTTTGAAGGAAGTTACTTATGCTTGCCAAGGTTGCATTTATTTAATCAAAAATAAAGCTGAACAGAAATACTGTGAAATATTATTATTACAATTTAACGGTTTTCTACTGTAAAACATTTTTTTTTAATTACTGATCCCAAACCATTGAACGATAGTGCACAAACCAAAAGTGGAGGGACTAACCAGAAAAATGAGTTTACAAAAGCATGAAAGGGATATTCTGAGTTCAATAGAAGTTAAGCTCAGTCGACTCAGCATAATACCACAAAAAAATAAAAATCACTAGCTCATTTTCTTTGAAAAAAACAAAAATTACAGTTACAGTGGGGCACTTACAATATAAGTGATGGTAATAAGGAATTTAAAGCAGAAATGTTGAGGCTTAAAATTTTCTAAAGACACTTTTTTAACACTCTTTCTGTATAGTAAAGGTTAGTGAGCAATTTTTTTGCACACTAATCATGTTAACACATTTTGTTTGTCTTGTGGCTATACTATTAAAACAACTTATTAAATAAATGTTTGTAACAATCCACATTTTGTCACAAATGCTGTCGATTGAGCTTAATATACCGAACCTAAAATATTCCTTTAAAGATGAGCCTCTCACCATTGGTAAATCTCTGAGGATCTGCATTCCATCTCCAGGACCCATATGAGCCACATGGTTAAAATTCATAGGATTTGAGATCAACTTGTTCCTTTTCTCTGGATCTTTCAACATGTCTCTGCAATCACACACACACACGTAAGTTAATATAATTGCCCTATAATGATATTTCAAAATTAAAAAAAAGAAAAGATACTGAACCCAGACCTAAAAAAAGTATACTACAAATGTATCATGAACTTTGTCTGTAACCATTTTATCAAAAGTACATCCTTTGAAAATGCTGGTGATCAGCTCTGCTTGTATTTTTAGCATCGTAATACACAATATGTATGTGTGTGTGTGTGTGTGTGTGTGTGTGTGTGTGTGTGTGTGTGTGACACTCACCTCCTCTGCTGCAGTCTCTCCTCCTCAGGAATACGGAATGAGAATCGTCTCTTGTTGCTCATGCTGCGTACCATCTGCTTCCTGCTGTTATCACACACCTCAGGCACCACCAGTTCGTCCCCCTCTAAACACACACACATTATGCATTATCAGACATATTATTCAAATCTAAATTATTCATTACATCAAACAGCACTACTAAACAAAAAGTTTCAAACAACTAGACCCAACGTCAGCTATAATCCTTGCATTTCACTGAATTTGAGACAGTGCCGTTACCTGCAGTCTTGTTTCTGAAGTAGATGAGTCTGACCGTCTCTAGGCCCAGGAGATTTAAAGAGCCATCCATGTTCAGCGGCCGGACCTGCACAGAGCCAGTCAAAGTTTATTTATTATATGAATAAAATAAAGAGTTTCCAGTCGTTCTAATATGTTAATTTGGTTCTCAAGAAACAGTTCTTATTATTATTAAATATTGAAAACAGTTGTGATGGGTGTACAAGAGTTCTTTAGTTATTAAAATTACATTTTTTAAAGACTTTTAAAGTTGAAATAAGCAAACCTTTTTGAGAGGAATGGTCTGAATCCATTCCATAGTGTTCACATCAAACACATCCACTGCATTTTCACTGTAGACTGACAGGTAGGGGGCGTTGTAGCCTGCAAGATGTAAATCATCCACAAGGTCAATCTAACAAAACCTTGTCACAGCCACACCCTGACCATTGTCTTTAACCATTAAGTGTAAATTAAGTGTTCTCTCTACTCACAGCAGGCGGTGGGCATCGCGGGCCACATCAGCTCCTGCTGGCGCGAGCGTCTGCCATGTGTGTCCACATACACTGCAATTTTGCTGAAGCAGAGCAACAGTTCTTTATTGGAGATTTCCACCGCACAAAGGGCATCCAAGTTGTCTGCCTTAATAAATGCCAACGTGGTGTCATCTGGGTGAAGTAAGCTGACCGGAGGAGCATCTCCATGCAAACTGTAGCGCATGAAGCCCGCTTGGTAGCCGACACATAATTGCTGGCCGAAGAGCGCCATCCACTGGACAATTCCTGGAGCCTGAGATATAGAAAGGGCTGTTGATGCTGCCGTGTACGCTAGCAAAGATGATCTTTGTGATCTAATGAGTATGAACACTATTTACAATTCGTCTGCATATACTTGATTTGCAAAAAAAAAGAGAAGGGCTTTGAATACTGTACTTGTATGTCCACCAGATGGCAGTAGCGAGACTTGCTCTTGTTAATTTCGTAGCAGGAGATCTGCCGTTTAATGGCGAGGTAGAAGCAGGTGCTGTTGCGCACCACACCAGACACCAGTGCCTGGCAGTTTTTAGTATCTGCCACCTTATTCTTGTCAATCTCCCTCCCATCGAGCCCCGCCATGGGGACCAGACAAACTTGTCGGTTCCTGCCCGAGATGACGGCCATTAGGTGCTCTGTGGGCATCAGTTCTACGTGATGCACTTTCTTAATGTCACCCACGCGAACAATTTCTAGCAGAAAGAACAAAAATGTTCAATGGATGTTGGTCTTGCATCAGTTATTTCATGGTAGTGCACTGCTTAAAAGAGTCAAAAACTGTTAAATCTTATTTTGAGTTTACAACCTTTAATAGATTTGGAATCAGATAACAGGAAAAATAGAAATGCAAATAAAGGTAATTCAGCCTATACTAAAAATAACCATTATCTGTCACTCTTACAGACTGGGTTCTACATTTTCCATCATGCTCTATTTTTATCTGTCGTTGTTTTCATTCTCCCTAAAATGAAGTAAACGTCTGGCATTCCAATGCAATAGACTCATTTTTTCTGTCAAAATGATGGAGAGCGTGTCAATGTTTTTAACATTTGGGAATTACAGAAATTTTACCTCAACTATCCTGAAGCGACCTGGTAGACTTTCCGAGGTTTGAACCAACAAACTTTAAGTGACCAGTCTAGATTTTTGACCACTAAGCCACAAACCTTCAGTTTATTGGGCAATGAAGAAACAGGAGGATTAATGAAGGAAGTTTTACCATCTTTGGTGACGTGGATTACAAACAGGCCTTCCTCATTCCCCAAAGCAACCCGTTCATGGTCTAAACAGAAATTGTGACAATCAGAAATTTTGGATTAAACACTTGGTAAGAGTATCAGTATTTACTCTTTCTGACAAGAGGAGTTTTGTGTGTCTCTGTACCTATAATAGCAGCAGTCTGGGTGGTTTTGATGAGAGGAAGGGTGCTGTCATACGCTTCTTTAGGCACATACACGAAGCGCTCCTTCAGCTTGTTTTTCCTCAGGATGCGGTGCAGTTCATTCAGAGCGCACACCCACTTCGTCCTCTCTTGCTCATTGTCGGCAAGGATCAGGATGCATGTCTTCTGATTGGAGGAGGCGGACAGCTGAGATGCTGTTACCTGTGGAATGAACGGAGAACAATGTATGAAAAGCAATTCAAAACTGTCTTGAAATGAAATGACTGCCTAAGGCTATAGTTAGTTCAGTCACGATTATTACATAATCGCCCGATCGCTATTATTTGATCTGTGATATTTTGAAGAAACCATTGTGAGACAAAAATGCTTGATGAAAGAGGAAAAGTGAAGAATTGAGGACAAAAAAAAAATTACTATTCCTATTCTACAAAGGCACAATGCAATTATTACATCAACACTGGAACTAAGACAAATAGCCAAAAATGTGTAGTCACTGCATTTTGCATTTCTATGGCAATAACAACAATATATATTATAATTATACTACAATAATAATCTAAATAATATTTTCATAAGCACTTTTTACAACATTGTTATTCATTTCAGTCTCCCCCTGTACAATATTTGCGAACAAATTCCAAGTTCAACAAAAAATACAAATGATATTTTTCAAGGTTTACGCTACCTTTCAAAAATTTGGGGTCACTTAAAAACAACAATAATAATAGTATTAATAATAATAATAATAATAATAATAATAATAATAATAACAACAACAACAACAACAACATATAATGGTTTCCACATAACTACTAAGCAAAACAACTTCAAAATGATAATAAAAAATGCAATTGTCATAGAAAAATGACAGAATGTCAGAAAAAGAGATAATACAGTGAGAAATTAGAAATTGCCTGTATGCTCTTACCCTAAAAATACAGGGGATATCCTTCTTGTTAGCATGGATGACATCAGACTCCAGAACAGAGCTGGCGGAAAACTCTTCATCCCTGCTCAGGATAAAAGTGTGCACAAGTACAGTATATGAAATATTTGACTTAAATATTTGAGCATCACATTTGAATGAAGATCTCCCTCACCTCATGTCAATGACCTGGTTAACTAGAACACCAGGCTGGGCGCCTTTTCCTTCTCCAAGCTCATACAGGAAAAGTTTGAAGTCACATACCACTGCCCAGACCCTCTGCCAACCCTTTTTCACCCCTGTGGGCTTTGGTATCTGGAAAAGACCATCAAAGCTCCATTACAAGTCAGCAAACAACTCAAAACTCAAACAAAAAAGTTTGTGGGCAATAGTGTACATCCAGATAAACAGGTTGTTTCTGAACCCCATAAGTCATAACAAAATAGAACATATTTGGCAACTCTTACCCTAAGATGGCCCTCATATGCAGTCCCAATGCCCCTCTGAGTGTCAATTCCCAATTTGCCCTTGGTTTGGTCTGGTGCAACGGGGCACACAGAGGGTGCTTTATCAGCGCAGGTGACGTGACAGGAGAAGCTGCAGACTGTAAGGAGAAATGGAGAACATGGGCAGTGAGCATTACTGAGCATTGTGCCAATAAGGCATCCTTGCATTGGAGAACATTCAATAAATCTGAATGGTTCATCCTTATTTTTGTTTCCAAACTCATATGACTATTTCTTCTGTGGAACACAATAGGGGAAATCTTAAAGATTTATGCTGGTTCTCCTTGTGTGTACCTCAGAAGAAATAAAGTCATAGGGGTTTTAACATCTCGAAAACTAAAAACATGTTGTCTCTAATACTTTAAATACCCAGACTCCTTTCTCTTCTGTCTCACCTTCACAGGTGCAGCCCTGACGAATAATTCCCACCATTAGAGAGGTACACTGGGCACATTTGGTAGGAACGGTGAAGGTCTTCACACTAAACTGGTGTGCCTTGGGCTGTGGAGCAGAGAACATCAGCGATGCAATTAAACACAACCATATCCATAGATGTTCCAATAGAAACATTACAGCCTTAAGACAATGTTAGACAACAGGAGCACTGGGCAAAATTCCTATAGCATAATAAAATATTATAGCACAATACTTATTTTTGCTGGAAATTCATGAAAAATACATCAATTTTATAATATTAAACAGCCGCATGGTAATGCCTATTTCTCAATAATCTACTGAAATGAATACTTGAAGCAGTTCTGCAAATATTTGAAGTAGTGTAATCTATACAGATTGACATTTCTACTGTCATAATGTAAACAGTTACCTTAGGTGATGAGTGTCCCAAGCTCCCGTAGCCTGATCTGCCTGTTGGAGTCTGAAGACTTCGTGATGTGTGGTCAATCAACTAGGAGGAGGACACCAACATATGAGTACATTTTCTTATTTAAACAGAAGTGATGGTAAGAGTTAAAGGAATAATTGACTCAAAATGAAAATTCTGTCATCATTTCAAACCCGGTTTTCTTTCTTCCGTGAAACACAAAAACATTAATCTTAAATGTTGGATCCAGGCTGGATCACTTTAATTATATGGAAAAGAGTGGCCAGTCCATCTGCTTTTGTGCTTCACAGAAAAAAATAACAGCATATGAGTTTGGAATGACATGGCAATTAAATAGAAACCGTATTTAAATTTTTAGGTGGACTATTCCTTTAAGAGTCCAAATGATACCTCAATAGGCTCCATGTCACTGGCGGTGGATGGGGAGCGTGAGCGTGATATACGCCGAGATCTTGAGTCTTCATCTCGTGATGGAGTGTTGGAGGGAGTGAAATCTGCCGAGTCAAGCTAAGATACAAAAAGATGGTAATTATCTTTATAAAATGTGTCATGAAGCACAGACTGTGTTACCAGAAGAATATGCCACCATGCAGAGCGAAACACACTCGCAGCGGTACATCAAGACCATAAAGCGTATCATGACAATAATATTTTTACTGGAATTACACCCTCTAAGCAGAACAAAGCATGTGCACCCAGGCACCAAGCCAATGAGTGAAGGCACAATACACCCACTACACGGAGACCACACACCAACTACACATGCAAGACGGAATGAAAGGCGCAAACAGCATGGAAAAAAAAACACAAACCCATGGAACTACGTGGAAAACAATAAAGGGAAGCATATCCACAATTTATGAGGGTCTTACATTAAAGTGATCTGTAAAGGATTAGTTTACTTAAACGTGAAAATTCATTCATCATTTGCTCACTGTCATGTCTTTCCAAACCTGTATGGTTTCTGTATAACTTTTCAACAAATAGCTACACTACTGTTCAAAAATTTGGGGTTGAGTTACATTTTTGAAAATGTTTTAAAATGAAACCTGCTATGCTCATCAAACCTCCATTTAGCTGATGTAAATACAGCAAAAACTGCTTTTCCAATATTACTATGTAAAAAAAAGTTTTCTATTTTAATATATCTTAAAATGTAATTTATTCCTGTGATGGCAAAATGTAATATTCAGCAGCCATTATTCCATAAATCATGCTGATTCGCTGCTCAATAAACATATCTCATTATTTTGTTAAAAAACTGTTGCTGCTTAATATTTTTGTGGAAACCATGATAATTTTTTTCATGAACAGAAAGTTCCAAAGAACAACATTTGTTTGAAATAGAAAACTATTGAAAACATCTTTGAAACTTTTCTTTTTTTGGATTTTGACCATCTTTGAAAGAAAAAGAAGACTTTATGTGCACCATGGAGAAAAACAAGATGAGGTTTGGATCGACATAACAGTCAGTAAATTATGTGAAACTGATCATTTTAAGCAATCAACTTTTCTACAACTTATTTTTGTCTTTTAATCTCTATATACATGTGCAAAAGTTAAAATTAGATCCAAATATTAAGCCAAGTAAATGAATTCTATACGTTTCCATTTAAACAGGCTTTTAAAATGTACCATAAAAGCACGTGGTATGGAAGATAAACCACAGAGTTTAATTAACTAGCCCAGTCAATAACCCAGATTCTCTGAAGTATATAACACTTCAATCACATATATGGTTCATATGTGTTTCAATAGATGAAAGAAAGGTTCCCAAACACATTTCAGATGCATTTAAGCATTGAAGGTCTCATGCAATACAGATATCACCACAATCAGAGCTGCCACCCATGCAGATTGCAAAACCAGCCATCACAACCTCAGAAAAAAATATGACAGAGGGGGGATTTTGCTGTGACACAGGACAAAAAGGGATCTTACACGTCTGGTTTTGCTTCCAGGACCAAAAGAGGGTGATCGCTTTATATGGAGAGAGAAAAAAGATGAGAGGAGAGTCAAACTTCATGTACAAGTGTCAGCTAGATACGATCATGGCCTGGGACGGCAGGATGGAGAATGGAGAGAAGGGAATGAGGGCGTGTAAGAACACGTCTAATCTGTGGTTGGATTTCTGAGCATAGTTTACATGCACAAAGGAATCACTTCACATCAAAGAACTCCAAGGAATCACTACCACAAAACACTGGACTGGATGTAGGATCAGATAAGTACAGCATAACCTGAACTATTTCGTTGGTAGAACATAAAATCAATTCAATACTGAATTCAATACAGAAAAGTATGAATAAAATGTATTAGTGTAGTGAAAAATGTCCTTTGTTATCCTTTATTTGTCTGTGCTATGTACTTTTATACTTATTTGAATGTTGTGCTATTAGCTTAGCAACATGCTAATGCCAAACTGTATTAGAATCAATTGCGAGTTGAGTTTCCTTTGGTGTTCCGGTATTATTCCAGATATATGGGAGTTTCATAACTGGAGTAGGGCCTTTACTTGTCTGCTTTTAAATGTGTAAAATGAATGATGCAAAAAGACATTGCGCTATAACATGGCTAAAGAATAACTTACATCTTCCCAAAATTCAACTAAAGAAGACGAAGAGGAAGAAAATGAGTCCTGATGGACAACAGAATGAAAGAAACAAAACAATAACCATACACATTATGACAGGAGAAAAACTGAAAATAATAAAACAGATCAGGATGTGTCAGAAGAATACAGAAAGCATGTAAAAAAATTTAAATATGAATGATGAAAAAGATTTCTTTGGAAACCAGAGTGAACCTCTATGCAGATATTCTCATGAACAACACCTGGGATCTCAAACTTACATCAAACTGATCCAGAGCAGAAGTGGGCGCATTGAGGAATGCCAAGAAGGAATTCTGGGAATCCTGATGCTTCACTCCTAAAAATGACAGAATCTTATCAAAACTCATCAAATTAGACTGTAACATAGCCAGAAATGCTCTTTTTATGTCACATCATGAAAAGCAATGCTGAGTGGTTGGATATTTGATTGTCACCAGCGTTGTTATTGTTTTTGTTAATTAAATGTTGCCTTGGCAATTAACTGAAATCAGTTTAAGTACTAAAATTACTCAAATGGAAATAAAATAAATTAAAGCTATACAGGAATAAAAAAATAATAAAAATGTAAAATGACTAAAACAAAACAAATAAAAAATGAAAATTATTCAATATATTAATAAATGTTAAAAAATATATAAATAACAATAAAATAACAGATTGCCCACCTCTCCTCAGTCTCAGCTCCTCTGTCTCCTTCCTCAGCCTCTCAATTTCTGCAAGCAGCTCCTGGTTTCTACTTTCGGAATCTTGCAATTTGCTGTAAGATAAAAATAACAGACAAAAAACTGTGTCACTCTATTTAAATTCACCTCATTTCGAAAAGAGTGTGAACAAAATAAGCTAAATTTAACTAAAGCTCTACTGACCAAATCAAAAGCTATTCACATAAAGTGTGAAATGAATGTTCACTGAGCTGAAAAAAAGTTATTAGACTTTAAATGAAATCAGCAAACCAGATCTCTAGTTTCAGTAGAGGTGAGCAGAACTATGCTGATATGTGTGGTCTCACCATTCTGTGGCAATGTTGGATGCTTTGACTTTGTTGAGCTCGTCCTGGATGGACTGTTTGGCTCTGATCTCGGCATCCAGCGCAGATTGCAGCTCCAGACGCGCAGACATGTCCAGCTTAGCAAAGCGCCTCATCTTCCACGGCATGTCCTAACAAAGCGAGAAAGAGGCCCACCACATCAGACAAGCAGGAAAATGAGAATATGGGTTTCATCTTTATCTGCTGTGTGCATGTCTCACCGTTCCTCTGGCTCCCAAGCTGGTGTTCCTTAGCCCTTCAAGCTCCTCTGTCATTTTTGTGGCTAGAGCTTGGAGGTAACCACGAGCATCTTTCTCATCGCTCACCCTGTATAGATTAGTTTAGTTCAGCTTTACCTTGATATAAACCACAAAATGTGTATATGCAACTGTATTCAAGTGATGAATGGTCAAATAATCTGCATGATCTAGATCCGCAAAGCCATGCAGACATAGGTAAAGGTCATGTGTCTTTCTCTGCAAGTGTGATGTCACGTGGCTGCAGGTAGGGGGCTCCACTCACCACTGGATGATCTCAGTGATCTGGGCCTCCCAATGGGCAACGCTCTCCTTCTTATCGGCCAACTCTCTCATCTCCTCCTCCAGCTGCCTGTGACTACTGCTGAGCTGCTCATACACAGAGCTCAGCTGAAAAGAGAAAAAGAGACCACAAAGAGTTAAGAACAGAAAAGTAAAGATGTGAGGAAGCAGACGGATAGTCTGACAGGCATTGCAGTTGTTAAGGTGGTTGTTAGCATGTTTCTACCAGTGTTGTTACAAAAACATAAACGTATACATAAACTGAAAAAAAGCTACAATAAAATATACAATTTAGATATTTATTATAAAAAATAAATATTATATATGTTTATCATATTCTTGCGTAATTGTATATAATAAAATTAAACTTGAAAAAACTTTCATGACAGCGAACCTTGACAAGCACTAAAATGACTAAAAATAAAAACAAATAAATTTTCTCTCATTTTATCATCTTATCAATTATGGATCATTTCCACCGAGCGGTACGGTCCAGTACAGTACGGTACGGTACACAATTATGTCTGTTTCCATTGTCAGAAGTTACCGTACCGAACCGTACCACTTTTTTGGTACCCTTCCATTGGGGTACCTAGCACAGCAAAGGGTACCAAAAGGGTGGAGCTAAACTCACTGCAGAACGTTGATTGGTTGACTAGAATCATCAATTTTGCATGATACAACGGGATAAAGCATCTCCTTCACTCGTTCCGCTCTGCTGTCCATGAGTGTTGGGCTTATTTACATCAGAGTGTGCAAACACACAAAAAAATATAACAGTGTATTTTATAAATTTATATTTTCCACACAGACAATATCCGTTTCTCAATATGCGTTCTTGTGGACTTGTGAAACGCCATTGCCCCAAAAGTAATATTAATTTTCAAAATATTACTGTTATTCTATCATGAAATGTAGTTTTAAGAGTTTTTCAGGCGAGAATGTAGTTGTTAAACCTCAAATCTGCTGTTTATTTATAAAGATGGCGCTTTTTTGGAAAATTTGCTACGCCAATTTCGGAGCTCCAGGAAATCACCGGGCGCTCAGTGCTCGTGTATCCGCCTAGAGCAGCCTGAGCTTGGCTAGTCCTTCCGACATTTGCCGCAGGCTCTGATGTCTCTGTAGTGATTAAACATGAGATACAATTAGTTTTGGGTATATTTAACAGGCATTTGTGGCCTCATGAATCTATTATTTGTTCCTGGTCATATCGTTATGTTTAAACACAAAGTGTTTAAACATAACGAGACAAAGTGTTTGCTTTTTTCTTTATTTCTTCTTATATAAGCCTCTTATACTTTGTACTTATACTATTATAATGGCAATTATTGTTCATTAAAACTGACATAAAAGAGGCAGAGTTGTGCTTATTGTCATGCTTTATCGTCGATCGCTACTTTCCGACATACACCACACCTATCAAGCAAGGGTACTGAAACGCAAGCTAGATCAGGGTGTTCGGTCCCGAACCGTACCGTACCGCACTGACCTGTACCACTCGGCGGAAACGAGCCATTAGAAAAATAATAGCGCAGTTTGTCATTTATCCCAGAGCAACTTTACTAACTCTCATTGGTTCTTTGTTCAGTAGGAAAGTGAACATTGTACGAAAGACAGGAAGCAAACATAATATGTTACGGCGAGTTCATGCAAAACCTCTGCAGTGCTCTTTGATAGGAATGTGAATTTATTCAGGCATTTCACATCCTGGTTCAATTCCTTCCAAATGCCATCATTCTTGCTTATGTTGCTAAACCTCATCCAATCTGGCATTTGACATGACAGCTCTGGCCGGCTGCGCTATTGTTTTAAACTGCCTTTGTGTTTTGGGTTTCCAGGTATTTTTACGAAATGAATAATATTTAATATCCATGCCACCAAAAATAAGAAGCCCTTTAATATCTGATATGTCCAAACTTGCAGAATTATTTGACTGGCTGATTCCGATTTTAACCCACAGTCCAAAGTAAACAGTGGCTGAGCCAAGAAGCAATTTTGAGTAAGTGTGTGTGGTTACAATCTCTCTCTAGGAATGTTAGCAGATTTGGGGAAAGAGTGCCAGAGGAGAAGGGGAATTTCAGGGGTTTTATGTATACTTTTTGTGATGAAAGAGACACGGGCTAATGAATATCATGAGAGCGATAGAGATCTCACTTTCTCCACTTCACTCGCAAGCTTCTTGTTTTCGTCTGTCAGATGGGCTCTCTCCCTCTCGTACTTCTGCTTGTTCTCCGTCTCAAACTCCACTCGCTCAGTTTGGCTGTTACAAACACAACGATGAACATGATGAAGTTTACAATACAACTACATTCTGCTACTATGGAAATTCAATGTAAAGAAACAGATCTACAGGTTCACACTGGTGGCCCAACAAGCTGGTGGTCTCATTATGACCATGGAACATGCACAGACCATGGTTCTTATTTTCAATCAATTCAAATTCAGATTTATGCCTCTAAATGTCATATAAAAACAATCTGTGGTGCATCTGATTGGCTCTTTCTGTCTAAGTGGGCGGCAGACAAGAAAAGCTGTAAAATTACATGATGCTTTCACTGACAATGTAAAGAAACTGCACCTGGTCACATTTAGTTACACGTGTACCTTTCTCTGCGGGTTTTCTCCAGTTTGTCTTTGAGCATGAGAATCTCTTTCTGGAGTGTGAGGTGTTGACCCTCAGCATCGCGTAGCTCCTTCTTCAGGCTCTTCAGCTCGCTGCTGTGGAGTGTCTCTCGGCGACACAACTCCTCCTCGTACTGCACGTTCTTCTTCTCCAGCTCTGCCCGTATGCGCATCAGCTCCTGCTGTTGGTCTGAGCTTGCCGCTGCGTGAGGTGGCCCAGCTTGTTTCAACTGCTGTAGGAGGATCAAGACATATGTAAGTATGAAGTGAAAGAAAGGACTTAGAGAATGAGAGAAAAGGAGGAAAATGAGAGCAAACAAGATCTAAAAGAGTTTTTCATGTATATGTAAATACATATTATATAAATATATACCAGTAGAGATTTTGGACTATTGTCTCTATCACGGTTACATGCTCGCGTGACGTTGCTGTGCTACGTGGTCATGAAAACTCATTGTCTGCACGTGTTTTTGTAAACACTGCAGTTTAATGTTCTCAAGAGAGTACGGGAGTATTGAACGGAGTTATTTTTGCCGCTTTATAAGCATTGAACGGTTAAATACACACACTTGTATGCCCGTTTTTGCAAGTATCCTCATAAACACAGTATTTTAGGTCTTAAGTGAAAGCAAACAGCTGAGAAAGAAAACACGTGTAACAGTATATCGGATCTGGGCAGCTCTTAAAGTGACAGCAGTTTAATATTCCTGCTGTCTGTCATTCATGTCAATCTCTCACTACTCTTGATTAAATCACTTTTGCATTTTTGCAGAACTTTAGTATTTCACATTTTTTAGTATATACACATAATATTTCTAAATGGCCAATTATCAGGAAATTAATGTATATTAATTAATTAATTAATTAATTAAATTAATTAATGCATTGTCACCTTCATCCCTTCCAGTTCTTCCTCCAACTGTCTGCTGTACTGTTCGGTTCTCTCTCGTAGCTTCCTCTCTTTCTGAGCTTCTGCTGTTTGCTCCTCGGCCTGGGCCTCCAACTGAGAGGAAGACACCACAACATCAAATACGCAGCCAACAAATCCACAAATACGATACCACCGATGACTGCTGGGGCACTGCATCAAAATTACAAACATGTTGACTTGGCTTATATAAAGAGGTCAAACACTAGTAAGTTTCAGTAAGTATACCTCTTTGCGCATTCTCTCAGCTTTGCGAATCTCTAGCCGTAGAGCCTCTAGTTTCTGCGAAATTCCTTCCATCTCCTCCTCTTTGTCTCTGAACTGCCGGCTCAAGCGCTGCTTTTGTGAGCGCAGATCACTCAGCTGCTCGTTCAGCTCAGAGAACTCCACTATTGCCATCTTCTTTTGACTGTGAGCCTCCTTTAGCTCCTTTCCTTGAGCCTTCACCTTCTCTGCCAACTCCAGCAGCTCCTTCACATATTCATTACAAAGTCAAAGTTAACATGACTTAAAGGTGCCATAGAATGCATTGATACAATATTTTAAATTGTTCTCTGATATCTACATAGAAGGTATGTGGCTTAGGTAAGGGAAAAAATTCTCCAGGAACGATTTCACATGTGCATTTACAACCCTAGGATTTCTCCCTAGAATGAAATGGTCTGTTATTGGCTTATTTGGAAGGGTCATGAATAATAATGTTGAGCTCTGCTCTGATTGGCTGTTTCACAGTGCGGCTCATTTCAGCAGGTCACAGCAGGAAGGAAACACAGGGAGGAAAATATATATTTCAATACGTTCTCTTGCAGTTATATCGTCGGGTAATTACACTGTATATAAAATGCGGACATCAGGGAGCTGCTATTAATATGCGGGGCACTGAAACTGCTTTCAAATGCACGATCGCTTTTTACTTTCGCTTAGAAAATTTGTGATCGCACAAACTCTGTTTATACTATGGAGCGGCAGTACTTTTTTTTACAAGATCAGATGCTTGTCAGTGGTGCTCAGGATCTGTAAATTATTCGCCATCATCCTCAGTCATCTCTCTTTACTCTTTTTATGTGGTAAGTGAAATCTTATGTACTGCAATGTAACAGGCTACCGCTAGCACGAAGCTAACCATGTCCCTTCAGTAGCTCGCGTTATTTTATTAGAATGCATTATTTGCTTTCCGTGCCTTTCTGAATATAGACACCAACCCATTCCTGCACTTCACATCCCCTGCACAGCCTGGAACATAACATTTATTTCCATGATCTGCCATTTTCGCTGTTGTCCTCGCTTGTTTCTTCACAATACCTGCAGAACTTCTGATGGTTCGGCTGGCGGCTGGCCTAGAACATGGGCGTATATATGCAAATATTGGGGGCATAACTATTAGTGATCCCGACTGTTACGTCACAGTCGGTGTTAGGTTTTTTTATTGACGAGATTTACATAAGGAGGAGGAAACAATGGTGTTTGAGGCTCACTCTATGTCATTTCCATGTACAGAACTCTCATTATTCAACTATGCCAAGGTAAATACGGTTTTCCATTCTATGGCACCTTTAAGGCTGGAATGCTGCTATTTCCCAGATATTTCCCTTGATCAGCAGACTGGACAAGTCAATGCTATCTATCCGAAAGTCAGAGTCAATCTGCAGATTTTGGGCAGTCTGAGTTTACAGATTTCATAGAAAATCACAGTGTATTATGGACACAGGCTTTTTTTAGCTTCAGACTATGATTTCATCCAGTCAGAAGATATCAGATACGTTTGATATTTTGTTTTCATTTGTCATGTCTTCCTACCAGTGTGACACATTTCTGCATTAATTTGTTATGTTCAGTATGACTTAAAAGTCTGGCAGTGTGTGATCCTCAGTCGTTTAATGCATGATGCCCAATATTTCTCTGTAACAATTTACAAAGTTGATCCCTAGCATTTTAAAATATGTTCACATTTTAAAAGTCATGTAGTGTATTCCAGCCTTTACTGTCTATGATCAACTATTTACTAGAGCTAGAGCTAAAGAGTAACCTGTTAAACAGCATGGTTAAAAATTAGTCAGCTCATGTCACTGATACCATTATACTATGCCAGCAGTCACAATCAGGGGAACTAGTTGATCTTTTATGGCAATAACACTAAAAAAAAACAAAAAACAACAAAAAAAACACACACAGCATGGACCATCTTTAAGTGGTTAACTGGTCTCCCAGTCAAGCCAAGCTGTCTTCTGAAGGTTTTAGAGGAGTTTTGTCCATTTTTTAGCAGATTAACAAGCTGAACATCAGTTGGCCAGGCTGGAAGACCAGCTAGACCGGTTTAATCCATCTAAAACCAGTAAATCTTAGACCAGTTTAAGATGTCATTTAGAATCCTCATTTTTGAATTAAAGGCCAACATGATTAGAGTTGGTAAACCACCTTGGCTCACCTGGTGGGGGCGTGGTTGAGCTAGTTAATCATACTCCAAACATCTTGACCTAGTTGACAAGCTTCAGTACCCTAGACTGGTGTAGAAAACAAGCTAACAGTATGAACTTATGCCTATTTTAAAAATGCAACGGAATAGGTACCTTGTGCAGATCGTCCTTCTCTTGCGTGACACTCTTCAGCTGTTTCTCTAAGCTCCTGATGAACTTAGACGAGTCTTCCAGGTCTCTTCGAACTGTGCTGGCCTCCTCCAACTGCTGTTCCAGTTGACCAGAGTCTAACATGACGAAACATTATAGAGTCTTTGTCTAGAGATGTCACTACACTCAATGGGTAATCAATAGAGTACAATAAAGACCCAAGACCAGGACTGTGCCCTTGACTGTGTGTTCTAACCCAATATCGAGCTCTCACCTGCTATCTGTTTCTTCAGGATGTCGATCTCACTCTTTAAACTCCGGATCTCTACCTCTTTATTGCCATTCACTGGGGCGTCCGAATCCGGGTACTGCAGTGCCTGCACTGTTTGCGTGGACTCTAAGGGGAAAAGGATGTTTCAGAGAGACAGAAAGATAAAATATGATTTAGTGTGGATGTGGTAGTGCCCTCACCCTGTAGTTTACGGGTAAGTTCGGTCTTCTCCTGCTCTAGACGTCGGATCCTCCTCTCATAGGCTTCTGAGGCCAGGCTCTCCTCCAGGCTTCGCTGAAGATCAGCATCTACCTGTGGTGGTCCAATGGACTCCCGCAGACACCCTCGATCTGATAGTGTGCTATAGAACCACATCACACAAGAAACTGCATTTAAAATTTTGTGACACGCAGAATAAATCAAATTGGTCAAGTGCACTACAACCTACACTACCATTCAAAAGTTTGGGGCTGGTAAGATTTTTTTATATTTTTAAAATGTTTCTTATGCTCACCAAAGCTACACATTAAAAATACAGTTAAAAAACAGTAATATTGTGAAATATAATTATAATTTAAAATAACTGTTCTCTATTTTAATATATTTTAAATTAGAATTTATTCCTGTGATGAGTCAAATAATCCTTCAAAAATCATTCAAATATACTGATTTGGTGCTCAAGAAACATTTATTATTATCTTTGTTAAAAAAAATGGTTGTGCTGCTCAGTATTTTTCTAGAATCTGAGATGCATTTTTTTTTTTGTGATCAACTTTTTATTTTCTTTAAATCAACAAAACAACATCCATTGAAAAAAAAAAAAAACGGGGGGGGGGGGGGGTAGCAACAGACAAATCTGAGATGCATTTTTAAGGATTCTTTGATGAATGCATTTACTGCATTCTGCATTTATTTGAAATAGAAATCTTTTGTAACAATGTAACTGTCATATATTATATTATAATGTATATATATATTTTTTTACACATTTTAAAAAGGCATGATGAATAAATATCTGACTCACCATTTGCTTGTGTAGGTGAAGCCTATGAATGGGAGGTGGTGTCCAGAAAATGCTGTGTGTGAAGGTGGGGGCAACGTCTCCTAAAATATTTTAGAAAAAGAATGCCTCAATGCATCAAAATATTCCAATTCTGTATAGTGGCATATTTAAGAGGAAATGTCTATCAATCCCTCATTAAGGCACTTGTGTGGAATAAATGCATCAGCTCCAGGATAAAATTAGAAAGAAATTAGACACATACACAGTTTTTGAGGCAATCATCATCCACGTCAAAGTTGGAAGTGTCAGTGGGGCTGCTGACTTCGGGGATGTAGGGGGCTTCACATGTGCGGATGTTGTCCCAGTCGATGCCTGTGAAAAAGGGGTGCTGTTTGAAGTCATCGATCCCATGCTGGCCTAACCGATGTTCTCTGCTGCAGATCAGCCGCCGTATGAGATCTTTAGCCTCCTCGGACACATCTGTCACCTGAAGTGGGAACTGGAAGCGCTCCTGAGAATGAATGAGTTAAAACATACTTAATGCTCAGTGCTACTCATTGAGACTCTCTCAAATATCTCTGCCTATCTGCGCTAGTTACATGTGCTCCATTAGTTAAGTCCCACACAAAACTAAATGAACCTTGATGAATAGGTGAATTTTTACCTCATTGTTAGGTTGAGATGACTAATCCAGAATAAAATAGTGAAGAAAAGACAAAAAGAATTTTTAATTCAAAACTTCTACAATCCACTCATGACTTTTTGTTTCATACCAAGAAAGAGAGACAAACAAATTATCCTGGCGAACTAAAAAAGGAACGGGTTGCCTAGAAATTAAGCTACTCTACTGCAAACAGATTTCAGAAGAGGACCTCTACAATTAAAGGTGAAATGTGTAATTTTTGCATCACAAAACGGAACGGCATAAATAGCACTTGTTTTCCTGAACAAGATAATGCTTTGATAGCATAGTGTTTTTACACTACTCAGAGAAAACAACCAATGAATGGCTTGCTTGTCACTAAATGAAGAATGTACTGTATTTTAACACCTACAAATTATACATATCACCTTTAAATGCACATTGGAAAATAACACCACTGTCAAATTATTGCACAGAATCACATGTTGGTCTACAATGCAAACTAACCTTATGATTCATGATCTTTCCATAGGTCTCCACCAGGGATTCAGCATAAAAGGGCGTCTCTCCATACAGCATCTCATACATGCACACACCCAGAGACCACCAGTCACACTCCGGCCCGTACTTCCCCTTCCCGTCCTCCATAGCCTGCAAGATCTCTGGAGAGATGTAGTCTGGGGTCCCAAC
The DNA here is from genome assembly GCA_036784905.1 of Acrossocheilus fasciatus. Lineage (NCBI taxonomy): Eukaryota > Metazoa > Chordata > Actinopteri > Cypriniformes > Cyprinidae > Acrossocheilus > Acrossocheilus fasciatus. Next base: position 24,287,032 of record CM071957.1, on the reverse strand, counting down.
TGCCACAGAGGACTGGACCTGAGAGAAAACAGGTACAAGAAAACAGGAAGTTATAACACAAGACTTACTGAGCAAGAAATCATGTGCTTGACAATTCAGGATTGAAGATCAAACTCACTGTCCCATCTTCCATGAGCTTGAGGCAGGAGCCAAAGTCAGCCAGCCGGATGTGACCGTTCATGTCCATCAGGATATTGTCTGGCTTAATATCCCTGATTATATGTATATATATATATATTAATATCTCTGATTTATATTCATAAAACACAAACATAATCATAAACATTCATTTTCTAAACCAAAAAGAACCATAACAAAAAAGTATTATACGGTAGTGTCATGCTAAATGAATATGATAATCATTCATTGCCATGGTGTGTGTGTATATATATTAAATAAAAAATTATATAAATAAATGTACTTACTGTATTATTTGTATTATTATTTATGTTATGGGTATATATAGCTAAATAAAAGGTGTATATATATATATTAGACCACACTGGTACAGTGGTGTGCAGGTGGACTAACAAAGGGTCTTTGGTGTCCTAATGAGTGTCAAAGGTCATGTACCAAACAGCTAACACTCTTGCCGTATTACACTTACTCAAATAACCACACAATTTGTGCCAGATTTCTAAATTGTCCGAGATCTGTTTAAGACGCCTATATCAATAAATCACACCACTGTCCTGTGGCAGTGATGGCTGTCGTAAAGGAGATAAGCAAAACTTTGAAGGACACGCGCACGCTAACTCACTCAAACAGCCGGGGGATTTACCAGCGTCAGCACATCATTAATCATAACAGCTCATAAACCCTAAAACTCAGCACTACTGACGTTTTTGTTGCACTTTACAGCCAACGACATTACAGACATTACAAGCTCATGCAGTGTGTGTGTGTGTGTGTGTGTAAGCTGTGATCTTCCAGCTTTGGCAGAGTTTTAGTACACTGAGTGAGGAGAGTAGTGGAAAGCACAGAGATTTTTTCCCTAAGTGTTGATTATTAATGCAAGATATGAAGATATATATGTGTGCGTGTGTGAGGTGAGAGGCAGGCAGCCTCCCCCTGTTGTCGAGCAGCTGAATAGAGAGCCAAATTGAACCATGTATGAGGGCTTTAACACAAAGAGGTCTGTCTGAGATTGTGTGAGGAACTCAGTGGGTGGTGGAACTCTTTTCATAATGGCTTGACCTCATCCACACCGAATAATGAAGCGATATTGTAGTCAAAACTACAATGTTTATAATATACTGCATATACTCCTGTTTGGGTGTCGTGTTTTGTAAGTAATTTAACCATTAGGAAATCACCCAGAATTTTTTAAATCACTGAAAACAAGCCTAAACAATTTATAAATCCAACAAGATTTCTTTTACAACGTATTGTATACATATGATTTTAATTCATTTTAATATTTTAATACATATATCTCAACTATGAAATAAGCAAATATATTTATTTGCTATATTTAACTATACACCACCATTCAAAAGTCTCTGAAAGATGTACGTTTTCTGAAATAAGTCTCTTTTAGGCTGCATTGAATAAAAATTCATTACAAACAGTAATATTGTAAAATATTACAATCTAAAATAACTTATATTTTTAATTATATTTATAATTTGTTGATTTAAAAATTTTGTAATTTATTCCTGTGATGGCAAAGATGATTTTTTTAGTAATCATTACTCTTCAGTCTTCAGTGTCACATGATCCTTCAGAAATCATTCTAATATGCTAAATTTGATGCTCAAGAAACATCTTATTCAATTCTTATTATTATGAATGTGGAAAATTAATTGTGGAAAATGTAATACTTTTTTCAGGATTCCTAAAAAAAAATCTTAAGATATAATGTTAAAAAGAACAGCATTTATTTGAATTACAAACTTTTGAATAGTAGTGTACCAGTACAAATAGATAAAGCAACCAAAAGAATTTGAGAATTCAGAGACATTATTTCATTATTGTGGCAGATGAAAGCATTGTTTGACTTCTACTAAAAAGTTAGTGCAATGAGTAATGAGTGCAATAACTCGTAATTCATGTATTGATTTTTCAGAAGGAAAATCATTACAGAATTTATGTACAGCTCCGCGGACACAATCAATTAGGTAGAGTTTATGTTTTAATTGAAACAAAATATTTATAAATACATTTGTATTTTTTCAATAGCAAAATCGAACCCAACACACAGCAAATCTCTCAACAGCCATAATCCATGACCAATTCTGCAGACCATCCAGGCCCCTCATTTTGCTGAATCTGTCACTGAGGTCTTAAACAGTTTTTTTTTTTCTTTCCAAGAGGGTTTTGGCTTGATTGGGCCATTCTCAAAGTCACGGTCCAGTGCCACAGAGCAAACATCAGAAAGCAGAGGAGGACATGCTAAACCAATTACAGAAGTAGAGAAACTCTGAGCCAAACAAATATGCTCTACAGAGTCCATAGATTAACACTATGAGCTAACAAGGTTTACCACAGATAATGTGGAAATATTCATGACACAGCCATTGGCGATGACTCCATAGCTACTCAGTCTTTCATTATTATTCCATCCTTGTGTGTGTAACTCATTGCTAAGCTTATATTTATACTGTTAATCTTGGCTTGCCTTATATCTATATTAAATTTGGTTAACCTGGCCGCATGCCTCCTGCTAGGCTAAATGCAATTCACTTGTAATGGTGCATTAAGGGGTCCGGTCTGGTCAGCAGGGGTTGTAGTGTAGGTGATAATTGGGTGGCTCTGTCCCGAGCTGCTGTCTTAAGGAGCAGCGGACTGCGAGCAGAGGGAGGTAATCCCACTTTAAGACCACAATAACCATCTGTGAGCACCATCTGGCCCGGCCTCATGCCTACCACAGGGAGAGCTGGTCAGCTATAGACAGGAAGAAAGAGAAGGGGGTGGGACTCATTGTATGGGGACGTTGGATACATTTCAGCAATTCATTCCGTTCTTTATTACTCGAGCGCGGAGCTCAATCCATTATTTCTAAAAAAAAACTGGAAGAGTGGAGTATGTGGAAACTTCAACTTGTAGGTCAAGGCCCTGTCGCTGAAAAAAAAGCTGTTCTACAAGCACTAAGAACGCCGTCGATGTCGCCAAACAAAGCTCTTTATGAGGTCATCCAATCACCTGTGCTGGTTCAGATGAATGTGGCTTTATCCTCAGGCAACGACTGTGCATCTTTTTCTTTGATAAAGGATCTTTACAGGTAACAAGAGATTCCCTCTTGACTTTTGAGGTGCGACGAGGCATGTCTTGGTGGCGAATGGAATTCCAGATTCCTTAGAAATCAGCTGAGGCATCACACACATGGCTTTGATCAATAGCAGGACACACATATGGCCCTGATCAATAACTGAGTATAATGCAGTGGTCACGCACAACAAAAACACTCAGATGCTAATGCGTCCGGTTGGCTCTTCAGCTGTGACATGGCCCGGTCCTTTTTTAGTGGAAGGATCAGAGCGCACCCTATGCAAATATCTGGCCGAGAGGAACTGGGCACTTAACACCACTTACGAGCGCAATCTCTAAAAATCCTCCACTTTAACACAACAGCTTGCCCACTTAGTCTAATGAGGGCTGGGTGAAAGCAAGAGCTCCAAGCTTTTCCTGGAAGGAGCTTTCGGGGCAGGAGCCGACTAATGTAATCTGGAGACTGGAAACAAAGTGAGAAAGCTGCATTTAAAATGTAAATGTGAATTAATGAAGTGACAAAAGTAATTTGAGATTTATTAAATCCATTTAAAGGCATAGTTAACCCAAAAAATGAACCTTTATTCCCTGCCAAGTCCTTCTAAAAAATTTTCCATGGAAAATGCATCATGTAAGGTTTGATGTTAATGCTGAATGATAAAGTCACTGTCATACAACTTATAATAAAAGTAATAAAAGTAAACTTATAATAAAAGTATAATAAAAGTGAAATCACAATATGGTTCAGTGTGATTATTAAATTGCAAAAGCTGTGATTTGATTAAATAAATGTACTGCATGTTTTAAAGTCAAATTAAATAATTATGTTTGTAATATAATATAACATAATATAATATATAAATCATTACATACTTTTCATATCACTGTTTTAAAATAGTAATATTTCTTGTTTTGTTTAATATTTTATTATTTTAATAATAATAATATTTTTTAGAATTATATAATATATATTATATAATTATATACATTTTTATAATTTAATATTATTATCGTTATTATTTTTTCTCACTTTATTTGTACATTTTCAAGTATTACAAAATTTTCAATATTTCAAAAATACAGTTAAAATAACATTTTAATATATATAAAGAAAGTGGATCGGAATAAAAATAAGAAACTATCAAAATAAAAGATACATTCAATTATACCCAAATAGTAAAGTACAAATTATTTTAATAATAATAATTATTATTATTGTTATTATTATTATTATTATAGTCATATATAAAATTTGACCAAATTGTGCAGTCCTACAAAACAAGCACAAAACCAGGAGCTCCTCTTTTTAAAATCACATTTTAAATCGCAATTTGATTTTATAAAATTAATTTAGTATTGGCTGTTTTATAGGGCCTTTTTTGTTTAGCTTGAAAGCATGTTTTAAAGGAAAAGGGCAGTGTGAACATTCTGCTAAACATCTCCCTTTATGTCCACAGAAGAAAGAAAGTCATACAGGTTTGTAAGGGTGATTAAATAATGAAAGAATATTCTTTTTTTAAGTGAAATATCCCTTTGAATCAAATTGTTAGATGGTACAGTACTAATTATGTATCCATCACTGTGCATTCGTGCAAACTGTGGTGTCTCAACTACTTTCACACAGTACATCCACCCTAAAACATACAGATGCGCTTATTCCCAAACGCACACCCTTTAACACGGCTTGCTCATAGAAAACACACCCACGCCAACCCTGTCCGTGGAGACCAATCTACTCTGTCCCCACCCTCCACAAACCAGGCGTGCCAAACTCTCACGAGAGGAGAGCTGACCACACCTCTAACCCCATGATTACTGCCTTTAACTTTCCCCTGCCTGTCCCTCTGGGTGCCCCAAAAGCAGCGACTAAAAGAGCTGCACATAAGTTTGTGAGGAAGACAACATGAGTACATTAGAGAAAGTGTGTGTTTGGTGGGACTGTTGAAACACACCCAAAAAAAGTCCCAGTACAAACACATTCATTACACTGTGGGCTCTACGCAACTGGTGCCTGTCAGTATGCAAATGCTGACACTTCCTGTGTGATAACCGAAGATGGGTTCCAATCCAGCCTGCCCTTCGACTAAACATAGCCTTTTTCCGACTCATTGCGCTTGCTTTGATTTCATGCTTGCTTAGCTGATTCGAAAACCCCATGAAATCAAAATGTGTGTTTTGTGGCTTTTAATCCATGTGCATTCGTTTTGAGGTCATCTATATGCTAATATACACTATCATTCAAAAGTTCGGGGTAAGATTTGTAATGGAAAAACAGTAATATTGTGAAACATTATTAAGATTTTAATATATTTTAAAATGAAATGTATTCCTGTCACATGACCATTTTTGATCAATCTAATGCATCTTCGCAGAAAAAAAAAAATTAATTTCCTTAAAAAAAATCTTGCTGCCCTCAAAATGTTTGTATAGTAGTGTACTATGAAAGATTCACAAAACTGAGTTTTTTCTTCCATGAAAACCGATCAAAAGCACTGATTACTCATGTTGAACTACACAGATTTTTGTCCAACCAAATTCTCCCTAAAATGAGAATGTCCCTCCCTCTAAAACTGCTTGTAACTAACTAGAAAACAGGGTCATAGCAAAATAAGGATGAGCCATTTAATACACCTCACCCAAGCATCTGGTTTCAATCAAGAAGTCACATTTTGGCTGGTTAACAAGGCATCTGCTTTCAAAAAACATGTATTTTCAATAAATAAAAGAGTTTTACAAGCAAGCAAGACTACAAAATGGATTGTTGTGAACAGTAGGTCTGTGATAGGATTATACATTTATTGATGTGGAAACGAAAAAGCAATATATTGACTTCTAAAGCCCATTTTTAATGGCTATTCAATGCTTTCATCTGCCACACTGATATCTTTAAATGATCATCATTCAGGGGCTCAGCAAATACTGACATCCGCCATTAATTGAATTAACGAATGAGCATTTAATTCAGTCAGATTTTTAACTGATTAACAACCTTAGTTTAAAGAGACAAGACCCACCTGTGAACATAATGTAGCTGATGCACAGAGTCAATAGCCAAGACCATTTCGGCCAGATAGAACCTGGCCATGTCTTCAGGCAAACGATCTTCAAATTTACTGAGCAGAGTCAACAGATCTCCCCCTACATAGTAGTCCATCACCAGGTACTGAGAGGAGAGAAAAACAGGAAGTGAATAAGAACAGAAGAAACAAAAAATAACAGGAAACAAAGCTATCAATCACAGGCATTTCACATATTTTAAATTCCCTTTACCCTTGGATTAACCCATCCCATCTCAATTATCCATGACATTCTTTCATCGAAAACCTCTTTATCGTTATTTTCCTCCAGCTTCATTCCCTCACACTCCCACTCGTGAAGCTGAACTCAAAATGATAATTCATATTAGAGCCCCTCTTCTCCAGTCACGCTATATACAACACGGCACAGATAAATATATAGTCTGCTATAAAACCATGTCCCTTGAAACTCTGTAAGCAGTGATTAATGAACATTGCATTATCTCCCCTCTGGACCTTATCAAGTGAATGTGAATGAGACCCAATGTGAGCTTGAGAGTTCTCACGCACCAAGTTGTTCTCGTCCTGGAAAGCATAGTGTAACGTCGTTATCCACTGACTGTCCCCGTTCACCAGCACGTCCCGTTCCTCCCGAAAACATGCCGTCTGAGAAAAAAAAGGGTAAAATGTCAGCAAAAACCACTTTTTTGGAGTCAGCCATCAAATATGTGCCCCACATATTTAGAATGACTCCAACCAAGGGGTCTGTTTCCACAGTGAGGAATGGTTTCTGAATCATATAGAGCAAAAGACTGTTTTTAAGTGGTTTCTCATGTAATGGGCGAAGACAGAGGGAGTAACACTCTCCTAGGAAGCTAAAGAATGACACGCCATGGATATAGGAGAAACGGCTGCATCAGCTGAATGGTAAAGCCTGATGCTAACTGGATCAAGATTTGCACATTATATAAAAATCAGTCTTGAGAAAACCATTACTGCTATTTGCAGCTAAAGCAGTTCGGTTTGGACCAAATTTGCTCAATGAAAGGAAGAGATGTGTAAAACCATCAGCTCACCTCAGCCCTTTTGAGCATTTCCCATTTGTTGAGAATCTTCATGGCAAATACTTTGTCTGCATTTTTCACCTTTACTACTGCAACCTGTAAAAAAGACAAGAACATAAGTCGAGAAGTGATCTTAAACATAATATGGCCTGGAAACAGTGTTTTTATTGGCATTCACACAAGTGTTACTCAGCTTGCTTGTTAAAAGTGCTGCCATTAGCATTCAGTGAAGAAAAGTACAGCAGATTATGAGCAGAATTATATAACAGCCAATTTGTTCATCTCTGCTGGTGTTTTAGGGTCTAAAGAAACAAGATAAACATGATTTTTGTGTCTACAAAGCATTTCAAATCCTATCGAAGAACTGATTTTTTAAACTTCAAAGAATTGTATTCATGTGGTACCCCTCAATAACTTGGTGTCTGTAAACAAACATACAACATCTGTGGTTGGTCTCTTTACACTACCGTTCAAAAGTTTGTGGTTGGTAAGATTTTTAAATGAAAGAAGTCTCTTACACTCAAAACCTTTTACAAAATTACCAGTACCCATTTTAAAAATAACATTTCTATTTTAATACATTTTAAAAAGGAAATGTATTCCTGTGTGAGGCAAAGTTGAATTTTCAACAGACATTGCTCCAGTTTTCAGTATCACATTATTCTTAGCATTTTGTGGAAGCTGTGTTAGATTCATTTTTCAGGATTCTTTGATAAATAGAAAGTCAAAATACAATTTTTTTTTAACATTTCACATCAGTCAGACAGTCTATCCCTGTCTAAATGGGCAATTATTTGTAACCGTATGCTGAAAATTCAATCTCTGTGAGACTACAAACAGTAAAGTTCAAATACAAATAAAAACACATGTCTGTGAATGTCATGAGATCACAATACTAGGAAAGTAACCTTCTTATGATCTTATCTAGCATCTGCCTTGAAGAGGAAATATTAAACATTAAGCCCAGTTAGGCGTGTGATGTCTTCACTCTATTAAACGATGATCAGAGAATGTAACAATGTTCTGGCAATGTTCAGTGACTTGATCGAGAAAGAGCACACTGTTTTTGGCTCTGACTTGGATGATAAAAGAGTCTCCTTCAAAGTTCTTTGCTCTTAGCTTTCTGCCATCAAGTATGCGATGACATCTTCAGAAACTAACATTATGTATGTTTATAGTATGCTTAGTACTTAGTTTTTATTTATGTAAACATTTTAATTAAAAAAAATCCCATTACAGTAAGTAGCAAGTGTAGTAAGTGTTTAAAAGTGTTGAAAAGAATGACCTTAGAACATACTGACAGTTTTTTTTAAATTTGAAATTCAGTAGCAGCTACTGGCTCAGAAGTCTCCATAGGAAATGATGTCATGTGCCCTTCTTCTGCTCGCCCAAGCTTATCCTGATCCATCAGGAGATGAAAGTGTGTGACCGATCCTCAATCTGTTCCTTTGCACGTTTTCTCACAGCTGCATGGCTTCCTTTCTGGTGTTATTTTGGAAACAGGCTCACATCAAGCAGAACAGACTTTCTGCTAGCTTTCCATGAGCTGTTGATTCCAGCTGGACAGAAGTGAGCAGACGCTAGGCCGGAAACCCTGTCGAGTGGTGTGTCAGACGAAAACGCTCCCATTGAGGAGGTTGCAGATGAATCATAGCTCACCAGACGTTGACAAGTGGAGAAAAACCGAAGGACTGACACATATTGCCCTTTAAAATCTACTTTAATCTCAAGGATCTTTGATGTATTTCCATCCACCCAATCTAATAAATGTGTTGCCATTTTTATAACTCAAACCTATCCGTCATTAAAAAAAAAAAGTTTAAACTGCCTTTTTGCAGACACAGCTGTTAATGCATTTCACCACTTGGAAAATTTAAGGTACTTGATTTCAGAGGAATTTGTTTAAAGCAGATCTGATTTGATTTGGACTTCATTTACTCACTATTCTGTTGTTCTCAAACCCATATGAATTTCTTTTTTTCCCATTGAAAATAAAAGGAGAAACTTTGAGGTATATGCTGGTCACTATTCGAACGTGGATTAAAGCTTTCAAGCTTCAAAAAAAAAAAAAAAAAATCCATAAAATGATCATAAAAATAGTCTGTACAAATTGTACGCCATACTTCAAGTCAGAGCTGTCAAGGTATCCCTCGAATATTAACTTTTTGTATTCCACGGAAGAAAGGGAGTTGCACTGGTTACAAAAGGGTGAGTAAATAATGACAGAACTTTTATTTTTGGGTGAACTATAACTTCAACTCAACTTGGATAAGTCCAAGTGCCACAGAGCTGTTTTCTCCGTCACTGTGAAATAAAACCTGAATAAAAATTCCATAAACCATTTGCTGGGGTTTTAAAGCATGGCTGCTATCCAATGTTCCCACTTCATGGACCATTCTGAACAGCCAGGCCTCACTAAGTAACCTAATAGTGCTGGTTTCCTGGCCTACCTGTGCACCACACATTCCCCAGTGACTACATCACACATCTGTCATTACAAAAGAACATCAACTGCCTCGGGCTCTCAAAAGTACTGCATGAAGAATGTCCTTACTCTGCAACATACCTGTGCTTATGGTAAAGCAGTCTGTTAACTCGTTAAATAATACAAAGGTGCTGTTATGGGAGCTAAAAAAAAAACAATAGAATGTTCCAAATGGAGAGAAAACAATAAATACCTCTCCAAACGCTCCCCGTCCAATCACCTTCAGGATCTCGAAATCTTCCTTGTGCAAGCGCATCTGTTTCACCTTGGATGTGAAAGGTTTGGCTGCAGAAAAAAAAAAAAAAGAAAGAAAAGAAAGGGGACAAAATCAGTATAATGGAGCTGAAATTTTTTTTTTTTTTTAAATAATAATACAAATGCAGAAATTTATTGAAAAATATACTATCATTCAAAGGTTTGGTGTCAGAAAGATAAAAAAAAGATGCATTTTGATCAAAATAAACTTTGAACTTTCTTTCCATTAAAATATCCTGACATAATGCATCAAAGAATTGATCTGATTTCAACAATGATAAAAAAAAGTATTTAAAAAAAATGTTTCCTGAGCACCAAATCAGCATATTAGCATGATTTCTGAATGATCACGTGACACTGAAGACTTGAGTAATGGCTGCTGAAAATTTAGCTTTGCCTCCACAGAATTAAATTATATTTTAAATTTTATAAAAATAGAAAAAGTTATTTTAAATTGTAATAATATTTCACAGTATTACTTTTTTTTTTTTTAAATAAATCCCACCTTGATGAAGAGACTTGTTTCAAAAATTTTACTGATCCCAACATGTTATTAACAATTCATTCATTTATTTATTTATGAAAAGTTACTGTTTTCAGTTATTCTTAATTTTTTTGTCAAATTAACTACTTTTAAACTATTTGTTGTAAATATTACGTAAAATAATGAATTCTTCTACTACAGCAATGCTGTGCGTGTTATTCCCAGGGTGGGAACAGAGGAGGAGATGATCTCAACCGCAGTGCGATAAGGATAAAAGTCTGCCGTGTTTATCCTCAACAAGAGTACAAATATGCCACCCACACCTGCCATCATCAGAGTCTATGCAGCTTTACACTTAGCAACTCAGAACGAGGTGAGCATGACCTTCCTAAAACATCTTTTCACAAATGGCTGTCGTACACATTACTGAGGTGTTCTGTTGCAAAATCTTTCCATGGGAGCACAGTGCCACTGCTGCAGACTCACAGTTTAGTCCAAAAACTCTCATCCAATCAGCATCAAGCACACAGGGTGGGGCGGCTCTGTTGCTATAGCAATATTGGATTGTGCAGAGGAGAGAAATTCAAAAAAAGTCACATAGGTGTCAGACATAGAACTGTTATATATTTTAAAAACTAGTTTTTATAAATGTTTTACCAACTAAAATGTGTTTCAGCTAACTTTCATTAACAAAGTCAGTTTGATTTTTTTATATAATGCAATGACGTGTGCGTTTTTAGGTGGTTTAAGTGTCTAAATTACTTATATAAAACCTCCTTATTTTTATAATAAACTAAGAATAAATCAAATGTTTCTCACACAATATTTTGATTCTATAAGGGGTCATTATCTGTTGAAGTTCCAGCATCTGTCTTTCAGAGGAAATAAGTGGGTAGATCAGCAAGGTACAATTGGTGGCTCCAAGGCATTTTGGTCCCAGCAGGCCTTCATTATTCAGCCAGGTCATTACGTCTCATCAGAACTGCTCCACATTACTACTGTAATTACACTTAAGCACTGACCCACTGCTAATCTAACAGTCGTCACAGTCACATATCACAGACCAGCTACTCTATCACACACCCTGCTGACAGCTAAAAACATGATAATAATACCAGCAATGTGTAAACACTATTGAATAAGGGATCGGTAGTATGACTAAAGCATTATATCATGCTAGGAGTAATTTTTTATGATGATGGTATATATCACAACTGTGTGTATATATTATTTAATAATGAGAAAAACATTCTACATTTTCAGCTAAACCAAGCAAACATAAATAAATAAATTATACAGTATATTTATATTATTACTTATACTATTATATAATTATATGCTTATACTTATATTTTTGCTGGAAATATTTAACATATGTATGTATGTATGTATGTGTGTGTGTGTGTGTGTGTGTGTGTGTGTGTGTGTGTGTGTGTGTGTGTGTGTGTGTGTGTGTGTGTGTTTGTTTAGCTATACTATACTTGTGAGGACCAGATGTCCTCACAAGGATAGTAAAACCTAACATTTTTGACTTTGTGAGGACATTTGGCCGGTCCTCACAAGGGAAATAAATTAAAAATACTGAATGAAGTTTACCTCAAAATGTAAAAATGCAAAAAGGTTTCTGTAAGGGGTAGGTTTAGGGGTAGGGTTGGTGTAGGGCAATAGAAAATATTGTTAGGTCAGTATAAAAACAATAGAAGTCTATGAAAGTCCTCACAAGTATAGAAAAACAAACGTGTGTGTGTGTGTGTGTGTGTGTGTGTGTGTGTGTACTTTTTTATGCTACATTGTGGGGACCAAATGTCCCCACAATGATAGTAAACCCTGAAATTTTTGACATTGTGGGGACCGGCCTTCAAAAATGTATTCAAAATAGTAAATGATGTTCATCTGAATCTAAAAATGTAAAAAGTTTCCTGTAAGGGGTAGGTTTAGGTGTAGGGTTGGTGTAGGGCAATAGAATATACGGTCTGTACAGTAGAAAAACCATTACACCTATGGAGTGTCCCCACAAGGATAGCAAACCAGACGTGTGTGTGTGTAATGTATATAGAGGAAAATTGAATTAAACTAAATTATTAAATAAAAACTGTAACAAGATCTTATTATTTGAATCTTTGAATTATATATAAATAAAAATTAATAAATAAAATACTTGATAGATACAAACCTGAACATAATAGTAAGTCTGGCATCAGTTCAAAATCAGTGTCACATTATGGAGACATAAAAAAAATGATAATTTAGATGCTAAATTCTAACTGGATGGATCAAATTTGTACCATTCAGCCTTACCACTGAGACAGAGTAAAAATAACCTCAGACATCCCTGGATAGAATCAGCCACGCTTGACCTCTAAGAAACTTTCAACAGTTTTGACACGAGTAAGCGGCGGCCACATGTTAAAATAAGTGTGCCACTGCAGTGGGAGTCATGCATTACGTCATACTCACCATTGACTGCATACAATCAGGCATAACGCTCATAACCAACAACTACCAGAGTCCTAAAAGACTCCTCTGTTCCACAGACAGCATGGACTGCAAAACAACCACTGAATAAAACGCTCCACAAGAATGAATCGCCAATAACCACATCATAATGGGACCTGCAAGGCTCTTTAGAGAGTAAAAACAAATAAACGTAGACTGAGCGAGGGGCCCATCCACGGAGAAATCCATGCGATACCTGTGCACTATCATGAAGCCAGCTCCGCCCTATGTATCCAAGGATCAGTGGGTTAACAATATTAGCTTTAGTGATGCTTCTCTTGTTTAATTTTGGCAGCAGAACAATAGCTATACAGTATCACTCACCTGAAAACCTAATAAAACAACAAGGGCATGCCAAACATAGCAACGGTTGCCATGACAAGTGAGAGTGAGGTAATCTGCAGTTCTGTAAATGTAAACTTCTCCACCACAATGTTCACTGTATGGCTGTTTATGACCCTTTCAAAGAACATTTGGTATTAGAGAGGGTGTACAAACCTTTGCTATTTTAGTATAATTTTTTCGTTTTATGAATAATATTTTATTTTTAATTCTATTTTTATTAAAGTTTTTTCATGTCTATTAAAACCATTTTTTAATGTCTATATAGTTTTTTATAAATGTACTGTATTCCCAGTTAATGTTTATGTTATTTAAGTAGTGAAAGTTTTAGTTTCAGTTTTAGTTGATGATATTAACCCTGGTACAAAGGGACAACATTTATGCAAAGTACAAATACTGAGGTTTTAAAAGAAAGTGTCAGACTAAACTCATTGGCATTGTGGGACTGGAAAAACACGTCCCGTCTTTGTGTCTCCTACCAGACTGGTTAAGGGTGTGCGTGACATAGTGCTCGTGAGAATCTGCGCGTGCTTGTGTAAATTCGCCCTCCCCGCTGTATTTGGGGACAGGCGTGTGTGCAAAGGAGGATGCAAAGAGGAATACTAGGCCTTGAGTGTGTGTTCCCACATCCACTCGTCTGGCAAGGGGACATCTGGAAGCCATAAGAGAGATTATTTACGGCCACGGTGAGGTAACAACGCAAAAATGCCGCTTCCAGAAGAACACGTCCCAGCTCCTGGAGCTAAAAGACCTGAGGATGGCCTTCCTCTGCCGTAACCAGAGAGGCTAATAAGGCATTGAGAGCATTAACACAACAGCAGTTATGACAATCGGCAATGTGTTCAGGCCTCTGCAACTTTAAGCAGCAGAGGCTATGCTAATGCAAACAGGGAAACTTCATGATGAAATTCTGCTTTACGATATACAGTCATGGCCAAAAATATCGGCACCCTTGGTAAATATGATCAAAGAATGCTGTGAAAATTAATCTGCATTGTTAATCCTTTTGATCTTTTATTAAAAAAAATTCACAAAAATCTAACCTTTCATTGGATAATAAGAATTTAAAATGCGGGGAAATATCATTATGAAATAAATGTTTTTCTCTAATACACGTTGGACACAATTATTGGTACCCCTAGAAATTCTTATGAGTAAAATATCTCTGAAGTATATTCCCAGTCATATTCACAGTTTTGAGCACTCCAGGGTGATTATGAACATAAAATTATCCAGCCATGGCTTCCTGTTCCACAGAAATATAAATATGAGGGAAAACAAAGCCCAAATTCCCTTAATCATCCATCACAATTAGAAAAACCAAAGAATATATTTCTGATGTGCAGCAAAAGATAATTGAGCTTCACAAATTAGTGAAGTAGCTTTAAGAAAAGAGCTAGAGCAGTGAAAATTCCCATTTCCACCATCAGGGCAATAATTAAGAATTTCCAATCAACATAAAATGTTACGAAACTGCCTGGAAGAGGACGTGTGTCTATATCGTCCTAATGCACGGTGAGAAGGAGAGTTTGAGTGGCTAAAGACTCTCCAAGGACCACAGCTGGAGAACTGCAGAAAATAGTTGAGTCTCGGGGTCAGAAAACCTTTAAAAAAAAAATAAATTGTCAAACAGCACCTACATCACCACATGTTGTTTGGGAGGGTTTCAAGAAAAATTCTCCTCGCTCATCCAAGAACAATCTCCAGCATATTCAGTTATCAGACAAAACTGGAACTTCAAATGGGGACTGACTTCTATGGTCAGATGAAACTAAAAAATTTGCTTTTTAGCAGCAAACACTCAAGATACAGGGATAAAAAGTACCCCATGTGTACAATGAAATATACTGCTGTATTTTTGATGTTGTGGGCCTATTTTCTGCTGGAGGTCCTGGACATCTTGTTTAGAAACATGGCATCATGTATTCTATCATATACCAACAGATAAAAAATCAATAAGTGACTGACTCTGTTATAAATCTTATAATGGGCCATGTTTGGATCTTCCGACCGTACAATAATCCAAACACAAACCTCACAAACAACACAAAAATGGGTCACTGAGCACAAATCCAAGCTTCTGCTGGCCATTCCAGTCCTCTGACCTGAACCCTATAGAAAATGAGTGGTGAACTGAAGAGAAGAAGCACCAACATGGAGCTGGGAATCTAAAGGGTCTGGAGTGATTCTGGATGAAGGAATGGTCTCTGATCTCTTGTCAGGTGTTCTCTAACCTCATCAGGCTTTATAGGAGAAAATTTTGAGCTCTTAAACTGGAAAATGGAGGTTCCAAAAAGTATTGGATAAAAGGGTGCCGTTAATTGTGGACAATGTGTATTAGAAAAAAACATTTATTTCATAATGATATTTCCCCCCATATTATATTCTTATTATCCAATGAAAGGTTAGATTTTTGTGAATTTATTTAATAAAAGATCAAAAGGATTAACAATGCAGATTAATTTTCACAACCTTCTTTGATCATATTTACCAAGGGTGCCAATATTTTTGGCCATTATGCCGATATGCCTTGCCGATACGAAAACATTAAAGGGGTCATATGATGCGATTTCAAGTTTTCCTTTCTCTTTGAAGTGTTACAAGCTGTTTGTGCATAGATAAGATCCCTGAAGTAGCAAAGACTAAGATCTCAACTTTTATAAAGAATATCTCTTTGGTTTTAAGACTCAACCACGCCCGCCTAAAATGGCTCATTCAAACACGCCCCCACATGTCTACGTCATGGTGTGGGGCGATTTGCAAAACACCGCCCAAATGTATATGCAATGAAAGAAGGCGGGACTTTTATTCTCGTTAAGTTGTATTTACAACACTGTTCCAGAACAGTTCAACCCAAATATTGGAGTGTGTGCATCGCATTTTACGGAAGACTATGTCCTGAACCTGGGAGTAAGTTAGCCTGCCAGCTATGCTCAAAGACTGTTTCTATAAAGTGGGGCAATTCCAACTTTGCAAGGACAGTCTGGCGCCTCTGACTCACAGCCTGTAAGTATGTTTTCATATTTAAAGAATTTGCCACTGACTATTCAAACGTGAGTTTTGAGCAGGGTATAGTAGTGCTTGTTGTTTGTCATTTCTCCAATCGCAAATGCAGACATGGTAATGTTTACATGGCGCAACACGACAGTATAAGTCATTATAATCAGTAATTATGTCCTCACTGGATGCAACAAATGCCTCATTTGTAATGGGTTTTATTGTTTTTGTGTCATCGCGTCGGGACACGGCATCACAATACGGTAAGGGGCGTAACATTTCCGTCTCACACTTGAGGTATTCGGCCAATCACAAAGCACTGGATAGCTGGCCAATCAGATCAGGCCTCGCTTCTCAGAACGATGAGCTTTGTAAAAATCGGCATGTTTCAGAAAGGCAGGGCATAGAGGAACAACAATAGTGTTTTTTTTTTTACCTTAAACCGCATAAACACATTGCATTACACCAAATACACAAAATAATGTTCTTTTGAGCAATGTCATATAACCCCTTTAACTCAAATGTGCTCAGGGTGTGCTAGCGATTAGATCACGTCAGCATTGTGGCTCATTCTTGAAGCAAAGTTTTGCCTGAATGGTGACTGGATTCACTGTTTTGGATCGCTGCATTTAAACTGAGAATGCACATACAAAATGACGCATTTGGTGTATGATAGAGTAAACAGTAGCACGTGCAGCGGCGGCAGCAGCAGCAGCCTTCTAATGCCCGTTTGGTAATGAGTTTTAATTCCATAGGGGGCGCTGTTGGCCTACTTCTAATAAAATGAAAGAAAAATACACAAATAATATTTAGACCGTTTTTCTGATTGTATAAAGCAGTAATTGATGCCATAAAATCATGAGTTTGTTTTGATTGAAAGGTCAGAAGCTGTAGCTTACATGAAAAAAAACAAAAAAAAAAAACAAACATGACACTTAAATTAAATAATTTTATAAATACTGATTTATTCATTAATGTGTAATATGTTATATTTTTAACAAATTGTGAGCTTTAAAAGATTTTCAGAATTCAGCAGAACTCTTTTGCTTTAGATCATTTACACACATACATATATATAAATAAACACACATATACATTTTAGATTATAATATAAAAAATTAATATGCAATAATAATATCAGGTTCACTACACATCATCATGACCAAAATATTTCACAATAACTACATTATCGTGAAATGTATAGAAATAAAAAAGAAAAAGAAAAATGAATTTTTGAAAAAAAAAAAATATATGTAATAAAAAAGATAATTTCTTTGTCTAAAAAAAACATTTACTAATAATAACATTTATTTTATTTATTTTTGCTCTTTTTTTAAGTTACTATATGACCTGCAATTCATTAATATCTGGCTTAATATCTGTCCCAGTGCCTCACAACTGCTACTGCTAATAACGGCCATAAATACGACGAGTCCCAACAGACTGAATAAATTACATTTACAAAATGAAGGGGTCCTGAACAGGGGTTCCCTTCATTGATGTGATGGCAGCCCCTGTTATTAAACAAGCTGGCAGGATATCAAATGAACTTTAAAAAAATCATGGGTGCTTTCAATCCCTAAGGCAAAGTCATGGCTCATAGTAGCATGTAGTTAGCGGGAGGTGATATATGAAACCATCCGTGAGGACAGGGGAAAGCATTAAATCATTAATAAGTACCAAATGTACATAAACATGCCTGAGAATCACTTTCATACTGCATAAACATGCAATGGGGCGATAAATTGTGTTTAATGCTAGAGTGAGCACCCACGATGCCCAAATTCCCAAAGCAATATACACCACCCCTAAAGCATCCCCTATTGCTATTGAAGCATGACGGCATGGCTTGTGTCAGACAAGACAAAAACTACATTTGTCTAAACCACTGCAATGCACAAACAGGATATTCCCAAAATACAATGAAGCCAGAGGAAGAACAAACAAAACCATAAGATCTTGGATGTTTCATGGCTCCTGTGCTAATGTTCATCAAGAGAAAAATGCAAACAGACAGGGTAGGAGAAGAATCGCCCATCAGACATGCCCGAAACTGAAGCCCCATGCTGTAAGTGCATTAATGGAGCAAGAGTGCAAAACGCACGGCCCGTTTAGCACAGACAGCTATTTTAAAAATTCACTGAATGCAGGAAGGTTATGTGACAAATGACATAAACAGAAACTCTGCACACAAAAGACAGATATGAAATGTGATGTTAAACACGTCAAAAACATGTTTGACACTTTACTGCGTTCCTGGTAATTGCAGCTCTCTGTGCTCCAGCAGTCGCATCACCCATTTTGTAAAATGATCCAGCACAGCAATCCCCTACTTTTTCCATCTACAGAAATACATAGACTGAGTCATGCTACTGCATCAAGGTTAGATAAGATGCAATTAAAATTGGTTACAGGAAGTAACCATTCACCTTTAAAAGAATACCATCAGGCCCAATGGGGAGTGAGAGGACAGACAGACACCAGAGAGGGTGTCCTGCATTCAAAAAAAAGAAAAAGAAAAAGAAAATGAAAGAAACAGATGTGCTAACCTGCTGATTTTGTCATTAACATCATTGCTCAAGTCTCAAGTGAGAAAATAAAGAGCAGGTTAGTTCAGGCCAAAATTAAACCATTTTTCATCTTCATGTAATTTCAAACTCGCAGGACTTTTTATTCTTCTGTGGAACACAAAAGGCGATCTTTAGAATAATGTTCACGTTGCATTTTCCATTCAGTTAAATTTGATGGTGTCCATAAACTATCAATCTCTAAAAAATCTGAAAAATAAAAAAATAAATACCCAAAATGCGAACTTTCTGACAAAAATTGTGATTATGATTTGCAAATGTGTTTCTGTTGGGGATTTTTGTTGTTGTTGCTTCAGGTTTGTTTGCTATGCTTGTTTGCAGAGCCGCACAGTTCGGAAAATAAATAAATAAACACAATTATTAAAATATTAAGCCAAATCATAAATATAGGCCTAACTATTGGCATATTTCAATGTTATATTTCACTGTAAAATAAAAAAGAGCAATTAAAAAAAAAAAAAAAAAAAAAAAAAAAATTATATATATATATATATATATATATATATATATATATATATATATATATATATATATATATATATATATATATATATATATAAAATTAATAACAATAATTTTATTATGTATAACCATACTTTTACATTTACAATACTAATACTAATATATATTATACAGAGCCCTTAATGCTTTTCTTCTTTTGACAAAAAGACAATTCATAAGTGATTCTAATTACAAGTTTGGAAAGATGGTTGGAGCATGTTGCGTTTTTAATGCACATTATAAGCAACCCAAACTCTGAGCAGAGATGAGTTTATGTGGAGGAGCTTTCAGTGCAAGCCGATTTAATTTAGGACTGGACGATGTGGCAAAAATTTCTATCACAATATATTTTTTAATTTTGGTCAATACGATATAATTCCGATATCGATATCAACAACATATTTTTTTTAAAAGTACACCCTCAACAGATGTCTTTACCTGCAAACTTCTGAAAAATGAATTTGACAGGTCTATGAAACCTCATTCTATACAATATTTTAGAAATAAAAATGGTACAATTAAATTAATCTTCACCTTTTATTTGTATTTAGCCTTCAAACAAACAATAAATCTAATAAACATAAGACTCTCATACTCACCTTTAATATCTTTAACTTTAAACTCTAACATAGGCTGATTATTCTTATAGATTGAAACAAAAGTGCTTCAGGCAGGACAAAGAATATGAAAAGTGTTTAGAGTTGCTGCAGAAAAAAAAAAAAAAGAGTGAGCAACAACAAAAACAACAACAGCTGGAAATGGGCTTCTTGAAAATGCAAATTCATTCTCTGCCAGCAGGAGGCGCTTTTGGAACATCAGAAACAGCCCAGTTTCCCCAGTAACGGCTGTACACAAAGTAGCACTGTGCTCTTGAAGGCTACTTTATCAGATTCATTTCTGAAGACATTCGGTTCCCTTCAGAGAAACATTCATATAAAACACCCATGCCGTGTTTTGATTATCGAAACATGCAGTGCTCATGTTTATTCAACAAAGTCAAAATTAGGCTATAATCGCAATATATATTGCAGGGCTCGACATTAACGCTTGTCCGCTTGTCCGGGACAAGTGAATGTTTTGGACGGGCAAGTGAAAGAGAAATTTACTTGCCCAATCGGACAAGTAACTTGAAAAAGTCAATACCAAAAACAATAATAACTGCCTTTATTTGTGATACAGCCTTTGTTATAGGGGTGTGCGATTTATATCGTTTGCGATAATTTCGTAATTGTTATTTTAACGAGTACATTGCAAGAATCAAACAAAGAGTGCACGCATAATTACGTAAAGTCGTCTAGGTTTGACTAGCTCACGTGCATTCTTTCACTGCATGATTCAGTATTACAATTACAATGCATGAAGAATGATCAGAAAATTCAAGATATGGGGGAGGAAAATGTATGCATTTATATAATTTCATATAGTTAATATCACACGAAGATCGAACGGCGTTTTTTTAATTTTTTTTTTGCTTCAAAAATCATTATGATTACAAAAGATAACAGTTCAATAAACAAGAAGTTAACATTAAGAGACTTACGTTTTAGACACCATATTGCCTGTTTTTGCTCTATTTCACCAACAAAAATAACTCCAAACACAGCCACAGCACTGTTTTGCGTCTCTGAGGAACATGACGGTGTTTCGTGCCTGAATGAATCAACCATTTAAATGATTCGGTTCAGTCACAATGACTCCCTTATTAATAGTAGCGTGATGCCACCTACTGGTGGTTTTAATTTCACATTTACAGTATTTTTTTTATTTAATTTCAAATATCAGTATTCAACGTTATATGTATCAAAACATTATTTATTCATTTGTAATTGCAGATTAAATTATTCCATATCCCTCAGAGCTGCATTAAACAGTGTGGTAAATATATCTATTCCACTTCAGATGCAGCTTCTGTTTCCTCTGCATTGCAAAGATGAATTTTGTTGAAACTGATTTCATTTGTTTGGTAACAGCCCAAATGTCTTATTATACTAATCGGCTGATTAAATTTAACTACCGTAATTAAAATGTTTTAAATTTAAGTTTGAAAATAATGAAAAATTATATATAATATATAAATATTAGCATTTTATTTTTAAGTTTACTATAAAATAATTGTATTTGTATTTAATTCTAACTTTTTATTTTAAAATATAATAGTATTATCACACTTTATTATTTTGTTCATTATTTCATTTAAAAAGGAAAATCTAAATAAACTAAATGTGTTTTCTATAACTACAATAAATAATTATATTTATAACTCAATTTAACTTAATTTTTTCTCTCCGGGCAAGTAACTTTTATACTCGGACAAGTAAAGTTTACTTGTCCGAAGGACAACCACATGAGAATGCTTAATGTCAAGCCCTGTATTGATTTTGAATTATTGTCCAGCCCTAATAGAAGTACGCTTAAAACACACACGCTGCTCACATGTAAAAAAAACACAGTTCTGCTTTTCACTCTGGAACATGCAGCACATATATTTTATTTAATAAAACCACGCACAGAGTTTCTATTTAATAAAACCACACACAGAGATTTCAGTTGTATTCCAAAAAATAAAAATAAAAATCAACAACATAAAGCATTATAGTCCAAGTCTTCTGAATCTCATATGGCAGTCTTGGTAGCCATTCACTTTCATTGAATGGAAAAAGCAGCAGGGACATTTAGCTATAAATATCTGCACTCTACAGAATAAAGAAAGTCATGAGGGTGAGTAAATGATGACAGAATTTTCATTCATGGGTGAACTACTACTTTGACTAAGGACTTGTACATCAATAGAGCTACAGAGATGTTGGATGTGTCAAAGAAACAAGGATAGTGTATGATATTGTTTCACGTGAGGCTCAAGGTATAATTAAAAGTAGTTTTGCCATTTCTCAGAACCTAATACAGACAACTTCACAGGAAAGCAGAGTGGTCATATCCCCCAGAGAAGATTACACAGTCGTCCAACAACATGACATTGACACAAGAGCTGTGAAAGCTTTCTACAGACTGCCTGCTCTTACACTCAATTGGCAGGGACGTAAAAATACCAGCATTAGTTGTTCAGTCAACATAATACCACCGTCTCACCTCCCTGTGGCAAAATATGTCATGGTAGATGTAACTCTATCCTACTGCATTCTCTCAGAACAGAGGAGTGAATGAAACCTTGCTGGACGTTTCCTACCACGACTGACTGAAAGCACCTGAGGCAGTCGGAACTGTGGAAACTTCACCACCCATGTAATATGTTCAAATTATCATCACTGTCATCGTAATCATTATTATTTTAATCGCTAATCAACTTCGCTGGAACATGCCACTCTGAAATTTTAATTTGGGCTAGACACTGTCTGTCAAACGTACTTTCCCATTTAAAGCAAACATCAAACCCTATTAGTAACCGGCAATTTGTAATGTGATCCATACACAAATGCCTCTCACTGTATTTTTCACACGAGTTTAAAGGGATAGTTCACTTAAAAACGAAATTTGTAATCATTTACTCACCCTCATTTGGTTCTAAATCAGCATGACTACCAAAAGGAAATTTTCAAAGAATGTACAAGGAATTTTTTTTGTTTGTTTGTTTCTCACACAAAGATTTTTTATACATTCAAAAGATTTAGAATATAGCCTTGTAGGACCAATTATATGATACTTTCATGGTAGGGCTGTGCAATTAATCGTATTCGATTATCATGCGCATCTTGTCAGTAAAGCCGGTTTCGTGATTAGCAGTAAATCGCCATCACCTGCTTTCAGATGGAGCAGCAGTTAATACACAGAGCCGTAGTTCACTGACAAGCTAGGCAACATCGCGTTCATAATCGAAGGCGAATCGCCATTGGTCAATACCTGTCATTGGTAACCAAAACAGCTTTGTTACCAACACACTTCAAAATACCTTCTTTTATGTTCCACAAAAGAAAGTAGCCTAAGTCGTTCAGGTTTGAGTAAATGATGACATAATTTAAACTTTTTTAAACTATCCCTTTAAAGTTTTTTCCACTTTTTTTATTTTTTTAATGAAATAATAATCTAAATAAGAAACTAAAACTGCCAGCAGGTGGCAATAAATGCCTTTATGAGCCATTCATTCATTCGATTTGTTCAAACGGTTGATTTATTCAGGAATGAAGTAAATGGCTCTCTCTATAAATGGGCCTTTGAATCATTGATTCACCCATTTTGTCCAAAATGTGGATCCCATTCAAAAACTAAACACCACTGTGTTGCTCAGAGACGCACAACATATCTGTTGTGGCTTTATAGGTAATATTTTTGTCGGCAAGACTATTGTATAAAATCACATTTGCACTTGTGAGCTATATTTGGGACAAATAGCACTGGTGTGATAATGCTCTTGCTGCTCGTGTGATATTGCTTATCATATGAAATAAATATGAGACAAAAACTCATACAGGACTATTTTTGCTTGAATTTTAGGGCATAATTGCATTTATGGAGTTGTTGCCCTGCATCATATTTGTCAACAGGCAACAGTATGAAATGTTAGAAGACGTACAGGTCTGGGGCGGGGCCAGTGCGTTAACTGCGTTAAAATATTTTAACAGCGTTATTTTTTCATAACTAATTAAGTTAACGTGTTAAACTGACAGCCCTAGTTAAAACTAATAGCTCTCAATTATACTATATGTTAGTACAGCCAACATTACATATAATTAATGGTTAAATATTAGGAAAAATTCTAAGAATTTCCAAGAGACATCAGTAGTATTGGTATCAGTGATACTCGCCTTCAGTCATACAAGAAGAAGCCATTAAACAGATATTAAAAAAATAGGCCTAACTGTCTTTATGTGCTTTATACATTAATTTGAAGATTTATTGTGAAATTATTGCTACATACATGTAGGCCTATATTTAAAAACTTTAATGTTAGGTGGGATTAATCGCGA
This sequence comes from Acrossocheilus fasciatus, assembly GCA_036784905.1. Lineage (NCBI taxonomy): Eukaryota > Metazoa > Chordata > Actinopteri > Cypriniformes > Cyprinidae > Acrossocheilus > Acrossocheilus fasciatus. The sequence goes on along the minus strand of CM071957.1, from coordinate 24,262,674 downwards.
TTAATTTCAGAAAAATGTGCGATTAGTTAAATTTTTTATTCGATTGACAGCACTAAAAATACAGGCTACATAAGCATGGGAGAATTGTTCGTAATAAAATAAATAAAATGCATTTGGGTACATTTTCATTTCATGCCGACTAGCCTAAGGGTTTAAAAATTACATATTCAGAGTTTTTCTGAGGCACTTAATAGTAAAATAACAAATCTACACACATTTTCCACTTTTTCCCCAGTGTTTTCTGTGCAATCATTCACAGAAAGTGCCACATGATTACTGTTTTTCCACACCAGCCTAATATTGTAGAATAGCCTAACCTATTTCTGGTTAAAAAAAGAAAAAAAAAAAGAAAAGAAAAACAAAACTTGAGGTTGGTCTCTTTACACATCAGTCATATGGTCTGTGTGGGTGGTTCAATGCCAGAATAAGCTGAAGTGTGGACTAGTGTTTTGCCTTTTAGTAAGTCATAGACGCAAGTGCAGTTAAACCAAAATGCATGTTGAGAATCAAACATCGGTACTCTGACTCAAGCCCAAATCATGTGATATGAACACTTTATACAATGACAGAAAGCAGTCATGGTCTAAAACTGCCACAAAACCCCCATTTTCAGCAGAAAGAATAAATGAAAGGGACAAAAAAAGGCTATATATACACATCTCTGCAGTCCTCCAGTGCAGACACTTTCTGGGCCATAGCCAATCCCTTAGGCTGGAAACAACTACTAATTATAACCTACAGAGGAAAGGTGTCAGGGCTAGGACTTGAAACTGTAAGTATCCCAAAAATATGCATTTATCGAAACAAGTTCCAACAAGACTCAAACAAATGCACAAGAGTTCAAAAAGTGGATCGGCTCTCAAAGAAAGATGTTGCAAAACACGTCAACTGATGACAGACAGGTGGGGGGAGGCAAACCATGTTCTTTCAGCTCTACTGAACAGCCGACACGCAAATACCGCCTCGACCGCAAAGCCCTCCGAGAACGCACTTCGTTTGGATTCCTTGTGTATTACGGAACAGAATTACTTAACAACCAAACCAGAAGCATAACAGGAATTAAATTTAAACTGGTACCTGCTTCCTACAACAACATGAATTATATGGAGTCATGCATGTGAAAACCCCATTTCTTTTTTTTAAAAGAACCATCCCCCCCATCCATGAAGCATCTCCTGCACCCATGCCCTTCCTCCTAACCCCCCACAGCAGGCCAGATACATGCTGACAGCACTCATAATGAGAGGACTCATGTCTGACCTTGATATATTTGACATGTGACAGCCATCAACATTGCCTTTAATCTAGTCTACTGCCTGAGTGCCAAACACACCCACAAAAGCCCCTTTGGCTTGGGCCTGGAATGTAACATGGGGCATTTGGTAAGAGGAAAAGCGGTAAAAACACCATTAGATTGCGTTAAAAGACTGGGCTTTATCTCTCTGTCATTTGCCAAGTTTGAGAGCCTTGTGACAAGCTTATGTTTCAAAAACTAGCAAGCTACCTTGTAAGGCAGCATCCAAATGGCAATGTAACCTCAAAAATGATGATTTACAATAGATTCTAACAGCGTTTGATGAAGTAGCATGTTGCTAAGCTAACAGCAAGGCGATCTAAGTTCCAGAATAGTTATTTATTTATAACAATACTTTTGTTGTGTTTATTGTGTATTATTATTTTTATTGTAGTCATACATTATCAGTCAAAGTTTGGAATAATTACAAATTGTTGTTTTTATTGAAAGAAGTTTCTTATGCTCACCAAATGGCATTCATTTTGATCAAAAAAAAAAAAAAAAAAAAAAACAGTAATACTGTGAAATATTAAAATTCCAAAATACCTTTTCTATTTGAATAAAGGCCCGTTCACACCAAGGATGATAACTATAAAGATAACAATAAAGATATAGTTCTAAAATTTGTTCTCAATATTAAAGAATAAAAGAGTCCTGCTATAACGAGCTTGAGAATTTAAAGCGGCAGACGCATGTGCGCTTAGAATATACAAACGATATCGTCCGCTGGTGTGGACGCTAATATTGTTATCTTTATTGTTATCTTTATAGTTATCGTCCTTGGTGTGAACGGGGCTTAAAGAATATCAGAAAGATTTCTGAAGGATTGTGCAATACTGAAGACTAGAGTAATATTCGACCAAATTGTGCAAACAAAAACAGCAAACCAAATACAATTTAAATCACAATTACCATTTTTAATCACACCACAAAAAAACATATTGGGTAAATATATTACTTTCTAATATATTTACCCAAAAGACTGTCAAAAGTACTGAACAATACAACTGAATGATAATTATTTTCATGCAGGGATCATGATGATAATAAAAAGGCTATCTACACAGGCAACTGACTAACTCACTTTGACAGTGGAGACAGAAAGGTTGGTAACAGGACCAATGTACATAATGTTGTATCAGATAGCCATCTATGATGCTTATCAGCTGTCTGAGGCTGATTTCAATTTATTAAAATGTCTGTTTAATTCTCTGTATTTTCCATCTTAAAACCCTAACTAAACTGTGTACACTGTTTTACAGCTAAGCAGCTATTATAGCAATTCAGCCTAACTATTCATCTCAGGGGTGCAGCATTTTAAGCAAGCAGGAGTAATTATCTAAAATATTTGCCATTTACAATTTGGAAAGCTTGTGAAATCTTCATCAAGTTTATATCATGCGTGACATTTACTGAAGTGTGAGGGTGTTTTTGTCATTTGGAAAGCTCATGAGGTAGTTTGGACTGAAACATGGCCTGACGTGCACGTGATGTGTGAGGCTAACAAGTACAGCGGCACGCAAAAGAGCTGAGGATGCCATGTTTATGGGGTTAGCCAAGATAACCAACAGACAAAAATCACTACAACCACAGGATTTCCTCATTTTGTGTCACTCGAAGCTGCTTCATCGTGCTGCATTGGCCGGCGAGAGCTTCCAGTGACCCTCGAGGACTGGAAACTATGATGCCAAACGCTAATGCATGCCTACTGAAAGAGAAACCAAAACCACTAAACACACAAATCAATTTGCTATTCAGTGTCTACACTAAAAACAAAAAGATCTATGCACTGTTTGCTCTTCTTTTGAGAGTAAAATATCATGCAACTAGTAGTACATAGTAGATGCTACTAATGCTAGTGTTTATCGTCATTTTACAATGGCTTTGAAGGCCACTCATCCAATCAGAATTTAGAGTTGGAATGGTTTTAGAAGTCATATTATTAGCTTTTATGAAATGTTGGGGTCAAATCTCTGGGTCACTTTGTGTCACAGCTTAGCAGTGCATGTGCTAACCTTCTGATAGGATGGTCTGCTGCTCCAGTGCATCAAAGCTCAAGGGCATACACCAAAAATACACACGCACAAAGTATTCAGGCACATAAATCAGGAAGCAGCACAGGCTAAGGCCAAGTGATAACTGTGTGCATGCAGCATTACAGCCGGTCAGCAATGTCAACGGACTCTAGCTGATCTGCCAACTGTTTTGTATGGCACAGAACTACCACGTATTTATACAGGGTTCCCACACCTTGGTTAACTTCAAATTCAAGGACCTTTTAAGGACTTTCCAGGTCCAATACCCTCAAATTCAAGGACTTAATGTGGGGATGCATTTCAAGTGAGAGCAAAGGTTACATCGCGTCACCTTGTAAGATACATTGTTACAGTTTTCATGTGTCAAACACAACAAGCAATTTTTTTTTTTTTTTTTTGCATTTATTTTTAGCCATATGACAGAAATCTGACATTTGTCGTATTTCTGTTTTGCATAAAATTAAATAATATTTGGTATATACTATACTGTATTCTAAAATGATCTGATATTAACTTTTGCATGTATTTTATTGAAAAGAGCTTAGGCTCATGTAACCAGAAGTTTTAAGATATATGAATATGCTTTAAAGTTTTTCTAGCCTTTACATTATCTTAAAAAGCAAAGCAATTCAACATTACATCCTTTGGATCTCTGGCAAGCCATTCTTTGTAATCTTCTTTGGTGAGCCAAATATCTTGACATTTGCATTTTCCAGTCATCACGTTTCAGCGGTTTCAGCCTATTTTTGCAATGTTTCACGGTGTGTCTGTGTAACGTTGAGGTACCATCTTAGTAGTTTCGTGTGCATGTGAACGTCATGGCAACGAACAACACAAAGTACATCACATGGGAAACACTTAACGTAACGCATAAATGTGCAACGTAAATCAAGCAAGCTAGTATGCACAAAGTGAAATAACACATTAGCGGACCAGAGGGAATAATATGGAATTTTCAAGGACCTGTATCTATGTTTGTTTATTTTCAAAAACTTTCCAGGGCCTTGAAAATTTTTAATCAGATTCACAAACTTTCAAGGATTTCAAGGACCCGTGGGAACCCTGTTCATAGGATAGTTTTTTTTTTCATTTACTCACTCTCATATTGCTCTAAACCTGTATTACCTACTACCTACTGTATTACCTAACACAAAACAATGTCTTAATATGTTTTTGTTCATACAAAGAAAGTCAATGAGGTCCAGTGATGTCTCGTAACCCATTGACTTTCATTGTATGAGCAAAAGCAGTTTTGAATTCTTTTGTGTACCTCAGAAGAAATAAATGTGTAGTTTTATGTTTTTTTTTTTTTTTGTTTGTTTAGTCCATACAATGAAAGTCTAAAGTTGTTTTGCAGTGATGCAATGTGAGTAATAACAACAAAATGTTCATTTTTGGGTCAAGATTAAAGTAACAGAACTGGGTTCCATTTTAAATACATCAATTTTATACAAATTACCCCACATTCAAAAGGACTGTTTACAAAAAAAGAAAAACATGTATGACTTTCTTTTGTGGAACACAAAATATATTTTGTAATATATTTACAAGTATAGTTTTTTTTTGTTCGTTTGTTTTTGTCCATACTATTAAAGTTAATGGTGTTCAATACTGATTTGCAATTTTGAAGGTGAGTAAATGACAGAATTTTCATTTTTGGGTAAAACATCCTTTTTAAAGAAACCAAATTGGGTTCCATATTAAATCCATCCATTTTACACAAATTACCCTGCATTTAAAGGGGCAGTTCACAAAAAAAGAAAACAAAATGAAATAAAACCTGTATGACTTTCTTTCTTCTGTGAAAAAAAAAAACATGTATTGAAATATGTCTCTTTGTTTGTCCATACAATGAAAGAATGGATCAATGTTGAGTAAATGATGACAGAATTTTCATTTTTGGATGAACTATCACTTTAAATGAAACAGAATTGCATTCCATATTAAACCCATCCACATACACAGCTGCAGACATACTGTAGCATTTTGTTTTTGTTTACTACATGATCAACTGTGACCTGCCACCAATGGTTTACTTAGATCTCAAATGGCAAATGAAACTGAGAGTGTCTGTTACTTTCCTCTGCCAAAGCTGGCACACAGAAGTGTCAGACCGATTAAGAGACTGGCCAGTCAAGGACTATGATGCACTGAGAGGAAGACAGAGAACGACGACATAACATAGGCATCAAACAGCTGCCATACGAGCCTCTTCACTCTGCACATCAGAGCGGCAAAGAGCTAGAGCTCTGAGTCAGCACTTCCATGCAAATCTGGCCTTAGTCTGAGCGGAGAGTGCAGCAATTCCTCATCCACAGCGTGCAAGGAGGGTCTCAGAGCAGCAACGCACTGCAGCGTTGGCTATCTGGCTACTGGTGCGTGTTATCTCGAATAACACATCTCTATTAGTGAAAACACCCTAAACATGTGTCTAGAATGCATTACAATACATATACAATGACAAAAACATTCTCTCTTCCCACATATATATATGTGCATATTACAGCTTCAGGCAAAGGCGGGTGTTTAAGTGTATAATGTTAACACTAAATAAGACGTTCATGTTTGACTGCTGGAGGCTGTGCTGGAATGAGGGACCGGAGTGGGAATGGAGCCGGATGAGGGAGAAGAGGTGAATTCTTTGGCTTTAAACCATACTATTACAGCCGAGCGATCCGAGCCAAGCCCTCCGCAGGAGAAACATCATGTGACAGGGAGGAACAATGCATCCAGATCTCTGCATTGCCGAGGCGTTATTTTGGGATTTTGGCATTGCTCTTGCACCTTAGTGTGGAGCAGCTCAATGTCTGGCATGCCTTGCATTTTAGCAGGATATTTACATATGCAGTGGACTGCGAAATGTCGTCATATTTATTTATGTCTGGTGACTTCACTTTTAAATGTAATGAATAATAATAAAAATAATAATAAATATAATAAATAAATTGTAAAAATCCACAAAAATGTTTTCCCATGTTATACAAAAAGTCCGAAACATGGCACAGTGATGTATAATTTTGATTACCAGATCATTTTGATTATATAATACCATGATATTTTGATATACCCGGTGTTATTGTTCATATGCTATTATAGTATTTATTAATATTTCAACTTCGTTTTTGTTTTTAGATTTTCATTTTACGTTTTAGTCATTTTGTTATGGGGTTTGGTCTCAGTTTTAGCAATTTTAGAACTTAATTCAGTTATTTGCCAAAGCCATATTTCAAATTTTTGTGAAATATGGCTTTGGTTTTTCCATCTAATATCTGTATTTTATTTCATTACAGCTTTAAATTACCAAAAAATTTATTTAAAGTTTAACAATACCATCACTGTATATCGTCCTACAAAATTATTACCATACTCACAGTAAAACGGTATTAGCGTGCACGGTAAAAAAAAAAAAAAATTCAAAGATGTAAATAAAACAAATATTGCAGTATGTTTTACAAGAAAATACTATTTCAGTTTTTCTACTTAAGAATTTCATGTTTTATTTAATGTGTTACTTGCCATTTTTTGTAATTATTTGTTAAATTTACTAGCAATTTCTCAGTAAAAACTGTAAACTTTTAAAATGTACTTTTTTTTTTTCAGCAAACCATGGAACACTATGCACCAATGAAATTCACTGAATGTCATCACAGCAACATGTCCAAAAACTGTGGTGTGTACTTTTTTTGCAAGCGAAAATTATATTTTCACTGGTTAAAGGACTGAACAATATTCCATATAGACATTAATCCAATTTGGTTTTGTACTGACAGTGCAAACTATTCTGTATTCCTGTATAGGTTTTGGAACGTAGTGAGGGAATACCTGTTTAACATACTGCACTGCTTAACGAAGGTATTATGTGGGAAACCACGGCAAACTATTCCCCTAAGCTACCTCCAATCTTCTACAGGGTCAGTCAAGGGAAAACCAATGAAAAGCTGAAGCATGTACACATCTTTGCCAATTGGCCCTAGATCCATTTCAGTGAAAAGCCCAGAGAGTCTGCATGAATTCACTCTTTCACAATGAAAATATAATCAGAACAATACAATATGGCTCTGGGTCTCTGGTCTAGACTTGGTTGGCAATGGAAGGGAAGGAAATACAAATGAATCATTCATTATGTGTCTCGCACAGTTATGCATACATTTCTCTAGAGGACTGGGACATTTCAGGGGGTTTTGCATATAATTGCAACTTAGCGGCCTTGTCCCAACATACATGTGATTCTCATTTTGTTGTATTACATTGTGACAGCCTCAAGGCTCCAGTTATGATCTGTCAATGCTGAATGTGGAAACCTCTTCACTGTTCTTATCTAAATCATCAGCGGCTGATGCATCCTCAGAAACTGTGTTTATAAACTGTCCACAGACACTGAGGAAAACCAGAGCAACAAGCCAAATTTATCCCCTCATTGCCTTTTGGTTACAAAGTTACGCCAGACTTCCAGCCTCCTTTTTGAAATACAAACGCTGTAAAAATGTGTTAGTGTGTCATAAAGAAGCAAGACACGCAGTCCCTTGTGAAGCTAAATTTGACCTCAGTGACAATAAACTGTGACTTTGGTCTCCGTGCCAATGACGGTCACAGCGGCGTACATTGAAATGTGAATGAATGAATGAGTGTGTGTGTGCTAATGAGCTCATGAGTGAGTGACCTATCCAGTCTGTCTTTAAATAGTCAAGTCCACAAAGGGGACAAACACAATGCGCAGCCGTTTCCCCATATGACATCATGTGTCCAGCGGCTCAGCGGAGTTTCCTGACGCTGCCCTACTGAGACTCCCCACAGGAAAAGGGCACTTACACTTTCTCACATAAGCACACATGCACAATGACGCACAATAGCTCTATCTCAAAAACGTCCTGACCTGTGTGTGACAACAATGACCAGCACTGCCATCTCTATGGGCCTAACTAAGTCACTTGAAGGCTTGTTTGATTTGCATTTTCATTAAAATCACAGGACCAGAGGATTGTAAACAAAACACCAAACTAAGCAAGGACTGTGCTGTGAATTGGCGCTATATTCACACGGTGGCCAGCAAATCTAAACGCATGCTGTTTGTTGCATTCTATTCATTATGCAGAAAGTTACATAACACGACAGTTGATTATGCCAAACTTTTTGCAGAGATAGAAGGCCATTCATTCCACTCCATTTTAAACTTGCAATAAGATCATTTACAGATGCAGGATGAACTCTGCCCCATAAAAGTTTGCTTATTTGTCTTAATGGTTCACATCTAAGTCATTGTAACAGTACTTGTTGTTTTGGATGTGATACTGACACATACTGGCTTGGATGTAAGAAGTTTGCTCTGCATGCTCTGATCCATACCATCACTCTGAATTATGCTGTTGACTTAGGCTGTGTTAGGCAAGACAAAGTCAAGACAATATTTATATTAGTACATTTCATATGCAGAGATAATTCAAAGTGCTTTATTACATTTTTGAAAAAAAAATTTAAATAGTAATCATAAATAGGTTCATAATATATAAAAATGCAATAAAAAGTAAAAGAATCAAGAAATAAACTAATTAAAAAGAGAGAAAGGTGTATATACATTAAAAGGAATATGAGGGATTTAAAATAGACAGTTATGTTGTGTCTATAATATGTTTCTTTTTTTATCTTAGATTAACAATTACGCTTTGAGTGCCTTTACCACCAGCTGAAGACGGTATATAAAGTAAACATATTATTATTAATAGTAACTCGGTCAATTGCGTGACACACCTGGTCATGTGATCTCAACATGCCGGCGCCCATGAGGGGCAGACCCGCGTCATTTAGAATAAAACTGCTTTTCCTTTAAGACTGATTGCTCTCGAGACTTTATCATTTGCAAACTTTAAAATTTAGCAAATCATGAGTGCACCTTAAGCTACTGTCCGAGAATTAATGTATAGCCATTAAACACGAACAACGTGTAAAGAACCCTCAAGCCATCAAAAAAGAATAAAAATGCTATTCTGCTGCCGAACAGGCACACAGGCCATAAATAAATTAGTTTGTTTAGCTGTGGCCCATGTCAAAATGAAAGCCCAGTGCACTGTATCCACCTTGTTTGAGCAGTAAGCAGGAAGACTCATTAAAGGTGAGCTTCACATTCCACATTCATGCACAAACCAGTCCAGCGATTATGTCATCTTCATTTCTGTCCCCCCCCCCCCCCCCCAAAAAAAAACAACTCAATGAGTTTTCCGTACAGCAACTTTAGTCTGTTAAGCAGCTGGCTAACGTCAGACAATAAAAACAATAGTTTGCTTGCCTCTCGCATGTCACACAACTGACGTGTGGGACGCCTGAAAGACAAGGCGTGCAGTGCGTGAAATATGCCTTACCCCAGTCTAGGAACTCCAGGATGTTTTTCTCTCTTCTGAGGGGAGAATTATTGCACTCATCATACAGGCAAACAAGAATATCCAGCAAGGTCTCCACGCTGAAGCACTGGCCGTTAGACTGAGACGGGCCATCTAGAATCAGCTTCTCCAGCTTCTTCAAACGCACCTCTCCAGACATGGTTTCAGTTGCTGCTGATGTCTCACAGTATGGTCAGTATTTGCTCCCACGGTAGCAAACAGGACCGGCCAGTGGCACACTTGAGTGAACGCTCCAAAAAAACTTAATGGCTCAGAAAATACTGTCGAGCCTAATCATGGTCCCTCTCGCACCGATGCGTCCATATCAATCCACAACATCATGAATTCACAGTCCTTAGATGTAGAGAACTTACAGCCATCGACCCTGCCCTGGCCGGTGGATTTGACGTATATACCCTAGGCTTATGTATTCCCGATTTCAGCTTCTCCTGTCTTGAAAGACACTTTTCACAAAACAAGTCACCAAAGAAGTTTAAAGCAATCCCCTGAGATATGGTGATATCTGTGGTTATCCATTATGCAGTAACAAAAGCGCATCAGCAGCACGGGATCTGCATTGCTACAAAGCCCCATATGCCCCTCCTCTGGCAGGACTGCGAAAGCCTTAGCAAGCTGTTTTTCCTTTAAATTCCTCTCTTCGTATATACACGAAAGGCTGGCGGAGGGAGCAAGCCTTGCTTTCGAAAACTGTTATGCACTTGTCGAGAGCAGCTTTGCGGCGAGTGGCTGGAAATACGCGTCCTCGTTCATGTCGGTTGGAGGACTCCGCTGCTCCGCTCCCGGTCACCGTGTGTGTGTGTGTGTGTGTGTGTGTGTGTCTCACAGCTCGCTGCTGCTGCTGCAGGCAAAACCAGACATCATCATGGCGACCGTCACGGCATCTGCTGCAGGGAATGGAGGGATATGCTGGAGGGAAACAGCAGAGTAGCGTGTGCTAGAGAAGAGTGTCCGAATTATCCCCCAATTATTCGTTGACCTTCAGGGGGGGTCGACCTTTTTAAGGGATTTCTGTTAACAATTTGCTGTCGAGGTTCGTTTCGCGCAAGCCGAATCTAATTAGCGCAGTGCGATAACCGTCAACTGTTTTAAAAATGTCAAAACATTTCAGTTTTCTTATTTTTGCGTGTGGTAAATAAATAATAATGCGAAAACGCCAGGACTTTTTTGTTGACGTACGTCAGACGGTGACGGAGAGAGATCAACGTACTGTTGCTATGGTTACCAATGCAGGCAAACGCAACTTCTGTTCTTTAGCCTCCATTTATCGCATTTATTTTTTATTTCTATTTATTTTTTTTGGTTATTCATATTTTTGTTGTTAATAGTGGTGATGGATGACTCATTCACTGAAAAACAGTCATGTCTATGTCAGGCTATGTTAGCCAAAGAATGAAGTTCTTTCCTCCCATTTTATTATCCTTTGCATCTTTTTTCTTGTGCAGAAACTTTAAAAAACGAGCACGTTCGCCCTCTTGTGTCCAATATTCTGCATTGCAATTGCAGTGCTGAATTTATTCAAGTGCGTCTGAACTCCTCGTCCGTGGATTATAACGTGCTCAGAGAAGCAGCCAGATATTCTTCTAGATGTTACATACATTAAGGTTTGTATCTTAAAATATCTTAGTGCTATCTTACACTAATTTTACAACTAACTTAAAGCTATGTGACTAGATAGATAGATATGCTATTCATAAAAATGAGATATAAATAGGCTATACAGTACAATTTTCATATATTTATGCTTTCTTTTATTTGTCCTAAACACGCAAGCAAAACATATTTGTAACAGCAAACGAAAATGTCATAGCACAGCTGTTTACGTGTAAGCGTTTGACGTTTGAGAACATGCCATCTTCTTTTCTCAAAACCGTTCTTCTATCGATCTGAATCTGACAATTGCCACACCAGGGCTAATAAGGTGCTAACGTGTCTTTCATGTCAAAACATTTGATGTTAGAACCAAACTGTGGCAGGATGTAGGGAATGTTGAACAGGAAGTTCACATTCAATTATTAATTTCTGTTGACCATGAGAATTTGTTTTAACAATAAACATCCTTAAGCGTTGAAATTTTAAGAAATGACCTGCATGGCAGAAAGAACGCGGCAGTATTTACAGTCGTTACCTTTATGACCTCGCTACAGAATTGTTTGTTGTTTTATCAAACCGAGGCGGGATCCGCTTGAATAGAGCTGTCTTTCGTATGTAGTAGAGAGGTGTTAATTAGCGCATGTTTTGTTGATTGGCGTGTAGTTCCATCCTTTGATTAAGGGATATACTACCCGTGAGAATTAGATGGTACTTATATTGACAAAGGGCCTCAAAATAATCGACAAGGGAAGGACAGAAGACTGACAGAAATCACGCAAAGATCCAGGACTTCTGTTTACTCATGCATGGATCATGTGTATTGTACAAAATGAGTCAAGCAGGGCCCTAGACTGAGGATTTTTGCCAATTAATTTCACAGCTAACTAACATGACTGTTAAGAATATCGTTTAAATAAATAAAAAAATAGCATGTATATTATTTATTATTTTTTGTTCATATTTCAAAGTCCAGATTTGCAGGATGGTCCAACAAACTATTTTTATTTATTTATTAGCCTATATAGCCTATATATTTTTTTCTTCCTTATAGCAAATATAAACTACTTAATCATCTCTTGTAGCAGATATGGTAATACTCATCTGGGCTCAAACAGTGAGCTCTTTTGTCTGATTCTGCATTTGTATTGGATTAATTTGCCTCCATCTCCAGCCAGTCATTTGTCATCTGTTCTTCCTGTGAGCTCCTTTAGTCTGTCTGACATCTTAGAGTAAATAGAGAGGCCAATACACATACTCAGACACTGGGCCCTCAGTGCCACTAGCCCCTCTTCTAATGTTAGTGTGACCAAACAAGCCATGGCAAATCTGGCAATGGAATCAGATAATCACCAACCTGTGAAGAGCCTCCCAATCCACATCCATACCACAGCCCTGGATTAAACAGTCTGTTTACCTAATAATTTTAATCTGTGCATCAAGCAGAAGGATGGTGGTCTTCGAATAAACATCTAATCCCTCAGGCCACCCAATGATGATGGGCCCACAGCAAGGGTGATCAACAGAAAGGCGCTTAGACAGAGGGACTGAAAACTCTGTACTGACAGACTCTTGCCAGACTAGGAATGTTTTACAATATCCAGGGGAATGTACACATGAGGAACAAGGGTGCTACATCAACGTGCACATGCAAACTGGAAAGGAAGGGTGCGTTCTAAGTTCGCTGTCTGGAAGGTCATCGGTAAATCCACACAAGAACATCATGTGTCAGCGATAAAGATAATATTAAATGCAAGTGGAGCACATAATTACGTTCATACATAATTATGTTAACTACTGTATATTATCACCTATACTGCAAAGAAGAGATTATCTATCGATCTACATACGTTTATCAATTTATTATCTATCTATGTATATGCATGTATATCTATCTATATACATACGTTTATCAATTTATTATCTATGTGTATACATATCTATCTATCTACATAAGTTTATCAATTTATCATCTATCTATGTATATACATGTCTATCTATCTACCTATCTATTATATACATCTATCTATCTATTATATACATGTCTATCTATCTATCTACCTATTTATTATATATGTCTATCTATCTGTTATAGACATGTTTATCAATTTATGTCTATCTATCTATATATGTTTATCAATTTATCATCTATTCATTGAAATACATGTCTATCTATTATATACGTTTAGCAATTTATGTCTATCTATCTATCTATCTATTATATACATATTTATCAATTTATCATCTATTCATTGAAATACATGTCTATCTATCTATTATATACGTTTAGCAATTTATGTCTATCTATCTATCTATCTATCTATTATATACATATCTATCTATCTATATACATGTTTATCAATTTATCATCTATTCATTGAAATACGTGTCTGTCTATCTATCTAGTTTTATTTGAAGGTTATTTGAATTCTTATTCTAGTTTAAGTTGTACATTTTGCGTTAATTTCTCCGATGAATCGTGGCTTTCATGTATCACTTTCTCTCTGATGTCAGTCACCACCCCTTTGTCAAAGTGCGAACAACTGGGGGTCTAAGGGGTGCATATAAGGACGGGCCGCTGTCAAAGAGGACTCATCTAAGGCCGAGAACAGCAGCACAGAGTTAGAATCTCTCCCGCACCTTCACGTGGAAGATGTCTTCAATCCGTACCGCGTGCCTCCTTTGCGCAGCACTTTTCGCAATGGTGAAGGGTTTCACCCACGAAGACATGAAAGACGCTCTGCTGAAGAAACTGGGACTTAGTGAAGTTCCGAAAATTCACAAGAGGGATCTGGAGAACCTTGTGATTCCAACGCATATCAAGAACAAATATGTTTCCATGCTGAAAATGCACCACGCAAGAAAACGCCGCTCGCTACCGAGTTTAGCCGGCATACTGAGGGGAATCCCTGGCAATGCAGGTAAGATTAATAATAATGCTCATGATATGAAATGAAATAATATAATTTAGTGCCGTGAAAATTAACAATTAATGCTACAATTTCCAAAAATAGATTTTCAATAAGCAAAATTTAAATATAACCTAGTTTGTAATAAATCGCTCGTCTATTCCAGACATCTCTGGTGAATTTGTATATTCTGACACGACACGTCAACGCGTTGTGTTTGAGATGGCATCAAGAATTCCGGAGAACAGTGAAGTGACCATGGCAGAACTAAAACTGTTCAAGAAAGCCCCACACAAGCGCTCCATACCAGAGAGAAAGGGCCAGAGGCCCGTCAACAACGCCCGGGTGAGCATCTACTGGGTGGAAACTCTGAAAGACGGGTCAAACCGAACTTCACTAGTGGATTCCAGGTAAGCAGAGACGACCACAGACAGTCATTATTCTTGCTTCATTATGCTAATTCCACTGCTGATTGGCGTTAAGGAACATGCATGCTAATTGTCACAACCATTATCTCCTCAGGTTGATTCCCATTCACGAAACCGGTTGGAAGAGCTTTGATGTCACCCAGGCGGTGCACTATTGGTCGAAGAGCCGAATGGAGATGCCCATGCACCTGGAGGTGTGGATCGAGGGCGAGAGACCCGGCAGTTACGCGGCAGAAATGGCCAAGTGTGTCCGTTTCACAGCTCAAGATCCAAACGACAACACGCTGGGAAAACCTGAGCTTGTTCTTTACACCCTCAGCCTCGAGGAGTTTGGGTAAGCGTGGCTTCATACTATGCTAATAAACAACATAAATGTATTTATTTATTTTATTATTTATTCTTGTTTTACTGGAGTAGGCCTATACCTGGTATTATACACATAAATATGTCAAATATGGTTTTGTTTCCTTGAATTACTTTTACCTCATTTTAATGAAATGTAAGCCTATTTAGGCTATACATGCACAATTTGTCATATTATTAAAAAAAATCTAATCTATAAATAAGTTATAAATCAAAAATTTTTGGTTATTTATTTATTTAAATTATATATTTTTTTAAATAATTATGGCTATGTAAACCTATACCCTATGTAGAAATTCAAAGTTAGTGGAATTTTTCCAAATTTGAAATAGCCTATAGCCTACTGAGAAGAATCACTCTGGGATTATTATTCTAATCAAATATATATTCAAATATGATTTATGTGTAATATGGGCTCCGTGGTGTAAAGTGTAAGGGAAGGAATTTCTTAAAAATAAAAATGTGTTTCATTTAAAACGGAGGTAACAATGTGTTAATAGCCTATTCTCTTATTCTTTACGTTGCAGGTCTAGTGGAGACTGTGAAACCAACAAAGATAGTGAAATGTGCTGCAGGGAAAAATACTTCATCAATTTCCGAGCCTTGACTTGGACCCAGTACTGGATCATCGAACCTTCCGGTTATCAGGCGTTCCGGTGTAACGGCGGCTGCCGGCAGCCCAAGCGTAACTATGGTTACGGAGAGAGGAAGTGCGCGGTTGTGGAAAGCGCGCCGCTACCGATGATGTATTTAGTGAAAAAGGGAGATTATACTGAAATTGAGGTCGCTGAGTTCCCAAATATGATTGTAGAAAAGTGTGGATGCGCAATGGATAATATTTCAGTTGTATAAATATGCTATTTGTCATCGACCACGTGACGCAATGTACTTAAAAGCTATAAGGCTAAGAAAGGGTGTTGGCAACTTAACCCTTATTGAGATACCTCAAGCACTTTGTATAAATTTGTAAATATTGCTAAATTGATATGCATTTATTTTTGCATTTGTATATGATGCCATATGAAGTGAAAGACTGATTTGTAGATGTTATATTTTGAGCAGTCAATAGAATGGTTTCTTGTATGTGTCAAAATGTTGACTGAATATAAATTAAACTATTTTTCATTGAAGTGATTTGTCTTCGTTTGCATATTCAAGTGTTTGCAAATGGCCACATGGAGCGCAGACATAAATACACAAGGCAGTTATGTTTTGTTTACTCTACACAAATAATCACTTATTAAACAGAACAATTCGAAGAGTTTAAAAAGTGTGTGAAGTGTCAAGATCCTTCTTTAAACACGACTTGCCGAACAGTGTAAATGGTTCTGATACAAAGTACACTGAAAGTTTACAAAAAAAATTAGCGGCAACCATACAAATACCAGTTCTTCAATCAGGTTTTTCAGAATCTTGATTGTTTCATGACGGTACAATTTACCACAGTTGTACTGTTATTATTATAACTGCATTTAAAGGGACAGTTCACCTAAAAATTAAAATCACGTTATCATTTACTCACCCTGAAGTTGTTGCAAATTTGTATGAGTTTCTCTCTTCTGTTGAACACAAAAGATGATATTTTGAAGAATGTTGCTAACCAGAAAAGTGCTGGTAGCCATTGTTTTTCATTGTGTGGAGAAAAAAAAATGCTGTGGAAGTCAATGTTTGGGTGAACTATCCCTTTAAATAATTATTATACAATTGCAGTCATAACTATACTAAGTGATACTAATGGAAATATTTTGCATTTAGAGAACAATTCTGGGAGAAAACACAGTGATTTATCTCAGAGGTTTATTACATTATTTAATGACACATTTCCTTACATTATGAAACACTTTTAACATTCATCGTTGAAAAATCAAAGCCAAAATACAAACATCATAAACCGTACCACCTGCCATCTCTCAAGAACACATAATGCCACATATTTAGTACAATTTATTAAAGAAATTTTTCATCCTCAAAATAGCGTATTTTGCACAAGTAAAGTCTGTGTAGTAAAACAGAATAGTCACAAATCTCTCATGCCATGCTATCCAGTTAAAAATCACTTTCACTATTAAAGGACAGGGTCATTATCTCATCCCACAGGAAATCATTTACAGAAAAAACACTTCCTGAAATCATTTTCTTTTACATCAACTTAAATGGTATACAGTTCAACAAGTTTTCCACCTCAACTATTACATAATGATAAAATACACCAGTTTTAAGTCAAAAATAGCTGCCCTTTTTCTTTGGCCATTTGGCACTTTATAAGAAATATATTCATTCAAACAAATCAAGGGCCTGGCTTAATGAAAATCAGGATGTCTCACTGATGGGATCATGGGGCGTATGTGATATTATTGTGGTCTGAATGATGAGATTATGTAAATCGAGAAAATCCATACGAGTTAATAAATCCAGTATGAAATTCTGATACGACCTTCAAATCTCTTTTTCCCACAGCTCACTCCATGTAACGTTAATAATGCATTTGAGAATTTAAAAGAACTTGCTTATTTGCTGGCTGTTAGATCTAAAATGTTTGTCAAGGCCACCATTTGACAAATTAATCCCAAAGGAAACTTTTTGGGACATTTCCTGTAGTAAAATGGTCTAAATATTGTTCTATAATGTCATTTTAATGTACACCAGAAACCAGTTAGTTGCATTGTTAGATGAATATAGCAGTTATACTCCGTGAAAACAATACTCTTTGCGTTAAATATTTCGCAAAGTCATTTTTTTTTTTTAAAAAGTGTCACCACAAAATGTTACTCAGGATGAGTACTAATAATTAGTGCACAATCGTTATGATGGAGTTATTGACAAAGCTGTGTAAAGCAATAAGCACAATCAAGTGCTTAACTTCATAAATGTTTCATTGTGGCTTCTCTTGGTTTCTTAGATGACACAAGTGCGGAAATTTATGCAGTGCAAAAAAAAACATTATAATCATCATAATGTAACTGACTAAACTGATTTAAAAATCTTTTTCCACTGTATGCCCTACAAGACAAAAGGCAATCAAGTATAGTCTGATGACGCTGAATTAAAAGAGAAATCTGAATGACATTCAAAAGGCTCTTTGAAATGGTTTGTTCAAGATATCAGTCAAAAGCCATAAAAGGTCATAGAAAAGCAAGCACATCATTTATTGCAAACCTATGATGTAACTGTTACAGTCTGGGCTAACAAACAAAGAAAAATTTGAACCTGTAAGAAGTAAATATATTTTCACTCCTCCACTGAACATGAAGGGCAGAGTTGCTGTGTAATTATGAATGATTATTGACAAAAGCTTCTAAAAGATTAAGGTTCACAGGGATTTTTAAACACTAACTTTTACACAAAAAAAATGAAAAATAATAATTTACAGAGTAAAAATGACATTTTACAGAATAAAATTCACAACCCTGAAATTCAAAGCATCCCTCACACAAGACAAATGCTGGGATTCCTGATATAACAGTATATCAAAGCTGTGATACAAAGTAAAAGGGGGAGGAAATACATTTTACAAAAATCTGAGAGAGTGAAGCAAGCACACATCTATGTAGAACGTAGACTGTTCACTTCAGTAGGCGGAATGTTTGTTTGCCACTTGCTTCTCTTATTTAAAAATGGACTTCCTTTAAAAAATTATAATAAACAAGGACCGTAAAAGTGGATGGTTATTCAGTGGCTGTGCATTTCAGTGCACAAGAGGCCATAAGTCTTTAATACAAATGCGCACTTAGTAATATCCTGGGTGGTACTGTTGATTCCATGGCTTCTGGTTCCAGAACTAAAGGGTCAAAGAAAGTTTCATCAGTTAAATGGACTACAATTTGATTTGGTTATATAGTAATTTTAATATAATAGCCAATCTTATGATTTTTAATAAGTTGGATTTCTTATTGGACATTTATGCAATGTATGGCTTATCTGTGACCCTTTAAAATATTAGCTTTCTCTATGAGACACAATAGCTGTACTTACCCCTTGTTGCCAGCTCTGGTTAAAGGCTTGGGCAAAAGATCCATTTTTATTGCCAAAACCACCACGATTCTGCTGATGGCCTCCTCTGCCACGGAACTTCTATGAATGTGAAAACTCAAAATTACTCTCCTTGTCAAAGTCCAATTGAAGAAAATTATAATGATGGAAAACAAATCCAATAAATGTTGTTATTAACTTGGACTTGTTTCCTTCATGGGATAAAATATTAAAAAAAAACAAAAAAAAAGTAATGCTACTTGCTACTTTTGAGAATGTTTTCAGAACTGTGAGAAACTCTGAATTGGAGGATAAAAATTCACAATTCTGAGAAAAAAGGTCTGAATTGTGAAATGGCAACTCAAGAATTCTTTGAGTTGACTTACTTCCCTTGCAATTTGGAATTTACATCCCAATTCTCTCGTTTTTTGTTTCTGCCATGGAATTAAAAAAATAAAAGGTAACTGCGACTTCTCACAACTCAAACCTTTCTTAGAATTGAGTAAAAAAATTAAAATAAGAGGTCTGAATTGTGACTTGCAATGATTTATCTCATGGCAGAAACAGGCTTCCATACTGTCTATTAATGCTTTCTGGATTGATAAATGTTTCTTAAGCACCAAAAATCAGCATATTGATTTCTGAAAGGTCATGCGACACTGAAACAGGAATAAATTACATTTTCAAATACAATAAAATAAAATTCACTTTTTACTGTATTACTGTTATTAATTACTGCATGTTTGATCTGAGAAATATAGTCTTATACTTTTCTAAAAGATTTTTTTTTTTTCAAAAATGACCGACCCCAAACTATTGAACAGTGTGCTTCGTTACAAAAGATACAAACTAACCGGCTGGAAGTGTCCTCTGTTGTTGGATCTGCCTTGTCCACCGCCGCGGTGCATGTTACCTCTGTGTGGAGGCCCTCCTCGGCCCATTGCTCCACCTCTGCCGCCTCTAATGTGCCCACCCCTGGGGCCCATTCCCCGGTTGGGCATTCCACCAGCTCCACCCCGGCTATGGAACCCTCCTCGGAAGACAGGGGGTGGCGGCGGTGGTGGCATGTAGCCACGCGGGTGACGATTAAAACCACGATGTGGTACTGGCACTAGAATGAGAAAATATGAGACATAATTCTCAATGTATATTTAACATGACAGCTCAAAAAACTTTAAATTAAAAACTGGCTTACATCCTCTGAAGTTTCCACGGGCCTGAAATCCACCTCTGCCTCCACGTGGGCCTGGACCACCACCCCTACCAAACTGGTTCTTAGGCCCTTTGCCTCGTCCACCTCCCTTTTTGGGGGTTATGGTGCCCTGGTTTGGTTTCTTTTCGGGTGGCAAAGCATTTTTACTCTCCTCCTTGTACTGCTCCAGGAGCTTAACAGCCTCTTCCTTCTGTAGTTCCACATAGGTGACCTCTGAGAAACAGTCTCCTACCTCAGGCAACGTGTAGATACCTGTAAAGAGGTCAAAACTATTGTTTGTATTCCTTAAGTTCCTACTTTGTTTGCCAGGTTGGTTTTTATTTCATTTAAACTATGCTGTTTTGGACTACAAGGAAAACTACAATGGTGAAATTACATCACGTCTTACCTTTCATTTTTAGAACGGCATGCTCAGGTACATCTTTGCCATCGGTTTCTGCTTTCTTCTGTGTTCTCTCCTTGAAGGCCTCATCTGTTGGTAAGACCACTACAGCTTTGCGTTGGAAGCCAGCAAAAAGACACATCTTCCTTCTCTGGGCCGGTGCAGACACGTTTGTCTGATCCAAGATGTAGTTTCTCTTTTTGCGGGCGGCAATTTCAATAAACTTGCCCAGGAACAAAGGAGCACGCTGAGAGATGGCTGAGAGCTTTGCTGTGTCTTTGTTTTGTCTCTTCATGCTGCCAATCTGCAGGTCAAAAAAAGTGAGATTAGACAAGAAAATAAGATAGATTAAGACATATAAGATAAAGTTTTAAAGAAGGACGTTTCTCACCATCATCTTCTCCAAGATGGTGTTGGTCCCGAGGACGTTGAACTTGCCAGGGTTCTCTTCAATATGTTTATTTACCCAAGCAGTTTTTCCAGATCCAGGAAGGCCGACCATGACGATCACCTTGAAACCAACACAGTGATTACAATTGCGTCAATGCATGCATGCAAAAAACAAACAAAAAACAAACAAAAAAAAAAAGTTAACCATTTTCATATTGTTTCACATGTCATGAACTTTTATAGATTCTTCTTTTTTTGTTACACTACTGTTCAAAAGTTCAGGTCAGTAACTTTTTAAAAAAAAATGAAGCCTCTTATGCTGACCAAGGCTGCATTTAATGAATTATACAATTTCTATTTTAAAATCGAAATGGCTTCCTGTGATGGCAAAGCAGAGCTGTCAGCAGGCTTTACTCCAGTCTTCAGTGACACATGATCCTTTTACATCATCAATGTTGGAAACAGTTGGTCTGCTTAATATTTTTGTTGAAAGCATTCTCCAATGAATAGAAAGTAAAAAAAAAACAGCATTTATTTGAAATAGAAATTTTGTTTAAGATTATAAACTTATATTCTATAAGTACTAACTTCAGAAAAAAACCTTTTGAACAATAGGGTATATTCATATTTCAATGTTTATAAAAAGAAAACAAAAAAACAAATGAAAAAAAGCACCTCGCAATCTTTCTTGGTCTCGGGTCCCTTAGGTCCTCTGATACGCACATCCACAGGAATTTGCTGCAGGAAGGTGAAGCCCTCCACCTTAGGGAAGAATGGTGTCTCCATCTGACCGAAATTGAACTCGACTGCACAGTTGTGGCAAAGAACATGGGGGAACAGTGTTTGCTCGGCCAAGGACTCCTTATTGACCTTGAAAGCCACACCAAGGTCTTTTCCATTTTTGGAGTAGGAAATCTCCACCTCTTCTGCTTCGAAATTCTATGCAAGATAAAGAAACACATCAAAGTACATAAGAATATATAAACTAAAAGGGAAAATTACAATTACCGTGTGAGATTGATGAATGACTTACAATGAAGCAGCCGATAACATCATTTTCATCAAAATTCTCCCCATAGTCTTCCGTCACAAAGTTTGAAGTCTTCTTCCCTTTGCTCGAATAAGAGTAGGAATGCTCCCCCTCACCTAAAACAGCAACAAGTCATATGTGTTTTTAGTAGATGAAATAGGGCCGTGCAATCATACACTGTGGTCACAGAAGCACATGCTAATATTAACCGACTGTACTTACCCAGCAAAAGACTTCCATTAGCCAAGGACCAGCCAACATGGACATCATGGAAGTCCATGTTTTTGCTGTTTAAATGCTTGACTGGGATTTTCTCAATGATCTGCAAAAGCAGGAGACAAATAATGATTCAAAATTCATCACTTTCTCATCGGTTTACATAAATATGCTGTAGTACTCACCTTCATTTCAAAGCAGGCTTTGCCTTTGCTTAAGCCATAGGACGCACGGCCACCTGCCCAAAGGTAAGCGAAACTCTCCATGGTAAGAGAGGAGGCGCTGTATCTGTCCCGGGAGACTTTGAAATTAAGGTCACAGTTGTCTATAGAAACATTGAGGAAAAAAAAAAATGCTTGTTAGTCCAAGAGCAACTTAACACAGCAATTAGAAGTTCACTACACTGTTAGTCAACGTGCTGCTTAACATATAAAGCACTCACAGGGATCCAGGCATGCCAGGGTGTCGTCAAACTCTTCATCTTCTTCCTCAAGAGGTGGCAGAGGAGACTTGGACCTGAAATACAGTTAATAAGCCATTAATGCCATAGGTGAAGCAGGAGTGTGATGGACTGGCATGCTTCCCATGTCCAGGTGAGATCCTTCCTCATAGCCACAGCAGCGTCAACAGTAGATTTACATTACCTTACACTGTTTGCTCATAACATCTTATACCGTTTTGTGAATTCACAATTGTGAATGCAAAATTTACCATCATTCCTTACCAGTTTACCCCACCATGAAGCCTGAAAGAAAACTTGTTGGTAAAATAGAAAGCAGCAATGTTGTGCTATGTGGAAAAAGTGTTGCCCTTTCCAATTTATCAGGTAATGGTCAGAAAAGGTCAAAGGGTATTTTTATATTTATATTTACATGCAGATCTTCCTGGAAAGGCCAAAACAATCTAAAGTTCTTACAGCTGTTTTGGTCTATCCTTGCTTGTACAGACTGGCTCCAGATGATATTTTCTATACAGCACAAACTCTGAAAAATTGTTTTTAGGGACATCTGGAGGTGAAATCTTTTCAAATTGTTTTCTGTAGTAACCAACATCATGTCACAGATGTCATGTCATGCCCTGTAACGAAGGGGGCCATAAACAAGACTTTACAATTCTTAGTGAATGGGGGTTGCTGCCATTATAATGTTCTATCAGGCCCCATAAATTCAAGTGACGACCCTGCCTGGGACATTCCGTCAATAAACAAGTAGATATTGCTACAATTTATTTGGCTCAAATAATAGCTTGGCGTATTTCATGCTCAAGATCCTCCATTAGGAATTCTGATACATTAAAATATATATATATATATATATATATATACATACACCCATTTTTGTTCCATATACTAAAAGAACATAAGCAGACTGAAACTTTTTTTTAATCTAAACACTGGTTCACTATAGGTGAGCAGCACAAAAGCCAGAAAATCAAACCTAGGCAGAAAATTACATTTATTAAATCTGCAATTGAGCACCACACACTTAGAGACAGAACATGCATTACAGATGTAAACAGTTTCTTTTCCTTATGCAATGTGAAGAACTGCAAACGGTTGTACTTACCTGCTGACCATGAATGAAACAGACTTTAAAAGGAAAAGTTATTACAGCTCTTTATAATTTTTCCCAAATGCACAAATTCATTGTTACAATAAAAAAAAAAAAAATATATATATATATAAAATATAACATTTAATCTTTCAGAATTATACAAAGAAAGAAAAAAAAAAAGATACAAACGACGAAGGAACGTCTGAGGATTTAAACAACAATTTGCTTCATTATCATTACTTAACCGCCACATTACGTCATGATACACTTTGCGATATAAACTCTACGTCGCTGGCCCTCCCCTGCCATGACAGAAGCCGCATCTCGTGCTATCGTCATTGCTTTGTTTGCTGTCTGATTCGCCACACGCGCATACAGTCAGCCTGACAACAGTGAGAGTGTGTGTGTGTGTTTAACAATAACATTGTTTTTCCATCAGAGCACTCTTTGAAGTGTAGTTTCATGATCTTACTGAAGGTAAGGTGTTTTGTATTAGCCAGGAATGACCCTCAACAAAGTTTTACTTTAGTTAAGAGGTAGATGAGGGTTGTATTTTTCTAGGTAAGGCATTGGCACTTAAAGCCAATATATAATATATATTAAAAGTGGCACTTCGGGGATGATGAAGGCCATTGCTCCCATCCTTACCGGCTGTATTTGCTTTCTTCAATAAATTCAAAGTAGCCCCTTCCATGTTCCTCCCGGCGTCTCTTAACACCCTTCTTATTCTTCTGATCAGCACTGATGTCTTTGTCCGCATCCCCTTTGAAAATAAAACAAACAGTAATGAAATGCCCGGACGTGTTGGACCCTGGGTTTTAAGGGTGGCCCACACGACAGGAGTGCTCGGACTCCACCAGAGTAACAAAATCAACCGACCACCTCTGATCAGACAGAATATTTTGCTTGGTTATGTCATTATGGCATTCAGGATATAAACTGCAAGCACTGATCTGATTGCATAAACAAGATCAGACAAAAAAACTGGGTGGTGCGATTCCTACTGATTGTGTTTTAAGGTGCTTTTCTCTAAAATGTAATGCATTCACAGTCAAAAAAACAATGAGTGTGTTGTTTTTTTCTGGTAATATATACACATTTAGCCTACTGTAGCTGGCTTACCAGCCAATGCTCACATCTTTGACAACAAATAACCGGCGAACAGCATCAAAACGCACTATCCTGCACTGACCTTACACGGAAGTAGATGGCGCCTTCTAGCAACCTGAACCGAAACTAATAAATGTCCCTTTCTTTCGACGTTTTTTGTAATTTTCCCCCATCTTATAGTACTCCTAACCCTATGACCCGCTGAAAATGCATTAATTTCCCTATATACCTCACTTTTTCAAAGTCTGCCGTAAGGTTTTCTGCACAGCAACGTATGAGTCCACGCGAGGGCGACCCGCCTCAAGCATGCAGCGAGGCGATTGTCTAGCGAGCGGTTTCTGAAACTAGCTAAACCGACCAAAAACAATGCGATAAAGAATAGAAATCCGTTAGTTGTAGATTAGAATGTGTAATGTACCTTTAAACGTAGGAAAATATCAACAATAGCAACAAACTCCTAAAGACAAAGGGCTCGCGCGGGTGATTTAGATTAGCTTTGCTAACACGGCTAAAAACAAAGAAACCTTCAAAATCTTAAACTCTAAACCACGAACTAGCGCGTAAACTGAAACCGACCGGATTAGCACGTTAGCTATCTACACAATAGCCACCGATTAGCCGTTAGCCACATGCTAAACGATGATCTCACCGGCTTCAAAGCGCACGTGAACAGGATACTCCCGGCGTTTCTACACAAAAAAACTCACCCTCTAATGGATGAGATTCAGGCTCACCATCTTCATCGTCGATTTTGTCTATGATCTCGTCGTCTTCGTCGTCCTCCTCCTCCTCCTCTTCTTCTTCATCGAGGGCTTTGTCCATTTCCACGCCGGCGTCCCCATCCTCCTCCTCTTCGCCCATTTCGTCGTCCTGACCATCACCCACAACAGCGGTATCACCCCCGTCTCCATTTTGCTCCTCGGCCTCCATGCGCTCGCCCTCCGGCTCTTCTTGTTCGACCGCAACACCGTTTCCCTCGGCCTCGTTTTCTTCTGTTGCTTCTGCCGCGGAAGCTTCTTCCTCTTCGGCCTGGGCCTCTGCGTCGAGCGCGGCCTGCAGCCGCTCCATAAGCTCGGCCTTCAGTCCCTTGTCGGAGAGATTACGCTTCTTGAGCTCGTCCTTCAACTCGTTCACCTTAAGCTTTTTTACGTTGACTTCACTCATGTTGTCGTTTTAATGTAGATGGGCTATAAAAAAACTAAAAGATTCGATCGTTGGAATATTGCAATCCAGGGAGAGCCGACGGCCGCTTTGCTTCTCTGAATTGCGCACAGCCGCGGTGATTCTGCGTCTGTCCACCGGCAAAACAATTCAATGGCGCCTTAGGTGCTAGACCCCTCCCAACGCAACAGCATCGAGAGAACTGGGCGTGTTCAAGCGTAATGCCCCTCCTAGATGCTTAAGACCACAGAGACTATTCATTTTGCCTCGTGAATTCAAGATGATTTACTGGCATTGTGAAATCCTTTAATGAGTATTGCAAATGTAAATGCATCCATACACATATAAACGATATAATGACCTTTCTAAATGTCACCCTTATGAATTTTATTTTTTACATTTGTTTTAAAATATGGATAATAGTTCAATAGTTTAATATATTTTCGTAAGCCTCTCAATGTTTACCTCATGCCTACCCGGTTAACAAGTTTCTTTTAGCCAGGAATGACTTTAAGGACATAATTGTTGACTGTGCAAAAAATATAAAATCAAAGTGTTTAGTTGAATAGTCATATATATGTGTGTGTGTGTGTGTGTGTGTGTGTGTGTGTGTGTGTGTGTGTGTGTGTGTGTGTGTGTGTGTGTGTGTGTGTGTGTGTGTGTGTGTGTGTGTGTGTGTGTTCTAATATGATGATGCATTTATGTATGACAATCAATAGTTTTTCAATAATTAGTAACCCCCTCTCCATCTTTTGCCCCATGTTAGGGAGCCTTTAGCTCAAATGTGGAGTAAAAGACCCCCGACATAAGGCAAAAAAAGGGGGATAAGGCTTTAATTGTTGAAAAACAATTGATTAATGCACCTTTAACAAAACGTATTTTATCTCAGAATACACAACATATCCTAATAGCTACACAATTATATTTTTTTATCACACAGAGTCATTCAAATTTCTTGTGCTTTGATTATACAAATACCCCAAAACACTAATTTCCAAACTTTGCGGTGTCTTGTTGGCTATATAAATCCGCATGTGGGCTACACTGCCGTTTGCAGATTTAAATATTAGTCGATAGGTGGCGCTATATCTCATGATCAATCTCAATATATGGTAACCACAACCGTGTTTGTGATCTCAATTCCTTAGAGCAATGACAAGTGGGTGGTACTGTACCGGAGAACAAAAAAGATGAAGACATAATGCAACAACAACCCAAGGATGAATAGGCTATAAAAAGCTTTTTTTTTTTCATCATATATGCCTTGCTTGCACAGTTTCCCTACGGAATAAAGTTCAAAATGGGCATTAAAAACAACGGCAACTTACAGAACAGCTCGCGGGGGATGATTTAATTCAAGGACTTTTTGCATTTGCGTAAACGGAAATCAAATATTCACTTTTACTCAGTTCTCCAAAAACATAAAAGCACTGTATGCGAAATCACAGCATGCGCTACGAGGACAACGCGTCTCTTTCTTTTCCAAGTAAAGTCAGCTTTTTTGCGTGAAACAATTTTAATATTTATTTTTTAATCGAATGGAATCTTGTTGTGGAGGACGCGCTGAGATAACGAATTTATTGAGCGTCTATTCATTCAGAAAATGAAGAATCAAACAGGATACTGTGAAACAACAGGCAGTGAGCGGTTCATGGTAAGTAGGTGACTAAGTACTTCTGTATGACTGTAAGTAATATGCATGATTTGCTAACTCACTTATATTCCATTATGACTAAATATAGTGTTGAATATTGAATACAATTAATACGGGCGGTTAACGGTTCACAGATGAGCAACGTTAAAACGGGTACCGTGTTCAAGGCTCACGCAGCGGCAGCGCAGAAGGAGCGTCTCCCGCCCGAAGGCGCTGGCTCTTCAGCATATGATTCCCATGCAGCACCTTGGACAGGGTTCGCAAGCTCCTTCCCGACACCCCTCACTAACTCTCTCCTACGGTCAAAATGGTCCAAAGAATCATTAAACGGCTACCCCCCTGAATACAACTCCATCAAGTCCACCGGGACGAAAAGAGAGACGTTATTCGACACAGGACATATGTGCAAAAAGTGCATCTCTCATTTCAACGTCTTCAAAAGGGAAGCGTTAAAACAAGTATCTGACGAAAATCTTTCTACTAAAGTAAGTATATTCCTTGTATCATCTATTTGCATACATTTAGAAACGATTATCATGCATTTTCTTGGATGGTGTTTAGTGGACTGCTGCATGCATGTCCACCCCATCAGCAGTCTGTCTCATATTTCAATTACATATGAGGCGCATGCTTTTTTTCCCCTTCCCCTGAAACGAGTTTAAATCGATTAGCTTTTGCAGTTGGTCTGTGATTCATGTGACACTCGTCTAGCCTTGATTACACTAGAATATGGGGTATAATGGGTGGGATATGAAAACTCAGTTCCTACTGAGAACAATAAAGTAAATGGCACTATAATGTGATCAGCTGAGACAGAGATGCATTTGTGGATGGCATGTTTCTCAGTATTTGGTGGTGGGGAAAAATAGGTTAGTGGATCATAGTTGATTTTTTTTTTTTAGTAAACTCAAAATCTTTGGCCTTTTTTCCCATAATATTTAAGATGGACTGAGAAATTACTTTAAGATAAAAATAGGATGGGCTACTATAGTCAACTAAAACCGAAACTGATATTAAAACAAATTTGTTACTTGAAAAAAAAAAAAGTTAGCTGAAATAAAATGAAGTATAAAATACATTTTATTTTATAGTTGCCACACACACACACACACACACACACACACACACACACACACACACACACACATACATAGGCTATAAATGACAAAAACACAACTTTAACTGATATTAAATTGAAATGGAAAATAAAAAAATCAAAACTGAATCAAAATATTAATAATGTCAATGATCCTAAAACAACACTGGGGATTATTTATCATGTCACCAAAGAATATTTGGTAGTGGTTTGAAAATAATTTTCTTTAAAAACATGTAATTATAAACACAGTTTCCGATATGTTCTGATGAGTTAAGTCACCAGTAACAATTTTCTTTCGGTGCCTCAGGATCCCAAAGTCTTCATTCATCTTTATGAGAGCATGAAACCACCTGCTAGTACTGTAGAAGCCTGGGGCAATGCGGACGGACGCTGTGGCGTCTGCTCCACTCACTTTAGCCAGCTGAAGCAGGAGGCTATCCGCACGATCCTCACCCAGGACCGGGCCATATGGGCTCCACCTACCGCTGCCAACATCCCATCCACAAGCCTAGACTCAGGCTCAAAAACGCTCCCCAGAACCTCAAGCCACCGATCTGTTGTCTCAGACCCCCATCAGAGGCCTAGCAATGCAGCACCGGATTGCTGGATTAAAGGACGTCAGCATTTGGAAGCCCTGTGGCCCCTGTCCTCATGCAAAGGAAACAATTCAATGTCTCCAAAGGTAGGCCCATTTTTTATTTTATTTATTTAATGTATTTATTGCTGTATGTATTGCTGTTGTTCAGGCTAACACTTTAGGTCACTTAGCCCAAAATTAAAATGGTTTAATCACCTTCATGTCATTCTAAACTCATATTACTTTCTTACTTAAAAATTCGTCCATAATTTCTTTTGAAATCTCTATTCATCAAAGACTCTATGTACCATGGTTTTCACAAAAATAATAAGCAGCACAAATTTTCAGAATTGGTAATAATAAGAAATCTTTCTTGAACATTAATTCAGCGTATTAAATACATTTCTGAAGGATCATGTGACACTAATGTAATGGATACTGAAAAATTCAGCTTTACAGTCACAGTAAGAAATTACATTTTAAAGAAAAGTTATTTAAAATGCAATAATATTTATTTCACAATATTCATACCATATTTTTAATATCAAATAAATGCAGCCTTGGTGAGCAGAAGACGCTTATTTTAAAAGCATGATAAAGTCTTACAGTCTTTCCAAATAATTCTAGTAAAGAAAGAAGCACTCTGCTGTTCATATTTTATGTCCAGAACATCATCCATGTTCATAATGTAAGAGAATATAAATTAAATATGTATAGCTATGTCTGCTCACCAGGACTCACCAGGACACATGTGTGTCGTCTTATGATACACAACCCTCTAGTCGGCCTTGATTAGATCCAGAAGCAGATGATACAGGACTTTTTCTGGTTAATGGTTAAAGCCACATTTTATCCATGCCACAGAGAAGCCTGTCAGAAAAAAAGAAGCTTGATCAATATCACTGTAATATTTAATGACCAGTGAAATATTCATACACAGCGCTCGTAAATACAGATGAAATGAGAACACATTATGGAAGTGAGGCAGAGAGTGATCGTCTCAGACAGCTCCATCAGCATGCAGTACCAGATCTTTATATGACGCTGACCGAGAGCATGATGGCAGACCGAGTCCATTAGTCCAGCTCCATTTCATTATACAAACATCCAAGGTGGACTCACTCAGTCCTTGAAGTGGAATTAAAAAAAATATATTAATGCATAGAGTTAAAACAGAAGAGAGGCATTTTGTAGGTTTGTATTTGAAATGGCAAACACAGATAAGCATGGAAAGCATAACGGCAAAAAAAAAAAAGATGTGCACATAATTAAATCTTAGATTCTCTCTGGAGGACAGAGAAGTGAGAGAAAGAAAGCAGAGACGGAGAAGAAAATAACAGTAGAGCCAATATTGCCATCTCTGCCCAAGGGTTGCTCCCAGTGCTAATTGGCGTTACATTCTGCCAATGAAGGGGGAGCAAAGAGGGGGCTGGATTGAAGCATTGATGAGACATAAAGGCAGGGAGTGACTCTAGATATGCGGATGACTGCAGGCAAGCGATGGTTTTCTTGAACAGGGGCAAAGAAATACAGTGTGAATATTTTTATTCTGCCTAGAAGAGGTTAGATTTTGGGCTGAAGTATGACCCGTCCCGTCAGTGCCTGCAGCCTCAGGCATTCTTTGCCAGTATGCTGAGACACATATAAAGAGGTTCATGACTTCATCTGCACATATGACTCAGCTTGTAGTGGCTTTGACTAATAATAGTGTCTGACTGCAGTGCATTAAACATACTCATGTTCAGGGTGTAGTATTTTTTAAAATCAATGTCAGAAAGACATTCGGTGAAAATTCATCGAACTGAATAAACATATTGCCTGTCCAGTTTAGTGTATCAAAGGAATAGTTCATACAAAAATGAAAATTTGCTGAAACCTGAGGCCACCCAAGATGTTAATGAGTTTGTTTCTTCATCGGAACAGATTTGGAGAAATTTAGCATCATGTCACTTGCTCACCAATAGATCCTCTACAGCGAATGGGTGCCGTCAGAATGAGAGTCCAAACAGCTTATAAAAGCATCACAGTAATCCAAAAGTAATCCACGTGACTCCAGTCCATCATTTACCGTCTTGAGGAAATCTGTGTTTGTAATAAACAAATTCATCAAAAAGATGTTTTTAACTTCAAATCACTGCTTCTAGTTAAAATGTGAGTTCTGATCAAGCACGTTTACAATCAAAAACACTTCTGAACAAAAATATGTTGGAGGATTTTGATGTGAGAGGACAACAGGTGATGGACTTTTTACTGGAGGAAGCGTTCTTATGGATTAGGACTCCTATTTTGGCCAGAAGTGATGGGTTAAATGCCTTAATTATGGATTTGTTTCTTACAAACACACAGCTTTTCACTTAACAAGATATTAATTGATGGACTGGAGTTGTGTGAGTTACTTGTGGAATACTGTGATGTTTTTATCAGCTGTTTGGACTCTGTTTGGCACCCATTCTCTGCGGAGGATCCATTAGTGAGCAAATGATATAATGTTAAATTTCTACTTAACTGTTCTGATGAAAAACAAACTCTACATCTTGGATGGCCTGAGGGTGAAAAAAAAATTTGGAAAAGCTTTATTTGCAGGTCAACTATTGCTTTAATTACTGAGTCTGACAATATCAGTGAAGATAGATCTTTCTCAGTCCTCCCAGAGTCCTTTGCATGCAGGGAAGGTGAATGAAAAGGAGAATGTGACCTCTACAGCACTGTGCAACTACGGCGCCACACAGCCGACGCGTTCTTCCAGTATGTCCTCTCTGCTCCCTGCAGGAACATCTGCTGCCTTGTCTTTCTTTGTCAGGTAAGAGGTGCTGACCAGAAAATAAAAAAAAAGAACTAAAATAACTAAAGGTGTGTGTTGTATTGTGCATGCATCTAAGCTAAACTCTTGTCAAATCACTGAACTTCCATAGGGCAGCACAGAAGTTGAACGTAATGGTTAGAAGAGGAAGGCACTTCTCAGAGAGCAGTGCTTCCCAACGCATGATGAACTTCAGTAGTCTTATGCAGAAATCTCCTCCTTTAGCACCAGCAATCATTTTTCAAGCTGCTAGTAAGAGCAAGGAAACACCTGGAATGGGAAAGGTATGGCTTAAATGTTTACTCCAAATGTTAATTGATGAATGTTTAGTACCTAACACCACCTTATATTATTACGTGATACTGTATTGTTAGATAATAGTAGTTGTTAACTTGCTTTTACATGTGTAACAGACAGAATTCAGATTGTTTTTTCTTTAAGGTGCACTCCGTTTGATTTATGTTCTGCTGTTATGCAATAGCTTTGTTAAGTTTTCAGTTACTGATTGTAGGAATATGCATGCCTGAGAAAGAGATGGTAGAAATACAGTAAAGGCTTGTAAGTTTAAAGTTAAAGTTAAAAAACACACTGTGGGAAATAAAAAGTTGTGAGATATAAAGGCACATTATAAACTATTTTGTCTGATTATGAGAGATAAGTGAGATTGTGAGAAATAATGAGTAAGATGTCAGAAATGTTTTGGGATTGGTAAGATTTTTTTATTGGCTGCATTTATTTGATCAAAATACAGTAAAGGCAGTAATATTGTGAAGTGTTATTACAATTTAAAGTAATTGTTTTCTATTTTAATATACTATAAAATGTTTGTGTTTTTTTGATGGATTTTCCGCAGCCATTACTCATCTTCAGTTTCACATGATCCTGTAAATATAATATGCTCTTTTCTTATTATCAATGTTTAAAACATTGTGCCACTTAATATTTTTGTAAAAACCATGATACATTTTTATGATTATTCAATGCATTGAAACTTCAAAAGAAAGTCATTTATTTGAAATAGACATGTTTTGAAACATTTTTACTGTCACTTTTGAGTTTCATGCATCTTTGCTAAATAAAAGTATTAATCTCTTTAAAAAAAAAAATCTTACTAACCCCAAACTTTTGAACAGTAGTGTGTCTGTTTTATTTCCTCAGTGGTGAATTACATCTTCCATAGTAAAGAATCTCTGTTCACATACTTCCTTATTTATTATTTAGTTAGCAATATGAAATGAGTATTTGACTGGTCATGTGATGTTAACATGACAGCTCCCATGACCTCCATGTAAAATTAAACAGCTTTAATAAGCTGCTGTTATGACTGGAGTCTTGAGTACCATTTTCTGAATAAGGAAAAATGTTCCTTTCTTACATAGCAGCCCTCTGATTTAGATGTCATTCAGTCTGTCCTTGAGATGTGGCTGCTTTCTAGCTGCCTCACATTTTAGAGAAGCTGCTCACACTGTAACCTCTGAACGTG
Source organism: Acrossocheilus fasciatus (assembly GCA_036784905.1). NCBI lineage: Eukaryota > Metazoa > Chordata > Actinopteri > Cypriniformes > Cyprinidae > Acrossocheilus > Acrossocheilus fasciatus. The sequence goes on along the minus strand of CM071957.1, from coordinate 24,229,028 downwards.
ATGTTAATGGCCTTCCCATTCCATCGCACCACCTCCTTGAGGAAGGGAAATCAATTTAGTTTAATTGTAGCTCGCCCTGACTTCACTCTCCACGGTTCACATTGATGGGACTCGTCTTGAGTTTCAAATTATATTGCTCTCAGGGTAGCACCTGGTAGCTAGATCGCACTCAGCACTGCACATCCAGCAACTGTAGCAGAGATAATGGATTCTTAAATAATTCATTTGGTGTAAATATGATTTGACAGACTCAGGACAAAGAAGATAATATCACTGGACAAATGCATTAGATATCAGACAAAGCATTATGTGTGTTCAGTGACATCATGCTTATAGAAAGTGCATGGGATATTTTAAGTTTTAAATATTACCGTTATGGTTATAGTTACAGGAACATGTCGCAGTAAAAATCTGGTGCTCTGCAATATATACTGTATAGGTAGTATTAAATCATAAATCATTCACCATCCTTATTATCACCACTACATTAGCAGAGATTTCAGTGTTGACCACAGTGGTTTGGCTTTCTTTCACCGCTCCTATCCTCTAATGTAGGACTTAACTAAGCCCTTAGCTAAAATACATAATAATAATGTAAATAAATAAATAAATATAAGGTTTCAATATAATTTAACCTTATATTTGGAGCAAGCAATACATTTTAAATATATATATTTATTTGTTCACCCTATTCTAGGTCAAAGTGATGCTGCGAGTATGTTCGGTTCCTGTGTCTGACCCATCTCAGTCCTACTCTTTCAAACTGGACCTGCAAAAGAAACAGATCACAGTGCTGAATGTACCCACCTTCAACCCTCAGAGACAGACTGCTGGAACTACAGTCTCCTCAAAGACCTTCACCTTTGATGCTGCCTTTGGCCCTGATTCAACTCAGGTCAGGGACACTGCTTTGTTATTTCTGTCTTATGATGTGAAAACTGATCTGTCTATTGTCTGGAGCCCATCTGAGTCATAATATCCAAACATCTGCAACACTCTCAGATTTGGTCACTTGAGTGCAGATATCCAATATCTGGATATTCTTATCCAGTACAAGCAGTGTTAGATGCACATTTGGATAAATAATTCCACATCCCAAGAGACAGATACCATGTGAAAGGTCCTTGAATTGTTCATGTAATTTTTGTACCAATGACAAATAAGGAAACAGTGTTGTCATAAAAAAGAGAAAAAACAAAACAAATTGAAGTATTATTTTTCAGGCAGAAGTTTGTGAGAACAGCTTGTGTGAAGTGCTGCAGTGTGTGCTTGCAGGAGCTGATGGTTGTATCCTAAGCTTTGGACAAACCAATGTGGGTAAGTGAGTGATATTAAAATCTTTTTTAAACCTGTAAAGCCTGACATATGAAATAAAGGACAGGGTTTTTAGTTTTTATTTTTTAATGGAAAAGTTTACTGAACAAAATAGGTAAGTGAAAATCTTGCATTTGTGTTTTATGTTTTGTATCACATGGCTCATATATTATGATGTAGTGAGAATATGGTGTTCACACTTGAAAAAAAAAATGGATTTACACCTCAGTTTTATTCAGAACATAAAATGCTGTTGATGTTATCTATATGGCCAAAAAGTGAGATGAAATTCTGATAGCTTATAACATAAATTAATTAGATTTGTATAATAGACTTCTTCCATAAAATGCAATATCAGCTCTATGTTCTCCAATAATATGTAGTAGGATGATATATGATAGGATGCTTAGTTTTTTTTTGATCAATGCTTTGTAGTTTTAATTGTAGGATTGTTTTACTTAGCAAAAAAGGTAAATGCAGCTATTTTTGCTGTTGAAAATTAGTATCTTTCAAGTACAACTTTATATATCTCACAATATAGCTTAATATCTTGCAATATTACATTAAATCTAATCATTGTAAACCTTATTTCTCGTATTTGCATCTTCATGAAGCACAATGTGACCGTTTATGCTTTTTCTCATTTTAAACCTCATCTCACAATTATCTTTTCATTTTTTACTCTGAGGCAAACAGGCTTCCGTAGCTCTGCGTCCAAAGGCGTTGACACAAAAAGGTTCAGATTCACATATGTTTTTACCACTGCGTGCGGCTTGTGGAGTCTCTCAATGAATGTGGATTAAACGTAGAGGCTACACAGTGGGTCATCACAGGTCATTTACCTTTAAGGTTATTAATTGTTATCCACCCAAAATCATGACAACATGGCATTTGGAGTATGACATCATTCTCTATTAGCTAGATTGAATTACCCGGTCTCCATGTTGGCCCTTGGCTCCCAGCCAGACATCATAAATCTTTTAAACCGGCCCATGCTTGACTGCCAGTAAAGTGCTTTACATTTAATTGGTCATGACATTGCCACAACGCATTTTACACACCAGTTTGTAAAGTCATTCACCACATATTTAAGCATATTTCAGTCTGTGGATTTTTGTCATTCTAAAAGACGATTTATTCTGCAAAACCCTTAAGAGGGGATTTTCCGCCTAATGATGATCTGTTATAAAAAGTGGCTTTCTTTTGGTTTACAGGAATGTCTTACACAATGATTGGCCACGATGGCTGCACTCAAAGCCTTGGAGTCATTCCTTGTGCTATATCTTGGCTTTTCAAGCTCATTACCAGGAAGAAAGACAAGACATGGGCAAACATCTCAGTTTCCGTGTCAGCTGTAGAGGTCTGTGGGGAAAAGAATGGCATCAGGGATTTACTCGCTGATGTTGACACGGGCAACTGCAAGGAGACCTATAAACCAGATGCTTACCTCAAAGAGGACCCCGTCTGTGGAGTACAAGCAAGTGTTGATCACACTTCCTTTCTAACATCTAGACTTTCATTTATTTTTAATTTCCATTTATTTGTCAGCGCTTTGTGCGTATTGGGCACAAATGCATTGAAAATTTCCCTAAAATATAGTTGGATGATGGAAAAGCCGAATTTGAATTCAAGCATATGCAGCGTTCATGTAGCATTTAAAGAAATATTCCAGGTACAGTACAAGTTAAGCACAATTCACAGCAATTGTGGCATAATGTTGATGACCTTATCAATCTTAAGAATCATCAACCTAACCAGGTTTTCTTTAAAAAGTATAAGTTAGACACTTGTAATAGAAGTGAAAGGGGTCCATTTTCATTATTTTAATAGTTAATGTAAGGTTTATGGTGATCAGTTGTCATGTCAATTGAAAAATGATATGTAATACAGAATAGGTTAAATAAAATCATGTTAACACATATTGTTTGCACTTTATGGCTATACTATTGAAACAGTGAGTATTTTAATGTTTGCGGATTGGCTTCGTTCAACTCAGTGTAACCCTGTTTTTTTGCTTTTTATAAATAAAAGGAGAGTTAAGTGCAAATTATTTTTGTGGTAATCTAATCAACATTATGCCACACATGCTGTTGATTGAGCTTAACATATACTGAACCTAGAATATTCCTTAAAACAACATTTTGCATGACATTTATAACCCTTTGCATGGCGTATTATCTATATTCGTGAGCAATCAATACAAATTTAATACATACTCATTGATATGTTAATTGAGACACTCCCATTTACTTGAGAGTCTCATTATTGGATTTTGTTATCTTGATCCCAGCTCTGCAACCACAGTGTACTAAATGCACCAACTCCAGAAAGAGCAGCTTTCCTACTAGATGCAGCTCTTGCATCTCGCAGTGGCATGGTGGACAGTGGAGGGAGACCACCACATTGTTGTCACATGTTCTTCACTCTGCATGTTCGCCAACAGCACATAGGAAGCAGTACCAAATCTGGGAGTGAGTTCAGTTGCCTTTTCATGGCTCTAATATAGAGATGTAATGTATATGAGCAGATTCTCAGTACAAATCTTGATATACAAAGGCCTATTAGATGACATTTCTCTCACAATACTGATCCAGGAGAGTGAAGTTTCATACTTGTTTCTGTTTTTAGCATATTAAAAAAAAGACTGTTTTGCATTTATGATATGACATTTTTCTTAAAATTGTTTGTTTCTTTAATATTATTTTTGAAATGTCTGGTGTTGTTAAAATATATACTTTCCTCAGTGAATGTGGATCAAAGCAAGCTGAGCCTGATCGATTTAGGGAGCTGTGTGGGGGACAGAGAAGGAAGCAACTGTGGAGTCTGCCTCGCTGAGCTTGGAAACTTTATCACGGCCAATCTCAACAGACATAATCTCGTCCCTAATAGGTACATCTATGTATATCCCATTTATAAAAGTGGGAAACTACTAATAAGATATGAACATAAAGCACAGTGATTTAATTAAATGAATAGTTCACCCAAAAATGAAAATTACCTCATGATTCACTCACCTTCAAGCCATCCTAGGTGTATATGACTTTCTTCTTTCAGATGAATACAGTCGGAGTTAGATTAAAAAATGTCCTGGCTCTTCCAAGCTTTATAATGGCAGTGAATAGTGGTCAAGTTTTTTAGCAAAATAAAGTGCATAAATCCATCATCAAAACTACTCCAAACAGCTCCGTGGGGTTAACAAAGGCCTTCTGAAGTGAATGGATGCATTTGTGCAAGAATAAAATCCATATGTAAAACTTTATAAACTGTAATCTCTAGATTCCACTAACTGTCGTACATGTGTACACAAGACAGTAATGTTCCAGTGGATGAGGTAGGATGTAGGCATACCGTAAGCTTCGATAAGAATAAGTCTCACGAGAACCACGTTTTGTTTCAAGCAAAGGAAAACCAGTCTCCTCTCGGCTTATATCGAAATCTTCTTTGCAAATCCTTGGATGGATGGATGGATGGATGGATGGATGGATGCACTTAATTTTTTTTTTTTCAAAATCTTGACCACTATTCATTGCCATTATAAAGTTTTCAAGAGCCAGGACATTTTTTAATATGACTCAGATTTTATTTGTCTGAAAGAAGAAAGTCATATACACTGGCTTGAGGATGAGTAAATCATAAGGTAATTTTCATTTTTGGGTGAATTGTCCCTTTAAGTAAATTTAATTATCAATGATAATTTCTTCATTACAGGGGAAGTAAATTAGCCATGCTTTTGCAAGACTCTCTGAGCAATGTCAACTGCTCCACCACAATTATTGCCCATATATCCACCTTGTCTGAGGACCTTACAGAAAGCCTTTGTACGATGCAGACTGTGACTCGAATGCGAAGGCAGAAAAAGAAGATAAGGGTACGCTTATAGACATGTTCTGTTAATTTAGACCATGCTTTACTTTTTATTTAAATCATTTTATATATCTCATATGAGTTATAAAATGTACATTTATTTATTTTTTCAATTATGGACATGTTCCCCAGTTTTCAAGCACTGTGAATTTACGTTAAGTTTTTTATTTTTGCTCTTTTTTTCAGAAATCTTCCTCAAGCTCGCCTGGAGGAAGAAGCTTGGGCAACGAGAGGAAATGTAATAATTCCACCAAGCTGAGATTCCAATCTACAGGAACACTGGATCAAGATCTCTCCTCTCCTGGTTTCTCTAGTGATCCAGTATTTTACCCTGGGAGTGATAAGTCTTGTGATACCATTATCTCTATGGATCCTTCTGGCCTCCTAGATAAAGAGGTTACAAATAGAAGCAGAGAGGTTTTACCTATTATTCCATCCTTACTCAAGAGCAAATTGGAGTCCAAAAAGCTCTCGCTGATGAAGTTTTGTGAAATCTCTCCACCAATTGCCAATCGCATGAAGCAGATATCAAAAGAAAAGACTAAAGAAGAGTCGACACCAACAATTTTGCAAGACAAATCAGATTTTGAGTGCCTGAAGTGCAACACATTTGCAGAACTCCAGAATCGACTGGGAAACATAGACGGAACAGAGTTGGATCTATGCAAAGATCAGGAAGTGAACACTATGAGCAAATCACCTCGCTTGAGCCAAACCAAAAAGAAATCCAATTCATTGGACATTCAAGCATTAAACAACAGAGAACTCAATAGTACCAGACAAGGAAATTGCTCAAAAACATTTGCCATAATTCACAACAGTGAAGAAATTCCAGGTACCGCCAATTCACAGATTATTCAGCCACAGTTAGATGTTGTCAAACCGAGTGATCCCATGCTGTCTAGCCAATCTCTAGGCAAATCTAAGCTTCATAATAAAATAATGAATATGATGCCCACTGCACTATCTTTGAAATTGGAAGACCAAGGTAAAATGAGATTATCAGATAATTCCACAATGCAATCTGAGACAAGAATATCTCCCATCGGCAAGAGTTCTCCGAGGTCTACCTCGTCCTCTTCTTTTTCATCATCCCTGTCTTCCGGTATGAGCTCCCCACCGGCTGTTTCTGCCTCTTTGAATGGAGACATTCCACGTTGTACAGGAAAAAAACAGCGAGAGATGAGGGCCACCATCACTGTGACTGTTCAGAAGCCATTGGATCTTAATGGACATGATGAACTTGTGTATACCGTGGTTGAGGAGGTAACAATAAATGGGGCCACTGAGCAAGGAAAGGCACAAATATTAAGTATTCATGAGTCACACTCTTTCCAGGCTTTAACGCCAGGAAGTCAGTCTGTCAGGATTATCGGCAGCGAAGGTGAAGAACAAACAGCAAGTTTTTATAGTTCCAACTTTAATGCACAAACTTCAGAGCATGAAGCCTCCATGGCCTCATCAGATGCAGCTATTAAACACACAAAAATCAATGCACATATTGACAAGGCAGGCAGCTTCATTGATTCTAAAAACCTTCCGCAGTCTAATACTTGGTCTGAGGTGCCCCTGACTGAAGATATGAAGGAGATACCTAAAGGAGCCATGGTTAAACTTGACCCTGCCTGTGAGGTCTCCGAGACCAGAAAATATGCTTGTGAAATTAAACCTGAGCAGAGCTGGTTGTGCCAAAACAACAAGAAAGATGTCAAGGATGTCCCTCACATGAAAACAGAACAAAAGAATCAATATACAAAGAAAGACGGTCCTATAGAATGGACCAAAGACAATATGCCATCAACGTCAACAAACAGTCCCAATCTCAAAAGAAAACAGACGAAAGAAGAATCTGGAATAGCCAGAAATGCAATGATAAACATGGCTACTGAAACTAAGACCAACACTAAATCTCATTTTGAGGAGAGCAGCAAGCTGTTTAATGCAAAACTGAAAGCATTATCCGGCAGGAGCCAAACATGGGATCACAGTAAGAGCGGGCGCTCAACGGGAAGCTTGGAAGGTAATTCTAGCTCAAGACTTAAAAGCAAGTTCCTTGAAGAGACTGCTTTCATCGATATGGCTCCGAAAGGCCTTTTAGATGAAGATTACATTTCAGCACAACCCAGCCCACTAGGTTTTAAAGAAGACTTTGAGGACTTTGTAAGGTGTCGAGCTAGCCAGAGTCTCGGGAGGGTTCCACAGTTCTTCCCCATGCATGATGCCAATGATCCAACCCGGCCATCAAAAAACGGCCACTCTAAGACCACAAGCGTTAATAAATTCATGCCCAGTTCAATGATCCACAAGATGCCAAACTTGTCTCCCAAACCCACTAGACACTCGATCAACCGGAGCTCAAGCTTTTCTCCTAATGGAGCACCTGTCAGCCAAAGCTCCTGGTCAACACACTCCCTATCCCGAAGTCAAGACAACGGCAGTTTAAAGTCACCCGGTGCAGTCCGGAAAGGTAGAGTTGAGCTTTTAAGAAGCAGTAGAGATTCTCTTTCTGCTTTTAGTCAAGGTGGGTCTGATTTAGATGAATGTGAGGAACTGGGGACGATGAAACCTTTCGTTCACACGTTGCCATCCCCGTATAGCCGGATCACAGCTCCACGGACTCCACACCACTGCAGCGGCCATGCCAGCGATACCACCAGTGTTCTCAGTGGGGAGCTGCCTCCTGCCATGTGTAAAACGGCTTTACTCTATAACAGGAGCAGTATGGTCAGTAGTGGCTATGAAAGCATGCTGAGAGACAGTGAAGCTACAATCAGCAGCAGTTCAACGCACAACTCCATCAGCGATCAGAGCTGCTCGCTCGGTGCTGCTAAAGGCATGAGAAGTAACAAGAAAAGAACCAACATAGGTAAGGAATTTTTAAATCAATGCATTCTGGCATTAAAAAGCAATATGGTCTTCACCTGTCTTTGTCCACAGGGTCCAGTCTAAGACGTCCATCTCAAGACAACCTCATGTCGCTGAGGAGATCCGTCAGTGGGCCAAAAACGCACCGGGTGGATCGGGGTGGTTCTGACTCTTATGAAATTAAAGTCTATGAGATTGATAATGTAAATGGCGTACAGAAGAGAGGTGGGGCAGGGAACAAGGTGAGGTTCAAAATGTGTCAGTGAAAAAAAAAAGTCTGTCTGTCTGTCTGCTTTGTATTTCATTCACAAACTGTTGTCGTTGTGTGGTCCATTAAATTGGTAGTGCTTGATTCAACTCGTACAGTTTTCTGAATTGCTTAGACACAAAAATCTGTTCTTTAGCCAATTACACTGTTTTCTAGAAGTAAAGGCTAGGATATCCTACACGACTTTTGCCTAGATTTTTACCCAATTTGCAGAGCGTTAGTTGGCAAAAGTCAAAGCAGTCAGAGTTTTAGGTGCAAGTTTGTGTTTATAATGACCTGTAAATGCTGAAATCTGGTCCGATTTTAGAAGTTGTGTAATGTATTCCAGCCTTGAGAAAACTTCAAACACTCATTGGTTTTTTATTATTAATTTTTTTTTTAACTCTGACTCAAACAATATACTGATTCAGAAAAAATGTGATTTTACATTGTTTATATGCAATTTTTTCTATTACTGAAAAATACTTTTTGTTGAATATTTAGGAAATATTTTACATTATTTTGTTTTTCAGATGTGTTATTTGTATAGATTTCATTCAAAAATTTATTTAATTATTCATTCAATAATGTATTGTACACATTGAGGAAATTTTGACAATGTTGTGTTCTCTTATATATAATGTTTCATTTACAATTTTTTATTTTTTTTAAGTAGTAAAGGTACTTTTCCTCAAATGGTGCTCAATTTCATCAAAACAATATTGTTATCACAAAACCAAAACTGTATGTTTCAGGAATGTATGTTTTTTTTTCTTCTGTTCTTATTTTTCACTTTAATTTATGCAGTAGTATTATTTTGCAGAGTTTACAATGTATAGTTGCACATTCATTGTAGTAAGCAGTCATGGTCATATGTTTTAAATAAATTTCACAGTGTGTAATTCAGTGTATCTGTGTATTTGATGGCTTTGTGGGTTAAGATTTGAATTAGACTTAAGATAGCTGAATACAGTGTCTGATTTTGTTTTAAATTGCTAAAAAGTGTTGGAAAAACTGTAATATTACTTTATTATAGAACCCTGTGGTGTAATGGTAAAGGCCAAATGCTAATCTCAGCTCACTCATATTTTATATGGAGGCAAACTTACTTTTTGTCATCCACATTTTCAGGGTATAGTCCTCTTTAGTGCAAAGCTGAAATTCTTGGAGCATCGACAGCAGAGAATAGCAGAGGTGAGACTCAGGTATAATGCTCTCAGGCGGGAGTTGGAACATGCCAAGCATCATCTGATGTTGGACCCTGGAAAATGGACCCGTGAATGTAAGGGTTAAAATGTTTGCTTATGTATATTAAGTAAAATTAAGCACTGCAGTAGGACAGAAAACTGTAGGGTTGTTTATTGTTCTGCTTACTGTATCATTAATTATTATGCTATTTGTGTGATGTGTTTTGCAGTTGACTTATGGCAAACGTTTGAGGTAGACTCCCTGGAGCACTTAGAGGCTTTGGAGCAAGTCACTCAACGGCTAGAGCGTCATGTTAACCTCTGTAAAGCACATGTCTTGATGGTCACCAGCTTTGACGTGACACCCAAGTGCAGACAAAAGTTACGGCATCGGCCCACAGTAGATCACGCAGCGTTCGCAGGAATATAGCATGTCAAGATTTTACATGATCACTTTTACCTGTTATGCAATATATTAAATGATATGCGTGCAAATATACGGAGCTACCAGGGGGACATAGTGATGGAGAGAAAAAAAATGATGCAAAAACATTTAAATATATATATTTTTTCTTTCTTATGTCCCTTGAGGAGCTCTGTACAAATCCTCTAACATCTCAAAATCATCACATTATAGGAAAGCTTCCAGTGATGCTGTTCAGGCTCTACTTGAAATCTAATTTGCTGTCAGTGTTTGTGTTGTTAGCTTTAGCACAGAGAAGGCAAAAACAACACATTGGACTGAAATTGTTAACCTGTTTTTTTTTTTTTTTTTTACTGTTCAAATGTTAATTCTGGGTAGTCAGGGTTCAAGATTTCCAATTGCACATTTGCAAATCCTTTGTTAACTTACATATTGGCATATTTACTAGGTTAACCACATTTTAACAGCATAGCCTACTACAGCATGCAATGAGCATGTGACCTGTAAAATAACTGCTTGTCCATCCGTAAAAATATTCAACATTTTAATATTTCATTTTCAAGTATTTTTTGTTTACGATGTGCTATCTATTGTTAAACAACTCGCTATAACATTCTAGCATCTTATTGTTTCATACAGTAGGTTACATAAGCCTACTTTTGGGATTCATTTAGCAAGTTTAAACGTAGTAACCCATATGCTTAAGCCAAGTTTAAAGGTGGCCTTTATTTAGGGACAAAATTACCTCTGTAAAAGCAACTTTTACTTAGAGTTTTAGTCACCTTCAAGGTTGTAAAGAAGTCATTTTTAACACCCAGTGTAAATTTGTTGCACTAAAAGCAAATAATTTGCAAGTCACGTTTATTGTAAATGCCTTTGATCCTTATTGTGTATGTGCTAATAAAAGGTTGTTGTTCACGCTATTGGTTTTTATTTTAATTAAGCAATGTTTTTACTGAAATTGTAATAATTTATTACTCATCGAAAGAGAAACATGATTTTCTTAAAAAACAGACACTAAAAACTGTGTTTTTCACAGAGGATTGCTAAAACATTCAGACATATTGCAGTGAGTCAACTGATCAGCTCATTGTGCTGTCAAAACATATTACCTGGCTGAGATGAAATGCAGAGTTCACTCAGATGGTACAATAGGATAAAAACTTCCCTATTATGAAGTCAGACACAGTACAGACATGCAGCAGCCTACCGTAATGACTCCATGTTTCAAGGGTTGCGTTTACTTTCTGCTCCAGTTCCTACATTTTCTAACATCCATTTCATGTTTGCACTCAAAGCTGTAATGTCAGCACATAGTTTATTTATATTTTGGGAAAAGAGTTTGAATAGCTTTGGATATGATGCTGATGGATTACTGAAACCGAACACAACGAGACTTTTCTTTATACCAGCTTTTTCCTGATGTTGATGATGATGAGTAATTTAATTCATAATTGAAGGAAATATTAAGAGGAGTTCATTGCTTGTTATAACATTATTGGATACTGTTTGGTTTTGTGACATCGGGGAAGACTACTCATCATCGATTTAAAATGCAAGTAATATAAGGTAGTTTATAAAAACACAGGCCTAGCCTTGTGTACAAGACTAGACATTGCAGTATCATAGGCTATATAATATATAGGCCTAGTATATTTAATATAATATATTTTTTGATGCAGCTACAATCATACATTCTGTGGGTAAATAGAAACTGACAACTGAAACGAATTAAAATGTTTTAAAATGAACGCTACAATTTTATGTCGAATTTTATATCTCTCCAAACACATTTCCAATGTCAGTGCCCCATATGAACCGATGGGTGGCACTAAACGCCCAGCAAGACCGAAACCTTGAAAAGAAACGCCCCTGTTTGGATCGTAAACAACTTCACAGATGCAGAGACAGGCAGGGCATCGAAACTGATTTCAGATCGGTGTGTGTTGGACAGAGAGGGGTCTGGGGTCTCTGCTTGAGCAGCTCTGGGAACAGATATGAACGCTGCGCGTGCACGCGTTTACAGATGCGGACCATTGTAACAGCAATAGCCACAGAAACTAAACGTAAGTACGACAGGGATATTTCAATGAGTCGTGTGTCTGTGTCTTTCGTCTTGAAATGGTTCTGATGAAAATAAAACAGTGATAAAGGGCAAGACGCTTTGAAATGGGTATGGGACACTAAAGCACGCGCCCTTTACACCATCTTTCAACGATGTGTAGGCTATTTGTGTGCAAGGTAGACTATGTATGCAAAACTAGATTTTTAGGAGAAGTAGGATGTATATAATTGTACCAAAATTACCAATTCATGTTATGGTGTTGGGATTCTAAGCCGTTTGTATTTACATTTAGTCATTTAGCAGACTCATTAATCCATAGCCTAATTGTGTAGAATCATTAGAAGTTCAATAAGCTAACTGTTACAAGTTTCAAAGTTGACCAAAAGGGACAGAGAACACATGCTTTTTCTTATATTTTATTTTCTTCAAAAAGGGTTCAGATTTAGTATATTATTTATTTAAAATTTTCCTATGGAATGTGAAAAGCTGACTGCTGTTAAACATAAACATGTCCTGGCATGTCTTTATCACTTTGCCTGCCAAATTATGTTAATTCATGGTATAGTGCACTCTAAAAGTGGTTATTAGCTGTGACTGTGATTTTTCCAAAAAATCATCTTCTTAGCCTGTCAGATAATAGCATCACAAGCAATAAAATGCAATTTTGATATGTACATCAAGGTACTTGGAATAATATAAACAATTCTATATACAAAAAAAAAAAAAAAAAACGCATAAAGGTTCAGATTTGAAGTTCTTTAGTTACATTATTGCTGCCAACTACATTAAATTGATTTAAAATGACAATCTTTTACGTTGTTACAAAAAAAATTTTTTTGATCAAATAAATGCTACCTTAATGAGCATCACAGACAGCCTATTTCAAAAACATTAAAAAAAGACTTTTGAAAGGTATATGCCTAGTATATTAAATAAACGATTTGTGCAAACAAAACTGTTGACCTCTTGCTGCATTAGGTACAGTGTCAATCTCAGCATGTCTTGTTATTTGCTCACGCTGTTCAGCTTACATAAAGGTTCATCTTGACATCTGTGGTCATGTTGTGTCAAGAAACATCTCGACTTTTCTTTCAGCCTCCTCCACCTCATCATACACCATGTTCTGTTACCACACTGGCATTGACACTTTCTTTACAATGAGGACACTCATCCACACTCCACCCTTTTTCCATCTCTCTGTCTCTGGTTTCACTGCTCATCCTTCGACATGGCTGGACAGAGTGAAAGACAAGAGCCCCTATCCCATGAGTTATGCATCGCTGCTATAACTCTCTAGTGTTTTTGTACACACCTGTCAGTTTGCACTTGCTGTTGGCTTTGGGAGTAACTAAAGTGAGTGTTGGTTCACTGTTAGGACACTGTGTTTGTAAGTAAGGCCCAAGATCTGCTTGAAAAAATATTCAGTAACACCAAACCTGTTCTACATGTGTTTCCTCTCTGAATTATTTTGAGGAAAAAGATTCATTTTATGATAAATGTAATGCATTGTCACTGGTGACAGCTGTGGACAGCATAAGAAACAGCAGGGTGAAGAATTTGAAAAACAGACATCAAGCCTTTAAAATGATGAAGATATAGATTCATTTGCATGACTGTCTATCTTGTTTGTGATCACCTTGAAGTTATGGAAGAGTCTGAGACGAGGAAGTCTGTAAGATGGAAAGAGACGAGCAGAATACCTCAGACTGAAGAGGACATCATTACGTCTTACCTAACAGCCTCCGATGAGAATCAGAACAAACTGCAGGAGGCAGAGGTTATGGATTTGGAAGCGGTTAAACATGACTCAGAGAACAGGAACCCAGAGGAGAGGTCTCCAACAAACATAAAGAGCCATAGCTGTTCTTTAGATCATGGTAAGCCGTTTATATTGCAATATTTTGGTGCTGTGATTAGCCATATTATTTTTTTGTTGTTGTTTGTTTTTTTTGATGAATAAAATAATATTTAAGTTGTAGCTCATCCTAATTAAATTACTTACATTTTTTTCTTGGAACACAAAAGATAACACAAGTAAACACAACATGCAGTTTTTAAATGAAGTCTTTTATTATGAAGGGAAAACAAAATCCAAACCCTGTGTGAAAAAGTGCTTGCCCCCTCCATTAAATCATGAAAGAACTGTGATTAAACACATTATTTTTAGAAAGCTGAGTTAAATTTCACTAGCCAAACCCAGGCCGGATTACTGCCAGACCTGTTGAATCAAGAAATCACTTAAATAGAACCTGTCTTAAATAGAAGAGCAACACATCATTCCATGATCTTAAGAAATTCATAAACATATGATAAACAAAATAGTTGATGTATCAGTCTGGAAAGGGTTATAAAGCCATTTCTAAGGCTTTGGGACTCCAGCAAACCATGATCAGAACCATTATCCACAAATGGAGAAAACTTGGAACAGTGGTGAACCTTCCCAGGAGTGACTGGCCTACCAAAATTACTCCAAGAGCACAAAGACGACACATCCAGGAGGTCATAAAAGAACCCAGAACAACATCTAAAGAACTGTAGGCCTCACTTGCCTCAATTAAAGTCAGTGTTCATGATTCAACAATAAGAAAGAGACTGGGCAAAAACAGCATCCATGGGAGAGTTCCAGGGCAAAAGCCATTGCTGACCAAAAAGAACACAAAGGCTCGTCTCACATTTGCCAAAAAATATCTTGATTATCCCCAAGATTTTTGGGCAAATATTCTGTGGACTGATGCGACAAAAGTTTAACTTTTTGGAAGGTGTGTGTCCCGTTACATCTGGCGTAAAACCAACACAGCGTTTCATAAAAAGGACATCATACCAACAGTAAAACATGGTGGTGGTAGTGTGATGGTCAGAGGCTGCTTTGCAGCTTCAGAACCTGGATGACTTGCCATAATTGATGGAACCATTTATTCTGCACTCTATCAGAGAATCCGGAGAATGTCCGGCCATCAGTTTGTGACCTCGAGCTCAAGTGCACTTGGGTTATGCAGCAGGACAATGATTCCAAACACAGCAGCAAGTCCACCTCTGAATGTCTCAGGAAAAACAAAATTAAGGTTTTGGAGTGGCCAATTCAAAGTCTGGACTGAAATCCAATTGAAATGCTGTGGCATGACCTTAAACAGTCTATTCATGCTCTCAAACCCTCCAATGTGGCTGAATTAAAACAATTCTGCAAAGAAGAGTGGGCCAAAATTCCTCCACAGCGATGTGAAAGACTCATTGCCAGCTATCGCAAACACTTGATTGCAGTTGTTGCTGCTAAGGGTGGCACAACCAGTTATTAGGTTTAGGGGGCAAGCACTTTTTCACACAGGGTCATGTGGGTTTGGATTTAGTTTTTCCTTCATAATAAAAAAAACTTCATTTAAAAACTGCATGTTGCGTTTACTTGTGTTGTCTTTGATTAATATTTAAATTTGTTTGATGATCTGAAACATTAAAGTGTGACAAACATGCAAAAAAAATAAAAAAATCAGGAAGGAGGCCAACACTTTTTCACACCACTGTATATGTATATATATATATATATATATATATATATATATATATATATATAGAATTGCAATATATAAAGTTAGAAATAAGACATAAAGTGAGTACAACATAAAGAGGTAAACTTGCAATTTTATTTTAAAAAAGTCAGAATTGTTAGATAATCTCTCAACTACAAGAAAAAAGTCACAAATCATCTTTTTTTATTTCATAGCGGTACCAAATAATAGAATTGCTAGATGTAAACTCAGAATTCAGAGTAAAAGGTCAGTATTGCAAAATATAAACTAAACAGAACAGAGAATATATATAATGCATACTGTGAATACAGTATATACGTAGAAGTGGTACATATGATGTACACACTACCATTCAAAATTTAAAAAAAAAAAAAATTTATTCAGCAAGGATGCATTAATCAAAAGCAGCAGTAAATGGTTTTACATTGTTACAAAATATTTTTATTTCAAATAAATGCTGTTCTTTTAAACTTTTTAATCATCAAAGAATCCTGAAACGATATGTATCATGATTTCCACACAAAAATTAAGCAGCACAAAGTTTTTAAAGGTTCATAATAATAAGAATTTGTTTCTTTTTAACACCAAATAAGCACATTACAGTAATTTCTGAAGGATTGTGTGACACTGATGACTGGAGTAATGGCTGCCGACCATTCAGGTTTGCCATCAAATGAATAAATTACATTTTATAATATATTAAAATAGAAAACAGTTATTTCACAATATTACTGTTTTTGCTATATTTTTGATAATAAATGCAGCCTTTGTGAACATAAGTGACTTCTTTTCAAAAATATTTTAGCAGCACACAATATTGATGGTTATAATTTTATTTAATGTTATTTTTTTTACTGGAGCTTGCCAGGAAATACTGTGAACTATTGGTGTATGGAAAAGAGCCGACTGAGATTTCTTTAAAATTATCATTTGGTGTTCCATGAAAAAATATCAGTTTTCAGATTTGGAATGACATAAGGATGAGTAAACAATGTCAGAATTGTCATTTTGGCTGACTATTTGTTTAAGGTTACATTTAAATATACTGGCTAATCACATGAGGTATTAAGTAGTTTCATATAATGATTGACCATGAACTTGTTCAAATGTGCTGAAAAAGCACTGGATTAACTGATTTACTAAAGTCAGAAGTATGCAATAGCCGCAGTTTTCTCCTGGTGTGATCTCTTTACAGGCCGTCTCTCTGGGATTGTGCCACCTGGGCCTAGTCCTTATCTTCTGGCTTCACTGCAGTCCCTCGTTGAACACAATGATCACATGCTCCTCCCTCATTCCTTACACCAGGTGTGTGCACTGACAGTTTGAAAAGGTTACTCTCAAATAAAGCCCATAGCTAAAACAAAAACTGGCACGAAAAGTCCAGGTTGTCTTTTAATAAAAGTGTGCATACACGTTTTTCTCTCTGCATCCGTGATCAGATAGACCAAGATTGTTAATCATATAGAAGAATGATGCAGTCTATACTGTTAACCTGATAAATCTTCATATGCATTTTGTAGACTAATAAATTACACAGATTTCCACAGGGTAGCATCTTATTCTTCTGAGCTCTTTCTGTGGAAGCAGAATAAAATAATTAAGAAGGTAATTTGGAATTTTTAAGTTTGTATTTTTCAATTAGGACTTTTTTTCTGACAATATTGCGAGATATAAAGTCAGAAATGCAACATATAAAGTCAGTACAACATAAAGAGATGTTGCAATTTTATAAAAAGTCAGAATTGTTACATTTATATCTTTAAATTACGAGAAAAAAAAGGTGAGATAAAAAGTAATTACTTTTTTCTTTTTTTTTATCATTCTATGTCAGAAACAAACTTCAATATCATTCTGTTTAAACTGTCTCAATAAATTCAGCCAAAACATGTTATAAGTAGTACAAAAATGAAATATTCTTGTTTTTCTGTGTTTTTTCAGCATTTCCGGGCATCCAAATAAGCTTCATCAATTATCAACTAAACATCATGCACATTTATAATCAGATCTGTCAACGAGACAAACTACCGAAATGTGCTCACTGGAGTTGTTTTTTCAGTCTCCCTGTAGAGTTATAATAAGGGGGAGCAAATTGCTTCTCAATGAGATTATTATAGTTAGATAAAATCAAGAGTACAGTTGAAAACAATTTATTTTCCTGTCTTACACTAAATATAGATGATCCATGTAAGAGAATTCATTAGATGGGCAAAGATAGAGCAGTTATTTCTTGCACGTGACTTGCCTCGTTCACACTCACTGTCAGACATGTTCATGCAGTACCGTCCTTTTAAAGATGCTCTTCACTACAACTAATGAAATCAAGGCTCTAGATTCAGGTCTAACAGGAAATAGACTTTGATCGACCAGCTGAGAGTCTTTTAACAGAACATTTGATGAAGATAAATGCGGTAAGGAGATGTAATATTTTACTTGCTGATATTTTCCTTCCGTTACAGATAGCGGAGGGCTACTTCCTTGAAAAGGACTGTATCCTTTTTTGCATGTAAATCCACCACTGTATTTCGCCTGGTTTCTGTCTGTTTCCTCTCTGACTTTCCTTTGCTATCACTAAATGGTCCCTGTTGATGCTGCTGTCATAGTGACCAGGGTAAGCGTAATCAAAAGAGTCTTATTAGGGTGTGTCTTTCCATGTTGATTTGCTGGGTGTTGCACAAAAGGAAGGATGTTGATCGATTTTTAAGTCATTTGAAACAGTGAAAGAAAGATTTATTTGATAATTGTCATCATATGGGCTTCCTTTATAAATTAAAGTTTTCAAAAGAAGTCTCTTGTGTTCACCAAGGTTGCATTATTTGATCAAAATATAGGAAAAACAGTAATATAATTGTAAAATCTTATTACATTTTTAAATAACTGCTTTCAATTTGTATATGGTTTAAAATATACTTTATTCCTTTAATGGCAAAGCTGAATTTTCAGTAGCTGTTACTCTAGCCTTTAGTGTCGCTTGATTCTTCTGAAATCATTCTAATATGCACAATACGTAATATTTTTTTAAAGATTCTTTGATGAATAGAAAGTTCATAAGAATAGTGTTTATTTGAAATGAAAATATTTATGTCTTTTGGTCAATGCACCCTTGCTGAATAAAAGTATTGATTTCTTTAAAAAATAAAGGATATATGTATAGAATATGTATGTAGACACACACTTTTAAGTGTTGGTTTCTTTAAGCATTGAGCATTTCAGATCAGTGGGCGGTAGAGTTTCTTCAACTAGAGAAGCTGTATCACGAAAGACTGCTGTCTAATCTGGCCTCCATACAAGAGAAATGGGGTAAGGAAGCCAGATGATTATGGATAATAATATGAAAAAATATTTCCTGAAATAACTTGAACCAGGGGAGGTTACTTTGTTTACATGTGAGGGAATGTCCTGAAGCATTGTTTTCTCTTGTGAGGATGAGACTCCTTTTGTAAATAGGACAATTGCTAGTTTCATCCTTCATAAGTAAACAGAAGTGGAATGGTTTGAGTTCAGGAAATTGCTCATTTCCCAACTGCACTTCATTGCCCAGACCACATGTGACTCTGTTACTTCACCAATATCACTGAAGTACAGAGGTCAGGCTCTCCCTTCTTATCTGATTAGCTGGCAACAAGACCTGACTGTGGAAAGAGGAACCTGAAGAATGTCACATAGCTGTAGCTTTTTTGGTACAAGGATTTTTTTCGTGAAATATCAGGAACTGAGAATAGCATGTATGTTTTTAGATTGCTTTCACATATGCTAAGAGTAGGTAAATGCATGGGAGAATATGAGACACAGTCAGAATGATTCGAAGACTCAAATCCATATGTTTGGTTTCAGAGTCCCAGAGGAAAATCAGCGTCCAAACTGAAAGTAACTCTCCTTTAAACTCTAATGGAACTGACACAGAGAGGGAGCATATGGAACTGTTGAGTCATATCTGCAAAACACACCAGAGGTGAGACTGTGTGCAGACAAGGACTGTCCAAGCAAGTAGAAATGAATAATAATAATAGCATTTTTTCCTTCCCTAAAATATTTATTATATTTAAAAACATCAAAAATTAGATGAATTTACTTTTCCTTATTTTTACTTTTTTTATTTGACCTGTGCCCTATTCTATCTTATATTGTATCGAGAGAAAAAAAAAAAAACAATTTGCCTTGTAAGAAGCTACTTCTAAAGCTTTAATAAGCATTATATAAATAAATATACTGTACATGCATACACACACACACACATTTATATATACACATACACAAATTAAATATTTATATGTACATATTATATAGAAAATTCTGCAAATAATAAATCAGTATGTATATTGAGTAACAACAATAATTATAATACTGAAGTGAATTTGACAAATTCTGCTTCTCCTTTTTCAGACCTAAACTCTCTTTGGAAAAGGTAAAACATTACAGTTGTTTTATTATCCACCCATGCAGTTTATGTTTTTGTGAGTCTGATTAAAGCAGTCTGTTACCGCAGAACATGGACGACATAAAACTACACAACAGCCCAACCCTTGTGTCCAAACACAGAAGATCAAAACCAGAACAAGCTTCAGTCAACTCAACCCAAAGAGAGAACCGGGCGGGGGACTGCTCATGGCCAGAAGCTGAACAGGAGCCAGAAGAGGACTGTGAATTGAATGAGGAGGAGGAGGAGGAGGAGGAAGAGGATGAGGACGAGGACGAGGAAGGTCTTGAGGAGGATGAGTGCTGGAATGAGGAGCTGCAGGATGACACGGTCGTTGACGGCCAGGTTCCTGTGGATGAGCTGGCCAGTCTTATTCAGGTAGAAGAGGTAAGACGCTGTAGGAGTGATGTTAATCTCTTACATATTACCATCTGCCCTTAGAAAAACTAAGCATGCTGAGACACCATCCGTCTGCTGCAGTCTTTCCAAACCATCCGCTTACTGAACGATTTGTATTCCTCAGGGCCTAAATATGCAATGTATTAATCTGGGTCCTCAAATTGAATTTTTATGACTTTGTAAAAGGTCAAGTGGGACTTTCTTCCAATTCTCAGGCCACATTTCTTAGCCACAGGGTTTCTCTGCTTTGTGAAAACAAAATAGTGTGATGTCATCCACAGCGTTATGGCAGCCAGCTGCAGGAATTTTATAAAGAAGCATTCAGGGAGTGTATGGTTTCCAAAAGCCATTGGGTGTGGTCATCTTAAATAACAGTCCAGCTGCATAAACCTCCTCCAGAGCTGCATCAGACACACACTGTGAAAGAGTTTTTTTTTTTTTTATCAACACACACGACAGCTAAATGATGGATTACATGATTTGTTTGTTTGTTGTACACAATTATTTTACAGTGATTTGAAGACTCTGCAATTTTGCCTCCTGATTTGACTTGGAAAATCAAAAAAAAAAAAAAAAGTGAATCATGACATACTGTGAGCCATATTAGAAAAACATGTAAACATATACAGGATTTTCATTTTTAGGTCAACCATCCTTTGTGAAAAATAAGTGCACTGAAATTAATTGAATTTGCAGTTGTAGTGTGCTTCAAATCTTAAAAGTATTTTTTTTTTTTTTTTTAAATATGAAATAATAAGGCCGCATACATGACTTTCTTACACTTAAGTACTCTTTTAAAAAGTGCACTTTGTAATGATGTTAAATATTTTTTTTTAAATCACTATCAACATGCTTTATATAAGTACACTTGTTTTGATTTTAGAAAAAAAAAATGAAATTACATAAAGATGTGCTTAAAAAAGCACTGTTAAAATCAAACAACTACGTTTTTTTATATGTATGGAGGAAAATAATAAACTATTACATTTTCATGTAATTGTAAATAACTTGCAGTTATATGTCTGAAAATATTACATTTAGCTTGCACTTGTATAATTTCCATAAAAATACTCTTTAAAAGTGCACTTATTTTTCACAAGGCGTCTGCTTCATTATGATGTTGCACATACTGACCCCTTGTGGCTACTGCTTGTTATTACATTATTTGCTATGAATGTATTCTTAAAAATAAGTCTGCATCATATTGTACAGTCTATTTTAAGCATTTTCATACTTTATTTCTGTAGAAGTTTCCCTCAGACGGCTTAGTGTCTATTTTAAAGAAGAGAGTCTGCGCCAGGGAAACAGAGAAAGCCTCGCTGCTAAAAGATGCAACCAAACGCAGAGTCCGCTTTAGAGAGCCAGACGATGCTTTCGATCAAGGTACGATTGTAAGCATATATTCAGACAGGGCCTTTATGTATTCAGATTTCTGTTCTGCATTAATGTGAGACTGATCAAAGCTCATCTTTCTCATGCATACAGATGAGTCGCCCAGAAACTCTTGCCTCGTCCTTCTCGTCTTGTGTCTGGTTACTGTGGTGATTAGCATGGGTGGAACTGCTCTTTATTGTCTCGCTGGAGAGGCGTACTCAAATGTGTGTGCCGACTTCTCGCAAAACATGGACTTTTACTTTGGACCTGTACGACGAGGAGTGGACGCTCTCGCACAGTGGCTCTCTTCTGATGCATCATAGCAGCTATTTTATGCAGTGGAACTATTTCTTCATATTATCATTTCCAATGATTAACAACAGTATTCCTCTTGAGATAATATGCACTAATGCACATTACCAGACTGGCCTTAATAAATGTTGCTTTAGTGAGTCACACAGGGCTTCCTAATGCATAAATAAATTTCTATAATGTATTTAATGTTGGTACAAAAACAGGTTATTAGATAATCCTAATATACCACTTATTACAGATAATCTTAATATACTGTACCACTGCCATTCTTTTAATCAGTAACTACATGCATTGAAATAACTGCCTTTGGAGCCAGTGGTATTGTTTTTTTTTGTGTGTGTGTGTGTGTGTACATTTTAGTATTCCAAGACACTATATTCCATGCTTATCTTTGTATTTATGCATTTATTTTGACTTGGCACTTTTCATTGGTGCTACAATCACTGAAATTCATACAGTATGAACAAAAATAAGCATAAATGGGTGTATGTTGAAGGAATAGTTCACTCAGAAATGAAAATTGGCTCATAATTTACTTTAGCATAAGGCCATCCGAGATGTAGATGAGTTTGTTTCTTCCTCAGAATAGATTTGGAGAAATGTAGCATTACATCACTTGCTCACTAATGTATCATCTGAAGTGAATGGGTGCCGTCATAATGTCCAAACAGCTGATAGAAACGTCACAATAATGTATTATCTGAAGTGAATGGGTGCCATCATAATGTCCAAACAGCTGATAAAAACATCACAATAATCCACAAGAAATTCAGATAACTCCAGTCCATCTTGTTAAATGAAAAGCTACGTTTACAAGAAACAAATTCATCATTCAGGAGTTTTAATTTTAAACAACAAATATTAACCAATAAAGCAATATTATGGATAGACGACTCAAATTTTAACTGTTTGAAGTATTTGTTCTGATGAAGAGACAATCTCGTCTACATTTTGGATTGCCTGAGAGTGAGTAAATTTTCATTTTTTGGGTGCATTATTGCTTTAACTATGGGATATTAACTTATCAAAATGACTTTATTGTTAACATAGAACATGAACAGGCTGAATAGTAGAATAACGATGATCGAATTTTCTGACTTGATGTCAGTTAATCGTTGCTCCAACACTTGGTCAGCAGGTACAAAATATACAATTTTATAATTGTACAGTATAAAAGACAGCAATCAATCAGATTGCTTTAATTACAAATATGATTTGTGTTCAGCAATCAAAGGGAGTGTGAGTTTTTGTGGAATATTTTCATTTTAAATGTTTTAATATGCTCAGAACCAGAACCCTGTTTCGTTGTATGTTTCTCTTTTTTCTTTCCCATGTAGTATTCATGATCTCTGAATTATGACTGGAAATGTGTTTTTATATTTAGGAAGTGGTTTAAGGTTTATGCTGTAGTTCTGTCTATAATAATATTGGATTGGTCCTCTGAATGGAAGAAAAGATGACTCAGCATTAAATGGAATTGGCACACATAATAAAACCTATGGCGAAGTAGAAGCATTTCTCTTTGGAAACCCACAGACTGACTCATAGCTAATTTCATTTCAGAATCCAATAACAATTTCTCTGACAGCTGACGCTTTAAGATGCACAGAGCAAAGGTCTGATCAGCAGGCAATTTCATGATCATGACTGCCTTGCCAAATGAACAATATGATTGAATCTGAACATGCAACTGTAATGCAATGTATTCAAATTATTCATATTGCTTAATTTAATTTTACAACATGTGTATCATCACATACAGTGGGGGCCAAAGGTCTGAAACATTAACACCAAATTTATATAATGACATATTAATTTGTAATTAAAAATGTATTCATACATAGAAAACTGTGTTAAACTGTAGTAAAATGATACATAGAAGCATTTTCACAAGTGGTCTTTTAAATTTGACTGATTTCTTCAAAACAGTGTTAATTCAGTCAGTAACGGGTTGTGATCTTACAATTTATCAACTGAGACTGGAATATAATTTATTGCTAGGTATACACATATGTTTGCTTTCATATATAATATGTTAATGGTCACAAAATATACTTGTACCCTCCTCTGTGTAACTGTGTTGTGGTAATATCACCTTTCCAGCACAAGATGTCTCTCTACTTCAATGTGTGACAGTTTCTGGAACCTTCACCCACAAACAGTTGGATTTATGGTTGAGCTATACTTATCAGAAACACAATCTGATCCACTAAACGTCTGTATTTTGCACTGATACTGTACAGTGACAGCAGAGGAGCCGCAGCGGTCGCTCTGACCTCGTCTGTGTGTTTGCGTCGCACGCGGATCACACAAACAATGGCGACGCTCACAACGTCAAGCAAAAGACCGTACCATATCATAGTGTTCGGAGCGACCGGTTTTACCGGCCGGTTTGTATTGGAGGAGGTTGCGCGGACCTGTAACGAGGGTCCAGGAGGGACGTTACAATGGGCTGTAGCCGGACGAAACCGCGACCGACTGGAAAAAACACTCATTCAGGCAGCTGACGCTCTGCGTACGTGTTTGACACTGTGTACATTTGTACTTTGAAGTTTTTGTTATTGTACTTTACATTGAAGTGCCCATGCCACACATAAAATAAATGTAGCCTTTACAGTACATATAGAACGGAAATAGAATAAAAAATAATAGAACCGAATAGTAAGGTTTCGAGCAGTACAAGCAGCGCCACAACGTACGTGTTGTAGGCTACATGTGTATTTCTAAATGATCAGTTACAATGTAATTATTTTAGACATAGCCTACGTGTGACTTTGTAGTAACATAATAATAAAATGTGTCATGGTATCCAAAAATACCACATATGTTATTGTAGTGTAAGTACGATATATATGTATATATGTATTACATGTGTATATATATATTCTAAATATTGCAAAAAAAAAAAAAATACAAACTATTTTTTTTTTATCTTTTTTAAATGTTTACATTGTTAAAATAAAATTATTCATATTTTATTTATTATATTTTAACATGCTTTATTTTACAATTCATTTATTATAAATAAAAGTTATTTGATATGAACATGCTAATAATGTTGTACCATCACATATATCAAAAGACTATGTTTTTATCCTCTAGTACCATTATGTTACTGCCACTAAGCTCCAAAAAAATTACAGTGCACATATGTTATTTATGATATTATCATAGTTTGTATTAGGTATAGATTGAATTGCCATACTGTCATGGCTAGACATGAGGCAGTCAGCTCATAGTATTAGATGAGCTTCAGCAGATTTTGTCTGTTGAGATTATCAGATGGGATTACAGGGTTTGAGAATATTGTTGATTAAAGGCATAATGTTTGGACAATCCCATCATCATCTGGAATAGGCTGTACTGACAATCGAGGATTTTAAAGCTAGCTATGCAATAGGTTACAGTGATCTATCTATGCGTTATATAAAATGTTATAATTTGCAGCATTTTGAGCTGTTAGAGAAGAAAGATCCATTTGTCTCTGACATTCCATCATTTGTCTGCAGGTAAACCAGAGCTGAAGTGTGTGGAGGTTATTGTAGCAGATGTAGCCGAGCCGGAGTCGTTGGCCATCATGTGCAAACAAGGAATCATTGTGCTCAACTGCGTGGGACCAGTAAGTCCACAACAACTATTGTAAAAAGCACAGGAAGGGGTCAGTTTACACATCTGTGCATTCACACCTGTTCCAGTGCACCCATAGGCCAACGATAGTTCTATGACAAAAAAGAAGATAAATGGAGTTGTGTTATTCTGAGAGAACTGTTGACTGTGAAATGCCATGGTGCTGAGGTGTTTTCTCTCAACAGTACAGATTCTATGGAGAGCCCGTGGTGAAGGCCTGCATAGAGAATGGGGCCCACTGCATTGATATCTGTGGAGAACCACAGGTAGTTAATGTTATCCATCTAACACTTTTTTTTTTTAATAATCTACTTTAAAAAAAGATACCATTGAAAAGTTTGGGGTCTGTAAGGTTGAAAGTGTGTTTGAATAAAGTTTTGTATGCTCAACAATTCTGCTCTTTTTTAAATCAGAAACAACAGTAATATTTTGAAATATTTTTACATGTTTTCTATTTTAATGTTTTAAAATGTAATTTATTCATTTGATGCCAAAGCATAATTTTCAGCAATCATTACTCCAGTCTTCTGTTCTAATATGCTGATTTGGTGCTTAAGAAATATTTCTTATTATAATCAATGATGTGCTACTTGATATTTTTTTGGAAACCTTGATACATCTTTTCAGGATTCTGTAATGAATAGAATGTTCAAAAGAAAAGCATTTATTCGAAATAGAAATCTTTTACGTTAATTGAATGTATCCTTGCTGAATATAATGGCTAAAAACCTGACACCTGAAAAAACCTGAAAAATCTTTTTGATTCTTGATTTTTCTTTCTTTCTTTTTTTTAGTTTTTAGAGGGCATACAGCTGAAATACCACAGTAAAGCTCAGGAGAATGGTGTGTATATCATTGGAAGCTGTGGGTTTGATTCGATACCAGCAGATATGGGCATCCTTTATACACAGGATCACTTCAAAGGTGGGTTGCATGTCTGAATTTTTTTTTTTTTTTTTGTGAATTATTTATTATAATTAAAATCATTTAAAATGATTATTTAAAAAAGTAATTATAATAATTTATTATTATTAGTATATATATATATATATATATATATATATATATACCTATATACAATGTGACTACTTCTGATCCACAGTGCAGGGAAACTCCAGTGTATTAGAGAAAAAATCTGATCTTGACTCAACAGGTTTAGAGGTTTGCCTTGCATCAGTGTCCTAATGGTAAAACATACATACATTACTGTGATATTTGCCCTGTGTGTGCCCTTTGACCTTTGCTTCACATGGCTCTTGTGCAGTCGGTTTCTTTAATCTCATCCCAATTAGTGGGGCGTATCACTGACAAAGGCAAAGGCGCTCAGTGCTACAGGATGTGAGTGTCTGTCGTTCGCCTTTGAAGCGCTGCTGTGGGCAAACATGCCTGCAGAGCAGCAGATGCCTGACAACTCCTCTGCTTGGCTTTCACAGGAACGCTCACTGCTGTAGAGAGCTTCTTAACCATCAACACGGGACCTGAGGTGAGCAACAGCTCCTCATGTTTGCAGATCTATATTAAGGGTCCACGGGAATTTGATTGACTTATTGAATATGAGCTCTCAAAGGTTGGTTTGATCTAGGTTTAAAGCAGTGCTTAAATTAAGCTTTGGGAATTCACAAATGCAGCTGCTCATGAATAATGCAAAGAGCTCTCATATCCCAATGGACCAACTAGGAATTTGTGGGATTTCATGTTAATGAGAAACTTGATTGCAGAAGTAACATAGTTTTATAAAATTACATTAAGACTTCATATAAATTCCAGTGTAAGGGGAGCAGACAGCATGGAGTGAATATGAAGATAATTATCTTCCATATTATGTAGTATTTCATAAGCACTCTATTAAATTGTTATCGTATTTCCTGTTGTTTTAATCGAATATGAAGAGAGCTATAGCAGACTGTTTGCATCAGGCCCATTGTGTGTCCTCAATAAAGTAGTTGATGTCTTGGCTTTTGTTCAGCTGTCTTGTCTTCTTCATCAGGGAGGATGTGGCCATGATGCAACGTGGCAGTCAGCCATCTTTGGCTTTGCTGACAGTGCCAGTCTCAGAAGAATAAGGAAGAAGTTTGGGCATAAACCTCTGCCAGCTGTTGGCGCTCGAATTAAAAAGAGGTGATTTTATGTATTTATAAAATAATTCTCAGCATTTCATTCTATTAATATTATCTTGATCATGATTTGTATGCTTTATATAGCAGCTGACTCCCAGAGGAGTGAAGGAGAATAGTTCTCAGGATGGAAATCTGTACTCGTGTTAATTTGCTTGCTATTTTGGTGTACCCAGGGGAGCTCTGTTCTTCAGTAAGGAGATTGAGCAGTATGCCATTCCCTTCATAGGCTCAGATCCGTCTGTGGTGCGACGGACTCAGCGTCATATGCACGAGGAACATAAACACAGCCCTGTGAGTCTATAGACTGGCAAAAAAAATCACACACACTTTTGATACAACAATAATCATTTTTAAATCAATTATTATTAACAGTAATAAATGTTTTATATTTATTTTAATATTTTATTTGTATAATTTACGGTGATACATTAATATTTACATTTAATATATTACATTATATTTAGTTTTATACAGTTATATTTATATATATTAAACATTTTATTTTTATACATTTTTACATTTGGTTTATTGTGAAAATCTCAAATTGTATATATCAGTTATCTAAATATTGTAAATTGCTCATTGCAGAAAATTTTAATATTTATAAATATTAATAAAAAACTAAATACATTATTATTTATAATATATATAAAATATGTATTTTAGTATATTGTAATGTTATTCTTTCCCCTACTTTGTCATTTATAGCAATATGACTAATACAAGTCAAAATTTCTGCTGTTTTGTAGACCGTGTCAGTCAGGTTTTGTTAGCAGAATAATTTTATCCCAGCGCAGCAGAAACCCAGTATTCATTTTTCTTAAACTGTTATTTCAAAGTAGATCTAATGGGTTCTTGACTACCCTTCTGCTTCCTCTTAAAAAAGGCCGTCTTTGACAGCTTCTTCCCTTGCTTTCCAAACACCATTATGCCTCTTAGCAGTTTTAATTACATTTCTTTTCGATCTGTCTTGTGCGAGCATGATTACTGTGATAGTGCTCTGAAAGCCTTCATGGAAAGAGCAGGGGATGATTCACAGTCTTTGTGATTCATCGTCCTGCTCTTTCATCTCCATAGCAATGACCACAGTGTACAGGGTGATGTCATGAAGGTCAACAGGGTGCTTTTTTGATTGATGTTTTGCTGTGGACCAAAAAGTATGTGTTAATAATTTAACAGTGTCACAAATGTGTGCAACTCACTTCATTTTTTTTTTGTTGCCAACAGTTTTGAATTGGTTTCCTCTATGCTCTTGTCCTCAGGTTCAGTATATGGCATATGTAGGTATCGGTAGTCTCTTCTCCGTGCTGAAGACCGTCTTTGCAGGTGTCGTCTTCTGGTTCATGGTCAAATTTAGTCTTGGCAGGGGATTGCTTACTCAGGTCCAGTACCATTTGAAAAGTCATTGGATTACTGTTGAACTGCTACAAGAATATTTGTGACCCTGGACCACAAAACCAGACTTAAGTGTCAATTTTTCAAAATTGTGATTATGCATCACATGAAAGCTGAATAAATTAGCTTTCCATTGATGTATGGTTTACACATTAGGATCGGACAATATTTGGCCGAGATACAACTATTTGAAAATCTGGAATCTGAGGGTGCAAAAAAATCCAAATATTGAGAAAATCGCCTTTAAACTGGTCCAAATGAAGTTCTTAGCAATGCATATTACTAATCAAAAATGAAGTTTTGATATTATTTACGGTAAGAAATTTACAAAATATCTTCATTGGGCATGATCTTTACTTAATATCCTAATGATTTTTGGCATAAAAGAAAAATCAATAATTTTGACCCATGGACCTACAATGTATTTTTGGCTATTGCTACAAATATACCCCAGCGACTTAAGACTGGTTTTGTGGTCCAGGGTCACATTAAATGGATAAAACTCTCATTCATACCACAGAACATCAAGAACCGCTTATATAAAATCATGAAATATTTCAACTCAAATATGTGTGTTTTTTTTTTTTTTTTTATTAGTTTCCAGTATTTTTCTCATTTGGTTTGTTCTCCAAGACTGGACCAACAAGAAAGCAGGTACAAAAAATGCACTGAAATGTCTAAAACACAATATGAAATGCTAACATCTGTCATAAACAGCCCTCGGTTGTGTTGTTGAAGTTAAATTTTACTCTTGTCTTATTCCAGATGGATGGAACCTCTTTCTGCCTGAGGTTCATGGGGGAGGGTTACACGACTGGGCAGGACCCCTCTCAGGGCCAGCCAAATGCCACAATCAGCACTGAAATAATAGGACCAGGTATTGTCCTGCTCATTATTTGATCTGACTCAAAATCTTCACCCCAAATACATAGATATCGTCACTACTGCCATGTTTTGCAGAGCCGGGATACATCACAACACCGATAACCATGGTGCAGGCAGCTATTACACTGCTTAACGAACCACACTGTCTCCCTAATAAGTGAGTAAAATGACCTCAACATAATATATGGATGATTCTTCAATAGGCATATTGGTCCTGTGGAATTTAAAAAAAAAACTCTTTTAAAACACATTTTTCATATTCTCTGTTAGTTAAACGAAGCAAATAAACCATAATGTCCAATACTGGATATTCACAAATGTTCAAAAGTTTGTGGCCAGTAAGATTTTTCTTAATGCTTTTATTGAACAAGGATTCATTAAACTTATTAAGTGACAATAAAGATTTATAAAGTTACCCAGGAATTATGTTTCAAATAAATGCTGTTCTTATGAACTTTTCATTCATCAAAGAATCCTGAAAAAATGTGTCATGGTTTTCACAGAAATATTAAGCAGCACAACCGTTTTAACACTGAAAATAATAAGAAATGTTTCTTGAGTACAGCATATGATTCCATGTGGCACTGAAGACTGAAGTAATGGCAGCTGAAAATTCAGCTTAAGATTGTAACATATATAAATAGAAAACAGTTACTTTACATTGTAATAATATTTCGCAATATTACTGTTTTGACTGCGTTTTGAGCAAATAAATGCAGCCTTGGTAAGCAAAAAAAGATTTTTAAAACATAGATTCAGTCATTTTTGTAAAACTTGAGCATTCATTTCAACCAAACGTGAAATTATGTGTTGTTTAAATTGTAGTTTTAATAAAAGTCAACCCCTGGGTAATTTTTACTGTAATACACTGATCTTCATGTTTTTAAGACACTGCAAAGGTTAGAGTTAAATTTACAGATTGATGCAGTGAATACTCAGTGTTATTTGTGTATGACGTCCTGTCTCATGCAACATCCTTTTATTGGTCCTCACAGGGGTGGTGTGTACACTCCAGGGTCAGCGTTTGCAAGAACCACCCTAATCGACCGTCTGAACAAACACGGAATCCAGTTCTCACTGAAGAACGGACAATAGACATGAGTACTCTGTCAGATTCAATCAGCCTAGTTGAGATGTTATATTTGTTACATAAATGCAAAAAAAAAATGGCACTGAGTTGTATAGCAAAAACAAACCCTCAAGCATCCTTCGGGACAAATTTGTGCAAAATCTTTTTTTTTAATCTGAGCGGTACAAGACTTGACTACTTCTCCTAAATTTGCCAGCTAAACACACATACAAAAAATGGACTCAATTCAGCAAAGTTAAGTGGTTGAAAAAAAAAAACTCCTTAGTGGGCACCCTTAGGAAATGAATGGGAAATACTATAATTCATTTTTTGTTTTTTTTATTTGTCTTATAAAAATCAATAAATTCAACACAATGTAGATCATACAAACACATAAATGAAGGGGTGAGCCTATACAACATTCTCAATGTGGCAAACACACACCCATACAAGGTATTGAATGAGCCTATAACATGAGTTTGTTTCTGTGAATTGTGGGGACTTTCCATAGACTTCTATTACTTTTATACTGACCAAACGATATTTTCTATCACCTATCCCTAAACCTACCCCTTACAGAAAACCTTTTTGCATTTATACTTTCGGATAAACATCATTTACTATTTTTAATAATTTTTTCCCCTTGTGGGGACCGCAGGCCACTCCACACAATGTCAAAAATGTCAGGTTTTACTATCCTATTATTCCAGGTAATACTATTTAATACTATTTATAATATACTGCACACACACACACACACTTCAAAGATGATTTGTTGATGCTGCAAACAAAACATGTCTGAAACATGCTACCTTGTTTATTCTTGCCTGTTTGGTACTATTTTATTTTTTTTGAGTTATTGAAATTTGATGTTTTTTGTTTGTTTGTTTAGAAATAAATGACTACTCTGTCTCCTACTTGGTCTTTTCCTTATAGCATGGTCAGAGTTGTCTGTAAGCATATTTTAGCATCGTTATAATCTCACCAAACACAAATGTTTAAAAAAAATTCTATAATTTTAACTTGATAAAATTTAAAACTTAAGAGGTTGAGGTTTTGGCTGTCTGAATTTACTGGAATAATTTTTTTTACTTAAAGCTGCAGTCTGTAAATTTTGCCTCTTTGTCGCCATCTTTGTTTGAAACCTGCAATTGCAGTTCCTTGTGGAATTATTTTTATTGCGTGGGCTGTGTTCCGGCAGGGCTCCAGCGCTGATGAATCTGTTTCGAGGTGAATGTGTGGCTGTCAGTCACAAATGAATCACAGATTCTAGCCTACATCTTGGAATATATGACCCAAATAAGACTTTTCACCAGATATTGTCATCAGAACAATTAAGTAACAAGTCTGCCACGTTTGTTCTGACCAACTGAGCAAAAAAGCATTACAATAAATCGCGCTACCAATGGTGATTAAAATATAACGATCTATTAGCTCATATCTCATCAAACCGTGCAAATTGTTATTGTTATACTTTGTTCTCAAATTGTTAATGTTAACAACATCAGCATTGCGTGACTATGTGTATGAAGTGTGTATTAGCATGTAAATTTCGATTTCTGTACAGCCTAATCTCTAATTGTCATACCATTCGAATTTCATATTAAGAAATTCTTTTAACCCAAAAAGCAAATTATTCTTCCTTCTAACTGGTTCTCTTTAAAATACGAATCCTGTGTAATCCCAGATATCTGTAATCAGATGCACATTTAAAACTGGAATAATTTAATTTCAGTCATGTGTTTCATGTGTTTCATTCTGGATTACAATCCGCCATCAAAATGATAAATGCAATTATTCTAGCTGCTGTAAGAAAAGGCTAACAATCTACCAACTGCAGGACCCTCACAAGCCATAACCTAGTAGCCGGGACTCAATCTTTATGTTTAAAGATGTGACGTAATGACGCAGCAGCATGCTCGAATTTCCCGTGAAAACCTACTCGTACCACTCAAATAAGAAAACATTATTATAAGCTAACCGTTGTGAATCGGACTAAAGTAAGGCGATAGTTTTGAACACTGGCTGATTAAATTGTTAGTTTTTATTTTATCGAAGATAGTGATATGACATTTATTTTAAAAACACTGGGATCACACCTAAGACCTTTATGTCCAAATTTGTCCACGAAGGACCAGTTAAGGCTACTATACAAAGGAAGCTTGAAGGTTAAATGTCTCAGATCTTAAAGTATGTACTGTGAGCCCAAAATACTTTTGGACACTTAAGTCACATTAAATGACTAAATATCAAACAAAATGGTGCTGAGAACAATGCTGGAAAAATGATGCTAAAATCTCAGTCCTTCTATCAGTTTCCTGAGGCAATTTTTCTGTTACAAATCTATATTTATTAAATATTTGCAGAATAAAGAGAGAGATTTTAATATTTGTGAATTTGGCTTTTAATCTCTGTGTCCTAACATGCTTTCGATAGGACTCTGCCACTAGGGGTCCCCTTTTTCTATTTCCACATCTCCCGATTATTTATGTGGAGATGACAGGAAAGGTCATTTGGTTTGAGAGGGGTAGACGTTGTTTGGGGAGATTAGAAAAGGCAATGAATAGATCTTTTTAAGGAAAAGAAGAGAGGTGGCTGGGGGTCGCAGTGGATGAAGAACGGGGCTGAAAGATGCAGGCCAAGGTTGAAGCGGCCTGGCAGGCGTGAGTTAGTATGACTCAGCTTCAGCTGCTTGCACAGTCTCACAGAAAATAAAGAGATGCTGGGATGGAGCATGTTTTAATGTGTATTGTCACACTTGACTAAAGAGGCGGCAACAGTAGAGTGTGTTGTAAACACAGATTTTGCATACATGTATTGGGGGTGTGTAGAATATAAGAGAAATTACTAGAATGGCGTAAAGAAAGACTTAAGTGTGGGTCATTCCTGATATGCAGTACCTTTTGAACATTAATGTTTTATAAATGAAAATGCATGTGTTCTAATAAGGAAGTATTTTTTTAAATAGAAGTTTACAACTGAAAATACTTAAAGGGATAGTTCACCTAAAAATTTTAATTCTTTAATTTCCTCTGCCTCAAGTTGTTATAAATCTATATGAGTTTATTTCTTCTGGTGAACACAAAAGAAAACATTTTAAAGACTGTTGGTAACCAAACAGTCGCTGGTAGCCATCGACTTTTTAGTATTTTAAGATTTTTTTAATGTAATATATATTTGTGTGTGTGTGTTTGTGTGTGTGTGTGTGTGTCATGTTTGTGCTGTTACTTCCCCAGGGAAAATCATGTCACTTACTGAAGGATGATGCCAACACTGGCTATTGTTAGCCAAAAAGTCATTACAAACCTTGTGGGAAAAAGCATACCTTAAAGGGATATTTCACCCCCCAATTTTTTTTTTTTTTTTTTGTCATTTACTCACCCTTGTGTCGTTCCAAACCTGTATGAGTTTCTTTCTTATGAAAGCAGATATTTTGAAGAATGCTGGTAATCAAAGAGTTGATGGTTCCCATTGACTTCCATATAAATTCATTCCCTATTGGAAGTCAATGGGGACCAACAACTGTTTGGTTCTTCAAAATTCTTCAAAATATCTTCTTTCATGTTCAACATAAGAAAGAAACTCATACAGGTTTGGAACGACACGAGGGTGAGTAAATGATGACAATTTTCATTTTTGTGTGAACTATTCCTTTAAAAGTGTATTTATTTGGAAATAATGTATAGGCTACTTACATACTTTAATATACTGAGTTGCAAAGTGAATGTCAAGTTTACCTTTAAAGTGCCTTTTTAACCAACTTATGTAGGACTCAAGTACATCTTTATTTGACATTTTATAATTACTTTACTGTTGTCAGAATGGTAATTAAAATATACTCAAAATCATATACTATGTCAAAATGACCCGACCTATTCTATTAAAACTGAAATGATGCATGTATTGATTAAATTTAAAATATATTTTCTTTAAATGTAATATTCAATAAAACCATAGTTAAAAGTATAATTAAGTACTTCACGTGTGCTTTATTTTAGTCATCACATCAAAATAAGTACTTCTTTAAAACAAGACAAAAGATTATTGAAATAATTAAAAATGTACTTTATAGTAAAACATAATATGACATTATTACAAAATGCACTTTTGAAAAATAACATGGTCATGTAGTTTATTTAGGTACTTCTTTTATCATTTCTTTAATATTATCAGCATGTATGGTTTTATCAAATATTTTTTAAATACTTTTAAGATTTGAAGTACGCTGCAAGTGTGTATTCAGTACAGTGAAGCACACTTATTTTTCAATAGGGAATGTATGATTTTAAGGCCAGAGGAAGAAATCTATAGATTATTCCCCAAATAAAACCAAGAAAACATGCTTTACCTAAAACATTTTGATTAGAAAAAGAAAAAAGGAATATACACCTAGAATATTTCTAATTAAATGAGCACTTTTGAACTTCAAATGTACATGAAAAGGGGACAAAATGTACTGCATAACGGAAAGACCCGGTGGTGTTTGTAGATTTGAGACTCCTTTGTTTTCTTTCTTTCTCTCTGTTTTGTCTGCACTTATTCCCGTCACATCCTCAGCCACAATTTCCACCACATTTGTGTGCTCTTTAACACATCTTTATCTTTCAAATGCCATGCCCATTCCTCTTCTCCACCAAGCCTGCAGTCCAGTCCAGAGGCTTCTCTCTCCGGAACATTGTACATAAAACCCTTATCAGTCTTCAGTACTCTGTCTTTCTCTCCCTCCCTCCCCCTCTCCTCCCTCATTCCAGTCCTCTAGAGGAACATTGTTTCTCTTGCCATGTTTTAGAGCGCCTGGTACTCAGAATCTACCGCAAAGCCTTATGTAAGTCGCCCTCCCTTCTCGTGCGTTCATTTTGCCCAAACATCACCCTCCATCTCAGTCCTCCCTCCTCCACCCCTCCCGAGAAGCACGGGCGGTAGTCCGGCGGATCGCATTAAACGGCCGCACGTGTAATCTCGGAGGTTTAGGACTGTGTGTGATCTTTCTCGGCTCGCCACAGGAACGTGTCAAAGATCTGGACAGATCCGGTGAAGCCGTGCTAATGTGTTGCTGTGAGCGCTGGGGCGGAAGTGCAGGATTTGCTGTATGATTTGGACTCTGCTCTGCTGACTACTTAATAGTGGGCTTGTTTTGTGGTTGCAGGACATCGGGCGGGGGAAGAGCACTATGCAGCATCACTTACAGCTACGGGAGGAGGAGGAGGAGAGAGGGGGAGGGGTGATGAAGGTGTGGAGAAAGTGAGACACGGAGGGTGGGGATGTGAATGAAAGAGGGGGCTGAGGTGGTATATGAGGAGAGAATGTGAAATTCAGTGAGAGTGACTCGAAGACGGAGCGAAGGCGTGACGTTTTGACTTAATGTGACAGCAAGAGAACATGTTGGTTCAGTGGGACATCAACAGCGGGAGGACAGACTGAGCGCTAAGGGGAGTTTAAACTATGTTGAAGGAAATGTTTATGGGTACACTGTAGGAAAAAGATTTTTGTAAATAAAACAGTATTTTAGAGTACGTTTTTACAAGAAGATAAAAATCGAAAGTTTAATTTAATATGTGGCTTGCCATTTCTTTGTAATTATTTACAAGCAAATTCAAAATAAAGTTTTTTGTTTTTTTTTTCAGTATACTCTATTCTATCTAGGGTTTTCTAACTTTTTATCTAGAAGCCCTAGATGTCACAAGAAAGGAGATGAATCTATTTTCACATTTAGATATTAAATCTTATTGTTAAAAAAATCAGATGTCCACAGATTAAGATAATAGCATTTACTCTAATCATTTCTGATAGTAAATATTAAAATTCTGTAAATACACTATTATTTAAAAGTTTGTGGCTGATAATATAAATATATATATATATATATATATATATATATATATATATATATATGTTTTTTTAAATGCTCACCAAGGCCATATTCATTTGGTCAAAAATGTGGTAATTTTACAATTTATAATTACCATTTTCTGTTTTAAAATATAATTTATTGTAATGACAAAGCTGAATTTTCCGCATCATTACTCCAGTCTTCAGTCTCACATGATCCTAATATGATTCGAATGTGTTGATTTTATTTATCTATTTACTTATTTATTTATTTATTTGTGGAAAAACGTGTTACATTTGTAATCATTTTTGACAAATAGAAAGATCAAAAGAACATTTATTTGAAATAGATTTTTTTTAAACAATGTAAAAATCTTTACTGTCACATATGATCAATTTAATGCATCCTTGCTGATATTAATAAATTGGTCCTCTGTCAATTAATTTGGAAAACGAATAGAATTGATAACACACAGGAAGTTGGAATTTGAATTTATATGACTTAAAGAAGAATTTAACATTTAAAAAATTTCAACACATGAGAAATGAAGTGTTCTGACACCCAGATAGATAGATAGATAGATAGATAGATAGATAGATAGATAGATAGATAGATAGATAGATAACAGCCACTCTTTAAAGATATTTTGCTGTGTCTCAGGTTAATCCTTTGTCTGAGAGAGGTTGCGTCTTCGTCGTAAATCTCCAGCATCTTTAATTACCTCTGGGTCAGCAGAAAAGCACACTACAGCACCTCTTTCATTAGCCGGCCCCACACACGAGGCCAGAATGAGAGAAAATCACATTTGTTTTTCCTCAGGAGGGAATGCAGCTCACAGCACTCTATTGTATCAACCTGAGGGGCTGGATTTCGCACCATTCCCTGTCTCACACATCTGTCGGTTCACATTCGAAATAAAGCATGACGCACACTACACTTATCCCTGCCAGCATAAATGGCATTATCATATATATATATAGGATCATTCAACAGATGCAGGTTTGTTTACAAACACACAAGCTTATAGAAAACCAGCAGCTGAGACATTATTTAGACGAGCCACATGTACAACATCTAATCTTCATATTCCATTATTGTAATCCCTTCTTTTTTCTTTTCTGTGAGATGACTCCACTTTGAAAATGGTGGGTAAACATAGAGTCTGTCCAGCTTTCTATGCATGCAGTGTGGATATTTTTATGGTAATGAATATTTAATGTTGCTCAGTGTTGCCTGATATTGCAACACCTTTTCCAAACGTCTCATACAGAAAGAGACATGAGCTTGCGTCCTATTAGCTCCAATGTTTAAACATTACCTCTATAAAAATGATTGGAAACAAAGCCTTTTCAGTAAACCTCATATATAGTGTACCATTTTTTCTCTTTTGTTTGAGACCATTTCTAATAAGCTCTAAATTTCTGCCACGTTCCTTCTTTCTTTTATGTGCACTTCATAAGCTTGCATTGTACCTCGGTGTTTATCGAGTGTTTATTAGTTTTTTTATAATACAATGTGACAGCATCTGTGATTTATTAAGCTCTTAAAGGCTTCTGAAGAAGTTTTTGGATAAACTTTAGACATCTTGCTGGTTGCGCTAAGCATTAGCTTGTCGTGTTGATCTTGCCTAATGGAGCTAAATTAGGCTGATGTGTCTTGATTATTTTATCGCAGCAGCAAATTCATCCTTATTAATCTTGTCTAACTAAAACAGGACCGTTGTAGGTGGCGAGCCAGAGACTATTGAAAAAGGAATTGGAGAAATCATATTAACTATGGAAGCCTAGCCGTTTAGTTAAAAGAGCTGATCACCTTTATGGTGTCACTTTTTATGTTTTTATTCATTTAATTACTTTGCTTTTTGATTTGAATGATTCTTCAAAGTGGCACATAAAACAAATTCTTGGAAATTACAAGAAAATATGATTTTCTACTTCAAAATTTCACGTTTAATTTGTTGTGAAAGCAATGAAAATTATTTTTACATCGGTTTTCTTGTTTAAAGCTTAATGTATGATACCATATAGTTCCCGTATTTTATTGCTGAGTTTAAATCTATTATTGAAACCTACTCTTAGTCGATCTTAGTCGTTCCCTTTTCAAGACCATTACAACAGCAGCAGAAAAATTTCTCCCAAAAATGAAAATTTACTTACCCTCAGGCCATTCAAGATGCAGATGGGTTTGTTTCTTCATTGGAACAGATTTGCATTACATTACTTGCTCACTAATGTATCGTCTGAAGTGAATGGGTGCCGTCAGAATGAGAATTCAAACAGCTGATAAAAACATTAAAATAATCCACAAGTAATCCATGTGACATCAGTTATTTTCATGAGCTGTGTGTTTATAAGAAAGAAATCCGTCATTAAGTCATATTAACTTTAAACTCTTGCTTCTGGACAAAATACCAGTTTGTTATCCATAACACCCTCCAGTAAAAACGGAGGGTGTTATGGATTGTCCTCTCACATAAAAAACATCCACCAAAATATTTATTTAGAACTGTTTTGGACCATTTCTGCTTGCAAACAGCGCTTGATCTGTGCACATCTCTCTTCTGATTCAGGTGAGATGGATAGAGGATTCATATTTTAGCTGGAAACAGTTTGAATGTTTCTTACAAACATGCAACTTTTCACTTCACAAGACGTTAATAGATGGACTGAAGGCATGTGGATTACTTGTGAATTATTGTGATCTGCTGTTTTGAAGAAACTCATCTACATCTTGGCCTGGTGGAGAGTAGATTTTTAGCAAATGAAAATTTTTGGGTAAACTATTTCTTTAAAGGGGCCTTGTCTGAATTTATGATGTCCCATATCATTCATATCAGAAATGCATAACCTTCATAAAATGACTAATATGTGAAATGGTACTTCATAGCCTAACTGGTAAAGCGTGTCACTAACAACACCAAGGCCACAGGGTTTGATTCCCAGGGAGCACATGCTGACTTCTAATTGTATGCTTCGGATAAAAAAGTCTGCCTGCTTTGTACTTGACATAGTGAAGCAATACGACTCAGGTTTGGCTCATTCAGCACTGCTGTTCTTGCAAGCAGCTCTTGTCAAGCGACAGTGAGGTTTTGCTTGAGACAATAATGAAAACCCACAGCGATTAGGGGTTTATTACTTTTAATCAATTCAGCTAGCTACAAAATGTCAACCACTTCACAGACTGACAGGATACAGAGGGAGTTTTAATATTACATGCGTTGAGGACATCAATCTCACAGTTTAACCTATGTGTCATTCAGGTAAGGTATTTATTTGACTTCTTATAATAACTATTCAACATCTTAGTGATTTGGTGTGCATAGCTCTAAGTACAGAAGCAACAAAAAACCTTTTTTTTTGTTTTTTTTGTTATGGATTATTATCATTTTTTACCAATAACAAACCACACGGGGAAAGTAAACTAACAGGATACAGTCTTCTTATAAAAGTAAGGTCTCTCAGAAATATGCGTCTTTTGCTTTACATTGCAAATGATTTATTTATTTTTTCAGAGCATCCAAAACCTATGATACAGTAAACAACCAGTCCCCAACTTTCAGAACATCATTTTCTACACCAAACTGCATATTCATTTTAGAAAACAAGTCATTTTTGCAGGACCACCACACCAACCAGTTTCGTTCCCATCACATTTCCTCTTTAAGTCACTTTTGCATTATTTTACAACAAAGGTCACAGTCTGTGAATATATATCGACTGAAATGGTGGCACTATTGCAAACTTGCAGTAATATGGAACGTTCCACTGTGTCCTAATACTGAGCATGCTTTTGTCAATTTTGCTACTGCCATGATTTTTTTTCCCTTTTTTTTGTCATATTTTAAAACAAGTTTTATTTATAAGACGCTAAGATCTACCATTTGTCATGCATAACGCACAATTCACATCACTTGGAATGCAATGTTTGTACTACTACAGCTACAGAATCTAGTTGCACATTGTCTAAACAGTAACTGATTATGGTTGTGATGAGGGATATGAACCAAGGACATTGATTGTAAGTGCTCGTTGTATTAATATCATTTGCAAAATCTTTTTTCCCATTCTTCATTGTCATGACAACATCAAAATAAGGAGCATGACAGTAGCCGAGTGGTGTGACACAGTTTTACCAAGACGATACTGAGATATACTGAAAAGAAAAGACAGCTTGTATAGCATTCCTATATAGTTCCTCCAGCAAAAATTCGATATATATATATATATATATACACACATAGGCTATATGTATACACATACAAGCGGATATATGTATACATACATACATACATACATATATGTATACAGGCAATAAAGAGAATAAAAACTTCACAAGTGAGCAAGAGCCATCGAGTCAGCACTATATACAACCTTTGGAAAGAATGATACAGAGTATAAGAAATCATTTTACGAGGACAATCATTGAAAAAGCTGACAGACGACACATAGAACGACATTTACAATGGGGGCCGGGTGATATGTGCATGTGTGCAAACCTAGAAGGTAAATACCATGATAAGCGCATTGCCTTTTGACAAACTGCACGGTTGGTAAAAGCAAGCAAACCAGAGGCTTAGCCACTGCCGAGCATCTTTGTGGCCCTCTGGTTGGCTTCAT
>CM071957.1:23257500-23582500 GCA_036784905.1 Acrossocheilus fasciatus | reverse complement strand
TACATCTATTAAGTTGGCATGAGAGGAGAATTCACCCTATCTTTTTTGTAAATGCAATTTATACGTCTTGTCAACAATTTTTTTTTCACTCCATTGTTTAACCAAAACATCATGATCTTCCAGTGAAAATATCTGGTTATGTATGCAGAATTTCTCCTATCATTTTGTTTGCGTCCACCCAAACAAAATGGGGTGGATTGTGGAGTCCACCCCTCCACAATAAACTACAAGCATTCTCAATTTCTGCATGCATTTTTAAGAGCAACAACCACATTTCAACAACAACCAATGAATATGTCCAAGTCCGCACCCTACTTTTTTCATTTTCATGCACGACCCTCAAAAAATTAATTGGCAAAATAGGATGTTGGCATTAATATAGTGTGTTCCGGCCATGTTGGAATTACCACAATTGCGAGATCAAGTTGGAGGTCTCAGAAACATCAGAGCTGTAACTATTGAATATACTATAATCTTGAAATTACAGCAATTATGACATTGTAAATACACCATTAAAAGCAGAGCTTTAGACTTTAGTATTCAATGTCAATCACTCACAAAGCCACTGACTAAAAAAAAAATCCACAAAGCATTTAATGAAGTTTAATAAATGTAATGGTCTTTGGAGTGACTCTTTTCCATATAAACAAAAAAAAATACAACTTTTATACAAATATCTTGGGTGACTTTAGTAAATGTAGTGACATGGAACAAAGACAGCATTGTGTTAAAAGCAGCCATAGGTAGAGGTGTTGAGTCAGGGCTGCTCTACTGCAGTGGTGTTGATTTGAGTTATCAATGTCTGTAAGACCTCAAGTCTGCTCCTGACCCACTGTGGTGGGGACGGGTTGTGGTCTGGCCCCACTATTGCCTGCAGGGCTTTCAAGG
This sequence comes from Acrossocheilus fasciatus, assembly GCA_036784905.1. NCBI lineage: Eukaryota > Metazoa > Chordata > Actinopteri > Cypriniformes > Cyprinidae > Acrossocheilus > Acrossocheilus fasciatus. The sequence continues at coordinate 23,581,612 of CM071957.1, read as the reverse complement.
CACTTTCTGCTGTCTGGAGGTATCGCTCATACTCCTCTTCTACTTCCGTCTCCTGTCTTGCCCTCTTCGGACATGGCTGAACAAGTAAAGAATTGCAGAATTAGTAAAAATTTGTTCCATATGTATTTCAGACAATAAAGTAAGCCATCCTCTCACTCACCTCCTCAGTAAGTGGTGTGTGTACAGGTGAGCTGGTCTCACGCTCCATTTGCTCAATGTGTTTCTCTATTATACTCCTCCACTCCTTCAGACGCTCTAGTCTTGATTCCTCAGATTCCTGGTGTGAGACGGTCTGTAGAAAGTGATACATTAATCAATATAAGGAGCACTTAAGACAATTACACTTTTTTTTTTTTTTTTTTAAGTCTATGTATCTCTCATTCCATACCTTACTGAGGAAGTTTAACACTTTGGTTTTGATGTCCTCTGATGTCAATGTCTGAGAAATCACTTCCTCATGGTTGGTTATCTTAAGTTACAAAAGAGACATTTCAGCTAGATTACAAAACTGTTGATTAAAAACACTGATAAAGAGGAATGTGATTTGAGATTTATTTTTTTACCAAATAAATATAATAATAAAAAATAGTTGATAGAGAAAATTATCACTTAGGTTTACATTATAGGACTCACCTATACTTGAATTAAATGCACCCTTTATAATCAGAATTATTAGTATTTATTGACTCAGTTTTTTCTTTCAAGAACTTCTTATACATTAACTTTTGAATTACTCGAATACAACTTTAACAATTGAAGATATTGTCTGTAATTTCATAAATTTAAAAAAATGGGGATATATAATGGGGAAATTCCCACCTCTGCAAAGAGTCCAAAGGCCTCCAGGACATGATGGAGGATCAGCCAGGATGGGTGAGTCAGGAGACCATTAAACAAACCACTGATTCTTGGCAAAACTTGGCACTGCAGTCATACACATACATATGCAGACACAATGAAATGACCAACGAGAGAGCTAATTCAAGGTTCTTTTTTTTTTAACACTCATATTCCACTTCTACCTGAATATTTGGAGAAATAAATACTCTTCCCATGGAAGCAAGGAACTCCAAAGCAGCTAAAAGAAGGTCATCAGGGCATTTCTGGATAGTCAACCCACTCAAACAGGAAACAGCCTGTTTAAAAAAAACAACTTGCATCAAAATGAACTAAGATCTAAAAAGCTTTAAAAGAAATAGAATAAAGGCCCTAAGAAAACAGTAAATGTTAAAATATCACCTGAACAATGACATGTGGCTCTACACTTTTGATCAGAACAGCTGATATTGACAGGAGTAACTTTACAGTGCACTGGAGAGGAGGATGAACCTGCACCTAATAGTAGATGAATAGTGGAAAAAAATATTAATCTGCTTACATGTGAATGAGATTCTTTACTTTAACATGTCACCCTTTTAAGTGTTGCTGCTCAAAAGTTTGGAGTCGGTAAGACTCTAAGAAAGAAATGTTTCTGAAAAGTATCTTATGCTCACCAAGGTTACATTTATTTGATCAAAAATACAGTAAAAACAGTAATACTGCGAAATATTATTAAATTCAAAATAACCGTTTTCAATTTTGTGAATTTTCAGTGTCACTTGACACTTCAGAAAGCATTTTAATATGCTGATGTGTTGCTCAAAAACATTCGGGGACATCAGATGCCCATTTTCCACAAGTTGGTATGATTCTTTAGGGTCTTCATGAAAAGTCTATAACATACTTTGGTTAAAATTTCTCAATGGTAGAGTAGAACAACACCCTTTTTAACAAAAACAGCCGTTCACAGGGCTTCTTCTATAGGTGAGGCTGGATCACGAATGATTCACGATGGTTTTTGAAGGCATTCCCTTCAAAAACAACCCACTGTGTATTCAGCAGCTCAGATGTTGGGAATAAATAACGACGGCTATGTTCATTATTACAACCAACAACAGAACACCACAACTGCTTAGGAGACATTCTTGTGAACACCTGCATCAAAACAATGGAGAAACGGTTTGCAGCTCACTCAGGGCGGGTCAATGCTAAAATGGCAGTGTTTGTCAATAGTCATGGGAGGGGCCAAGAATCTGTGAATGGCTTGATGAGACAGCTCTTATGATTTTTGGGGATTTAAAAAAAAAAAAAAGCCCTAGGTGGATTTTTTTATCATTATAGGATGGTTGTGTACACACACTGCCAACACACATTTATGTTCAAAAACCATGTAAAAGTGAATTTTGCATCTGATGTCCCCTATACTGACCCCAAAATTTTGAACAGTTATTCATATGTGAAATCTGATCACCTGGTTGCTACTCATGCGACTCCACATCTGAGAGATGATCTTCACAGAAGATATCACACTCTCAGGCTGCAGGTTGCTTCCTCCCATCAACATCAGCACACAGCCTAGTATACGGTTCTGAATCACAAGGAGAAACAAAGTTAAAACCAAGCCTGGGCAAGACATTTATCTTAAAGGCCAGTCTGGTTTTTAAAAGGCAGGATGTCAGATAGAGTTCACACACTGTTGATGTGTCAATCTACAACACAATAAAATCTTAAGTGTTTAAACAACTAAGGCATAAAACACATTCATTGTTTTGAATGTGGATCGAACTAGGGGTGCCCTGATCCGATATTCAGTATCGTGGTATCAGTCAGACGAGACCGATCCATATCCGATATTCTGCGTATACTATTCTGGTGTTATTGTTAAGCCTCATGAAAGACACAAAAACATCATAAAGCACCATAAAGTTTTTGTGCACTATATTCCAAGTGTTCTGAAGCCGTTCCACAGTTTAATGTGAGGTAGGCTACAGATGAATATTTAAGTCAAATTCATGTAAACTCTTCTCTCCGCTGCAGCTGTCTGTCATTCTCCATTCAGCATTCAAACTGCGTGTCACGTTCGGTTACAACAGTCAAGACGATGAAACTCTCTCCAAGATGATTCAAAGTTCCTAATATTATACTTGATCCGCAAATAAAAATAAATGGTTTTGCATAAAAGTATGTTATCTTGCTGGAGTTTTGTAGATAAGACGAACAGCCTTTCTTGTTCGTCTAATCTATCATATGTTGCTATACATTTAAAAGAAATGTCTTTTAATTTTATAGTAGGCCCTACATATTAATATATAACATTACTTTTTTCATGAATGTATTTTACAACCATACAAAGAGCAATGTGTAACATATTACTAGATTTAGTCCAACACTTATTCGCTTTTATTTGTTCCCCACTAAATTTTATTTTATTTTTTTACTAAGTTTAGATTTTATAAAATTATTGTGCACTCATGATTTTTCTAGAGTAACTTTTGCTACTGAATTATCCACTAACCTAGTTTATAATAGTATTTTTGTCATAGATTATGATTATATATTTTTTTCGTTTGTTATTTTTACTTTATAAGAAAGTTGTCTATATTTAGTAGACTGTGTAACACACAAAAGAGTGATGATCGGTTCAACACACACTGAGGTATAGAAATTCTACACTGATTAAAAAAAATAAAAAAAACCTGCGCTGGTATCAGATATCGGTATCGGTCAATACTTAATTTTTGGTATCAGATCGGGATGGTTTGTGAAAAAGTGGTATCGAGCCACCCCTAAATCGAAGACTGTCTGTTTCCTCTTCATTACCCAATTGTGTCTTGGGTAATGAACTGTTAGTGGTGAAGTTGTTTTTATAATATGCCAGCATTTTTGATGTTTTTAAAATCAAGTCCTTGTGTAATTCAAAGAGTTAGCAAACATCCTGTCAAGTATAAAGTTTGTGTGTTCAGTGGCGCCAATGTCACTTTATTTCTCTCACAAGTCTCGGTATATCTCCCATCCTGTAGCTGTTATTCTGCCATTCCTGCAGCACAACAGAAGCCCCAGAAAGCACCTCTTTCTCCATCCGCATACGTGCCTCTGTGCACAGACACCTCAGCAGAGTGTGGCGCCACACACACAGGTTCTCCTCCTGAGCAGGAGGGAAGTGCTCCACAAACTCCACCTGTCACAAGAAACACTCCATCACATTTTTAAAATGTACCATTTTGCTACCTACAAAACCAAAACAACTGTGGGAACGGAAATAAACTAAATTACAAACTCATCAATGTTCTGAGGACGTATTTTCTGCAGAATTGTGTTCATTTTCTTTATCTGGAGTAGAAAAAAAGAAACTAACCTGGTGTTTTGGTGTCATGAGAAATAGCAGACGTCTAAGCAGCAGGGCCAAGTGAAACAGCTGATAACCCTCTCCAGGACATGACCTTATCTAGACAGTACAACAACAATACAGGTTATGGAAGCAATTAGTGAACTACCAAAAACCAGAGACTTTCTACCAATTTGTTCAGACAATGTTCAAACCAAGAGAACTTAAAGAAATTCTAAACACTCTCCAAAAATTGAATTACAATGGGTCAAAAGAGTATTTAGTATCTTTAAAACAGAAAAATTAAATTGTATGGATACTGAATAGAAACAATACAGTCTTGAAGCAAAACATAAATGCATGGTATGAATGAATGAAAAAGGTATTTGGACTTTCTCTAATAATCAAATGTAAAGATCACACACACAACAATGTTGTGTTAAACATTTGAAGATTTCTATTTCAAATAAATGCTGTTTTAACTTTCTATTCATGAAAGAATACTGGGAATTATACTTTGGGGAAATATATTTTTAAAAGTCATTACTGTTCAGCATTACTGTTTTACTGCATTTTTTGATTAAATAAATGCAGCCTTGGCAAACATAAGACTATTTTCAAAAACATCTTACCAACCTTCGATTAGTTGTTTAAAAAAAAAAAGTTTAAGTTAACATGATTGTTTTTACTGCGTATAGAACCCATAGAATAAGTTGTTCACTAACAATTAACAACACATTAACAACATTTACTAGAATACCAAGCACACAAGAAAAATAGCACAAGACTGTTGTGATAGACAGGTGTGTTCTTCCCCATGCTCATTTTGACACCAATTGTCAGCTCAGTCAGGGTGTAAGAGAGAAAAAGGGCCCCCTGTGGTCCCTCATTCCAGACAGATTTCCAGAAAACCACAAGAGCACAAAAAAGGTCACATTCCCAGCACATTCCACTCACCAGGTGAGCAATAAGGAGAACATGATGAAAACACAACTCGGCTGTGCCATACCTGAAGAGAGATCGAAAGAACACAACTCTGATATTGTATATAAGCATGTTTTTCTTGCATTCTTTAGAGCAGTAGACGTTTTCCAACTTGTATAGACACATGTCTAAGCAGAGCATGGTTATCAATATTATTTAGGGCGTTTTAGAAAGTATTGAATGACTCAACCACGATGACAAAACTTTGGAAATTTACACTTCTAAAAAGATTAAAAACAGGAATGTCCCCTGATTCTTTAAGCTTGGCGTCTCTGTGACAGCTCTGGAAAGTAGTAGTCATAGACGTCCGATGGTCTACACTCATGGGTGTGTATCTACACTTACCGTGCCAGGAAGCACCAGACATCTGTGGCCAAGACAGCCGTCTGTGTTTCTGCCTGTAATACGGTGGCTAATAATGACCGCTCCTGAAAGCAGGAAACAGAGAGGACAACAAGATTGTATGATGTTTTTTCTGATTACATTTTTGTCACAATTTTATGTCAGCATTCAATTTCTAACACCACTTTGGGCATAAATGAAATTTATTTAAAAGCGAATATCAAAAGTAATGATTAATAACTTTTCAATGTTTTCTTTGAGAGAACCATGTTAATCTTAGTAATCACAAAAATAGCATAAGAATATAATTATGTCAAGATTTAAGTTGAGCTCAAATGCAACTTGTCTTTTCAAAACAAAAGATTTTAAGTACATTTTATTTTTCACATCATCCAGAGAGAAAAAAAACAAGCTTTGTTATACAACACTTGATCAGAATTCAACAAATTTAATAAAAGGGATCACTGACCAATGGAGCGAAGTGCTGAGCAGGCAGAACAGCCACACAAGCACACATATGCGCACACACATGCTGGTGCAGACTGACTCTACCCTGAGCCTGCCCTCGCAGCATTACCCCCGGCAACCACACCGGCACGGCACGCTCCAACATACACCGCCGAAAACTCTGCAACACTGCCTCAAACACAGACCATCTGTAGAAAGACAGATTTTGCTGGTATTATGTACTTGAGCCAAAAATGCTGCACCTAGAGAAAACAATCTCAATTTAAGTAGGCACCATTTTTCAAAGTTCAGTATTATAGTGTAAGAATGACAATATATCCATGTGTTCTAGTCTACTAATAATAAAATTATAATCAAGAAACACTTTTTAACCTGTTAACTGTCACTAGTCCACCGGTGGACCCACTTGTCATTAGTGTGCAAGAGTGCACCTGAAAACACTTTAGAAATCATGAGAAATTATATATCAATTGAAAACTTAATATCTCAAAATTAATCCTTTGAAAACCATTTTAAAATCAGACATTGCATTACCATGGAAATGGAACATCAAAATCATGTTACAAAATGTTTTCGTTCATAAATTATAAAAAATTTAGTTTGGATAGTTCACTTTCATGTCTATGTTCAAAAATGTGAGTGACAGTTAAGAGATTTTAAAGGAGTATTCACCAGAATTTATTTAGAAGAAAAATGTAAACGTGCAGTTTTTCTGAAAAAAAAATTACAATTTTTTTTTTTTTTTTTTTTTTTTTTTAAATAAAAATCAATTAATTGGAGACACTTTTGATTATTAAAATTTAAATGGAATCATTAAAATGGAATCCAGAAATTTAGACAGGCTTTTTGATAAATAAAATTTTAATTTAACCATTAAAACAGAGTATAGAAAAAAACTGAATTGGAAATAAAACGGATTTCATAGGGCCCTATAATTATAATTAATTTTTCTGTGGTAATAAAAATAGATGTAAGTGAACAACAGCCTTTAAAATTACTTAAAATACATATATAATAGCAATGAGGCAATAATAATTAGTTCAAATAAAGTATCAAATGCAAGAAATCATATGGTTTTATTGAACAAAACTGTTCAAATACATAATGTATTATAAACAATAGAGCTAATGTACATTATGCATTACAGAAAGGCCTACAAAGTCCTTTAATATTTGGCCATTTCTTCAGGACAGAAATGCTATAGCCACTGTAATTAAATGAATATGTGGACATCAAAACGTGTAAACCCAGAGTGAGGGTTTGAGCTTTTATTTTGAAACTGATGTATTCTCCTTTGTGTAGATTTATAAATGATTTACCTTACAAGTCTGATGAAATGGTGCACGTTGCGTTCCCAGATGAACATTATAATAAACCCAAACTCACAACAACATGTAGAGATGGAGTTTGAGACACTCCACACATGTAAATGATAACAGTTTCTGTGGAACTACTGTGAACGGAGCCGCTGTGTGACGCACGTACGTAACCTACATGCATGTAAATAATTAAAGAGCATATAAATATTTAATTAAATCATTGCGTTTGTGAATTCACAATTATGCTTAATTATGATTTTTAAATGGGTTTATTATATCATGCAGCCTTGGAAAACAGTCTAATAATGTGTTTTATGGATTCTCGTCCGTGAAATGCACCACTTCCGGTATTTTACCGGTTAGTCGATAAGAGTAAAAAAAGTTTAATCGCGACAGCCCTAAATGAAACTATCAATAAATCAATCAACGTTATCAATAAATGCAAAGACAATTCAGGGAATATTGTATTATTAATGATACTAAAACTCAAAATTACACTCAACTGCATCACTGTGGACAAGTTTGCCAGTTTCATCTTGCTAAATTATACAAGTGTAAAGTACCTGGGATTTTCCTCCGAAAACTGGCTGCCATCACTCCACAGCCGCAGCACCTCCTCTGGCTGTGAGGAGAGTTTACCCAGAACATTCACCAGTAGCAGACAATGTGGTAGACAAAGCTCTGTACTGCACTCTAAAATGCACAAGCAACAAGAAAAACTGGCAATTTAAAAAAAAAATATATATATTTTTTTAATTTAGTTACATCTTAGGCATGACTGTACTAAAACAACGGAATGAATTGGTACAAGATGGCAATGATTTACCTAAAAAGAGGAAACCAATGAAAATGTTATGAGAATACATTTCTGTATCTCTCCCCCCCCCCCCCCATAGTGTACAGCATGAAATGTATACTGAATGATTTTCCCTGATCTGTAATTAATCTTAACATTAGTATAGTCTTTAAAGTGGCTCACGAAAGCTGCATTGAATCGGGCAAAAATCCAAAACCTGTCAGACAGAGAGTGCAACTCCACATGTTGCAATGTTGGACGAACCGCCCTGTAAGGGCACGAGCACTAATTCAGTTTAAGTGACCTGGAAATGCACAGGATATACACTCAGCAATGTGTCATGGACAGTCAGTCTCTCTGCATTTTTATGTAACTATGTCCTTGACATGAGAGAAATTCATCAACAATTCTTTTCACCCTCCTGAGATTTTGCAGACAGTGACCCATCATTCACATTACAAACAGAACAAAAACTTCAATGACCAGGTTAGGTGATCTAATGTACAAGCCAAAGTTTTTGGAGGAAATGTTAAAGGAATGTTCCAGGGTTCAAGAGGACCCTGGAAGTTGTTATAATAGTTTGCAAGAAGAAGCTCACGGTGATCTGGGTCCAGGACAGATTCTGCAAAGGGTCGGAAGGAGAGCAGCTGTGTCAGCATGGCATCCATGGGAACCAGAACCGCCACTCTCAACTCCTCACTGAGGGCAGAGGGCACCGATGGGGCACACACAGAGGGAGGGAACTTGCTGAGGAGGGAAAAACCACAAGCTTAATTAGACATAATAGACAAAACAGAGAGGGGAAAAATATTGATTTTAAAATCATGTTGCTTGAAATAACCATGTTATGAATGTTGACCTTGCAATATATCTTTCATTTACCTGTGGATTTGGAGATACAACTGGTGAAATCGACAGCATGACTTGGCAAGAAATGCTTTAAATTCCTATCATATGACAAAAAACAGAGCATTATAACCATTTCAGACTGTTACAATCATTTTAACAAGTTTTGATGTCTTTGAGGTTTTTTTTTACTTTCACTTTCCCTTCAGTTACCTTTGTGTAGTGGAATAATGTGTTGGCAAAAAACCTACACATCTTTGTTGCTTTTTGGAAAAGCTTGTATTCTGGACAGTGCACAACTTCCTATGAGAAACAAACGGAGGAAGTCAGATATGAGCTGACCTTTTATATAAAAACAGTTTATTATTTTTACATATCCAACAAAAAGTCCCTGATAAATGATTCTAGGTCACCATTATTGCGAATGAAAATACCACAGAGACCAATAAAAAAAAACAATGACCATCTCCGGAAGGAAGAAAAAAAAAAGAAACCAACAACGCACTGTTCTGTTAAAAAATGTAACTGATGATGATTCTACCTGTAGGCCTGCCTGTTGGATCTGTTGAGCTAGCTCAAGACAGTTCTGGACAGATGTATATAGGTCTTCACACAATGATAAGGCTATGTCAGTGTGTCGAAGCCGATCTTCTACAAGAGACTGGTATTTCACACTCTGTCTGAAATCAAACAAACTGTCAGTACATAAATTTGTATTATTTTTCATAGAGATTTTAGATTGAATAATTAAGTATTTTGTGCAATTTATAATGTCTGATCATTTCTAAGGCTAAAGTTTGGGACAAGAAGATTTTTTTGGCCGTGTAACATTTTCTAGTTAAAAAAAAAACAAAACAAAAAAAACTGGACTCTTGTTACTGGCATTTAAATCATGCAGCAAAACTGAGACTTTCCTTTTTACTTCAGCACATACAATTCCTCTTTATATGCAACTTTGCCATAAAATATCTGTTTTTATTAAAAGCAGATTTAAGGTTTCATGATGCACATTATACTCACTTTATGATAAATTTCCATGTGTTTGCATGTAGCGCAATGTCCAGTCTGGATATGATTGAGCATATGTCCAGCAGACTGTGAATCACTGCAAGCCCAACACAAAATTTAAAATAACTATTGAAAAGTGCATCCATCTTTTCACTTGAGATTGCTCACATAGATACCACAAACCTGTGACCATATCTGACACTTCCTCTTCAGAAGCAGTGTCCTCCAAGTTAATTTTGTCCAACAGTTCCATCAAGCCCTTCTGCAAGGAATAGGCCTCTTTAAACAGGCTCTGAAGCAGATCACCCACCAATGACAGCCTTCCACTGTACATGACCTCACTGTCCTATAAACACATCAACATCATACTGAAATTTACAGAAAATGAAATTCTCTACATAACCACTATTGCAGTTCACAAACACACTAAAGCAGCAGTGTTGGGCGATATGCCCCATAGTCATACCGTACTATAGCCAGCCTGTGAGATCACCGATACACGATATCATTGTGCTAATTTGATTAATTATGTACTTACAAATGCCTTGTCCAAATACCCACACTTGCGGTCTTTGCACTTGACCACTTATATGATGTATTTCCTGTATTTGGCCCAAGTGTTCAAGTGTTGATGAAGACCACAAGTGTGTGAGAAACTTATTACCTGATGGGACACATTTATAGTGTGGTAAACGTGTTGTTAAAAAAAATAAAAAATTTGTGTTTACATAGCCTTATTTTTATTTTAAATACCTTGAATTTTAAAATCAACCTCTAAATATCTGTTCAGTAGTCCCTATAACATGATGCCCAGGTTAAAAAAAAATGTACTTAAAGTGCTCTATTTTTTCACTAATTTTGTACTTAATATACAAAAAAATGCTTCTTTAGTACTTCTTAAGATAAACTTAAGATCAACTAAGATTATTCAACTGTGCTATTTTGGGACACCGTGAATATGAACTAAAATGCGCTTTTAACATACTATCTCTGTATTTAAATGTATTTCGTTACCACTTGTAGTATACTTGAGTGAACTAGTGTATGAAAGATGGATTCAAGTGCACTACAAGTGGTAACTAAATCCATTTTTCTAAACGTTCTACGTTTCTTATTTATTTGGTTCCACAGTTTTTACTGATTTTCAGTTTTGTATAGGCTACCCATTTAAACTTCATGTAAGTTATTTGTTATTTTATATTAGGCATATAGCATGGTGTATTTTTATTCTTTTTGTTAATAAAAGTTCTATGTTCTACGTTGTATTTTGTTGTTGTTGAATGGAATTCAAGCAATTGACACAGAATGGCCGCTAATTTAAAAGTGAAAGTAAAAAGCACACATCACTTTTACAAGTTATTTAAAACCAAAGGAAAGCGAGAAAAAGAGGGAAACACCATGACACCTGTATTACTGGTGTTGTCACACGTCGATTAATTGGTGGGAAAATTTCCTCACCATCACAACCCTATTGGCTATAATGCGCAACAATGTAAACACGCGTAAAAAGAAATATGATGGGACAAATAAGCCCAAATATTAATTAGATAATACTAACCTAATAATAATAATAATAATACAAATAATCGTCTTGATATTGTCAAAGGCATCGGCCACAGGTGGTATCTCGGACTATTGTCGATACATGATACTAATCTATCAGCACAACCCTATAAAGGTGTGCTCTCAATCAATGGTTGATGGTAGGGCTGCACGATATATTGCATGCCATTGTCTTGCACATCTCGACAATAAAGCCGGTTCCGTGATTAGCAGTAAATCTCCATCACTTGTTTTCAAATGGAGCAGCATTTAATACACAGAGCCATAGTTCACTGACAAGCTATGCAATATCGCGTTCAATATCGCATGCAAATTGCATAGTTTGTTGGTGAACTACGGCTCTGTGTATTAAATGGCGCTCCATTTGAAAACAGGTGATGGAGATTTAACGCTAATCACGGAACCGGCTTTACTGACGAGATGTGCAAGACAATCGCATGCAATATATCATGCAGCCCTAGTTGCTGGTGTAAAAATATGTCCAGCGCACTATATAAAAAATAATGTGGTACCTTGCAGTGCTGGAAGGTGTCCTTTAGGACGCTGAGAATGCAAGATGGCAAAGAGCGAATGGCATCAAATGAGACAGACTCTTCAAAGGAACAGACACGACGCACACAGCCAGAGAGAGACTCCAGTGTCTGGACCATCAGCTGGCAAAAACACAACAGCAGAAATCACTTTGACTAGCAAATGAAGAAATTTTGATTTCAATTTCAATATTCCATACTCAGACCTTCAAGATATTTCTCAAAAACACATGCAGTTCTGTGTTCTGACTAGAGAGGCCTTCAATTTGCTTGCTGATTTCTTCCAAAAGACTGGCAAACACTTTTACCACCTGTGGATCATACATGACAACACATATAAACAGGCTTCCTGTTAAATATTTCAGGCTATAGAATATTTTCAGGAGCTTCGATTTTAACCGGTGTTTAATCACTTTTTCAGCTTTAGCACATGCAACACCTGTGTTGTATAAAACAACCTTATTCCTTACAGCTGTTGCATTTTTTTTTAAAGTATTATTAATTACAGCAGTGTAATTAAAAAAATAATAATATTATTTCCATTAACAATATGGTTTTTTAAAAAACGGTTTCGTTAGCATTCATGAAGATACCCTGAGTGCTCAAGTACTTATTTAAATGAGCTATCAAGTACTCAAAAAGAAACAAATGTTCAGCCCAACTATAAAACCGACATTTAAATCTCAAACCTTGGGTAAGACAGTGGAGAAACACCCCGTCTCTAATTCAGGTAAAGAAAGATGAGGGAGGAACCTGCTTGTGATTATCTGAAGAATATCTGTGGAGATTTAAAAAAAAAAAAAAAATCAGCAAAGTAAGTAATAAAAATAAAACATTTACTGAGAAAAGCAATGAAAGCTTCCACAATTTAAAAACAGGAGCCTATTCAAGATAATTTAATTAAATTTATCATGTGGTCTCTTATTTTGCTTTAACTTACTTGCTTAGATATCCCTAAAAATTAACTTAGAACAGAGGTTAATATATATATATCATACATAAAGAAGCTTATGTTTGGAGGTCCACCGGAGATATACCAGGGGCCAGTTGCATAAACTGTTTAGACTAGTCTTAAAAAGTTAGTCATCTAATTTTTTTTCTTCAAGACTGGTCATAACTTTTTTAATTCAGTGATGAAACGGTAGATTGGTCTTATTTGTATTGGAAAAGTAAGATTGATTACCCCTTGCCAACTGCTAGTTGGTCAAACTAGTTCTTGAGACACAGTCTTAACATAGTGGCTAAGTTTATGCAACTGGCCCCAGGTCTAAAACAATTGCATATTAATGACAGCTCAGACTTACTTGTGTGCTCTTCCCAGCTGTCAGTGTCACGATGCATGGCGTTTAAGTGTCAAGGCCAGTCTTACTCGCTTAGTTACATAAATGACACTAACCTAGTCCTAAACAATCAAATACAAGTGTATGTACTTTCACACATTGCCTTAAACTACAAGTGAAATTAATTTGTGAAGGAAGTCAGGAAAGGATATAACTAGTTTGGGCAGGACCGTTTTGAGCTCTTGTTGACAGGTCTCCTGGTTCCACTGAGAGACCTCTTCCAAAAGGGTCACTTGAGACATTGTGGACACGTTTTTTCAAAACACACCTGCACTGACAACAAAACTGTAACTTAACTCGGATTTATATATTTACGAAACAAATAACTCGCCAATAAATCAATGACCAAACATGTTTTCGTAGTAACGTTAGAAGGGAACAGTTTTTTATTCGTTCAATCTGAAGCTTAAACTAACTCAACTAGCTTCGTACACATTTTTCAAAACTATTATCTATTTAGAACTTACCGACTCACTCAAAGGGGAACAATAACGATTAATAAACGCGTTCTTGTGATAATTATGGACAATAATGAGATCCTGTATACATATTTTGATCTTCTGTTTGAGATCTCCACATTTCCTATTTCTGGGCGATTTCATTCGTCAGCACTGCATGGGGTTTCTTTAAGAAAACAAAACCTGTTGGATGACTGTCCTAAGCGATAAGTGTACCTACTTAACGCTACACAATATAAAAATTTCCTCATTACGTTTGCATTCGTCTTAAAAGTGTACTTAAATGACAGTACAGCGATTACGAATCCCCCTATAAAAGTGAAATTGGTATCGCTCCCAAGTCCCAACTTCGCGCCGTTTTCTTTGAGGCGAAGTCCTACGGTTCTGATCCTATTCACAGCGCACTCTACTGTGATTGGTCAGAATATTGTATACTTCTTGTATGACGGGGAGTTCGGATCATTTTACTGACTCGGATCTTTGAATCTCGTTCAGCAAAATGAACGAATCCTTTTTCCAAGTCATTTCTTTCTTTTCAGCAGAATATAATTAAAATGTAATATCCAAATTCCCCAACACATGTATTTACGCAAACACTGATCACATTATATAAACTATGATGCAACCAAGACCAAATTATAAGAAACAGAAATGATTCATTCATTGCTTAGCTGGCTTTGCAATCTGATCCGAGTCAGCATTCAGCACTCCATCAGTTGTTGCAAATAAATATTTACTATTATATTAAAATATTGTCTAATTGTGTCTTATTTAGGCTACTACTAAACTTTTACTAACCAAACTTGCTTACACTATCGTCTTGGCTATCACTGATGAAAAATATTTTGTATTAGGCATTAAAAATAAGTCAATTAATTTTTTTTTTTGTATTACATTAAAATGAAATAAACCCCAACGTTGCTTTAAAATGCATCGCAAGATCTCCTAAAGATCACAAACGGAAATCACTTCAGTGAAGTGACCATCGCATGTTCCCTTCGCTAACGGACTTCTGGAAGGGCCCTTCGTGATGGGATTCAGTTGTTCACTTTCGTTTGGAACCCTACAAATGGCATCCTTCCCAAAGTTCCCTTCAAGGGCGCAAAAAAGACGTTTGGAATACACCCAAGGCTATGCAGTCTGTAGCCTAGCGGAAACAGAAATGATTAATTCACCTCCCGAGTCTTTAGGTTCAAGTCTTTCGTTCTTTTGTCAAGTGACAGCTTCCCGGATCTGTATTTTCTTGTAATGTTTTTTTTTTAAAATATATTTAGGAATTATCAAAGTGATTTTTCCCATCATACAGATAAAGTTTTAAGCATTAATCATGGAATAATTATGGAAAAGCTCCATTACAGAAATTCACAAATTTATAAATTGTAAGAAATGAAAAGCTCAAATAAAATTTATTACATTGCGTAGCCTAACTGCAAGGGCAAAGAAATAGTACGCACTTGTTTGTAAGGAAGGTTAATTGGGAACCAATTTCTGTATCTACTGCTGCTGTCATGTCACGTGACAAAAGAACAAACGACTTGTTGAAAGCTACAGGCCTGTGTCTCTCATCACTTTCATTGCAAAATCAAAATGTGTTGTGTTCAACCATAACCAATCTGGATTTAAAAGTGGCCATTCAACTGAATCCCTTGCTATCAGTCACTGAATCGCTATGGATTGCAAGAGTCCAAATCAATAGTTCCCATTCTGCAAGATTTATCTAATGCTTTTGACACTGTTAATCATCAAATCTATCCACTTCTATCCACCCTCTCATCATCACCGGAGATGCACTTCACTGGTTTACATCTTCTCAAGGTAGGTCCTTCAGAGTTGCTTGTGGAGGAGAGAATCAGTTCTTGGACCCCTCCTTTTACACTACATACACTATACACTGTTGCTTCTATTTTACACTATATACACTACACTGTAAAAAAAAATCCTGTAAAAAAACGGCAAAAAGTCTGGCAGCAGAGTTTCCAGACGGATTCCGTTAAATTACAGAAAATATACATTTCACAAAAATACATGCAAAAACTGTAAAAATACAGAATAGACTTTACAGTCAAAATTAATTAAATTACAGTATATTACTGTTGATAATATGTTTTTAAACTATGGAAAAACTGACAATTTATGTCAAATTACAAAGAAAAACAACCGACTTTCAGTTTAATCTCTGTAAATTTGGGGTTTTAATTAGTTATTTTATAAAACTGCTCTGTCCATCAACAGTAATTTACTTTTAAATTAAAGTTTTTCCATGTACAATAACTAAGAAATATCTTTAAAACTTGCAATATGCACAAAAAGTTTGTATATTTACAGGATTAATCCTTCCTTTTACATAAGCAATCTCACAATTTCAACCAATCTCTGTTAATTAAAAGGTATTTAGCAGTTATTTTATGAAATGGCTGTCTACCTACAATCATTTTCTGTTAAAATAAAATTAAAATTACCTACAATAACTAAGAAATATTGTATAAAAATGTAGTAAGTATAGAATACAAAGACAGATGTCTCTAGATATACATTTTAATTGTTCATTTTCCATAAGTATTATAGTTTAAAATGTTTGTTGGACAGAGAAACAAGCATAGTACTTAGAAACACATAAAAATAGCAACATTACCAGCCAATGTCTGTAAAATTAATCTATTCTGTACTTATGCATAATTTTAAAGGAACCTGCACATTTACGTCAAGTTACACGAAGAATAAAATGATAGGAAATACATACTTAATACATCATTTAGAACATTCAAAAATACCTACATTAAAAGGAAATTGCTGTATACCTTTATACATTTACAATTACATTTTATCCAACGCAACATACAAAGTCCCCTTTTTTTTTTTTTTTACAAACAGAAAGAGTTAGTATTAATGGGTCAAGTGTTCATGAAAAGATGCATTTTTAGCCATTTCTTGAAAATGGGTGGAGTTAGGCAGTTTACATCAACAGCAGGGAACAGTCAAAGTAAAGGTCCATGAAAGTGATTTTGTGTATATGGGATGGCACCACAAGGCGTGATTCACTTGCAAAATGCAAGCTTCTGGAGGACACAGGTCTGAAGTAGTGAGTTTATGTATAGGGGTGCAGAGCCAGTGGTTGTTCTGCAGACAAATATCAGTGCCTTCAATTTGATGCGAGCGGAAATTGGCAGCCAGTGCAAACTGATGAAGAGAGGTGTGACGTGTGCTCTATTCGGCTAGTTAAAGATCACTCTTGCTGCAGCATACTGGATCAGCTGCAGAGGTCTGACAGTGCATGCTAGAAGGCCTGCCAAGAGAACATTACAACAGTCCAGTCTGGATAGAACAAAAGCTTGGACAAGGAGTTGTGTAGAATGCTCCAAAAGGAAGGGCCTGATCTTCCTAATGTTGTACAAGGTATATCCACAGGATCAGGCAGTGCAATGTGGTTGGTGAAGTTTATACGTGTTGGGTTTGCTGCAAACATGAGCAGTTTGACATGGTTGAGTTGAAGGTCATTCATCATCCAGCAAGAAATGTCCATCCAGCAGGCTGAGATGCAAGCAGCAACCGTCGGAACATCCAGCTGGAATGAAAAGTAAAGATGTGTGTCATTAGGATAGCTATACTGTTGTCAAAAGTACGGACTTTGGTATCAAGTCAGTGAAATACTGGGATGCCAGGGGAAATGCTGGTATCGTCACATTTTTTAAATTTCAGTACTGACTTGGCACCAAAGTTAGTACTTTTGACAACACTAGATAGCAGTGATATGAAAAGCCATATTACTGAATGACAGACCCATAGTCATGTCATGTACATGGAGAGGAGAAGTGTTCCAGGCACTGAGCCCTGAGGTACTCCAGAAGCTAGATGTTACGAATTGGACACCTCACCCCTCCACAACACCCTGAAGGACCTACCTGTGAGGGAAAACTTGAACCACTGGAGTGCAGTTCCTTAGACACCCTTACATGTTTTCATGATTTCTAGAAACCAGAACTTGTCCAAGCACCTTGGTTTAACTAAAAACTTTTGCTTCCGTTTAAAATGACAATGGCTGTTGGCATAGTGCCAGAGATTTCACACATTACATAATGTAGATTTCTTTAAAATTGCTTCTCCTCATACAATAAAATTCACAGACATCTTTTCATGCAGCTGTTTTACACTGATTTTGGTTTTAAATGGTCCTTGGTTTGTTTATTCACCCTTTACCACATAGGAACTGAAAATTATACACAAACAAGAACCGCTTGCACATCCCCCCCAAAAAAACTGCTGCATGAAAAGAAAATAAAGAATATGCTGCATTATCATTTGGCATGAGAACACTTGTCCATGCTGATTTCAGGTAAAAATAAATAAATAAAATAAGTTAAAAGTTCACTGTTTCACACCTGGATTGCCATGCTCATCTGCTCTAGCTCTCCAGTCTTTCCACCCGACCTGAAACCACAATTTAAAAAATTAATAATAATAATAATAAATATTCAAATACTTTGTATTACATTCACACATTACAGTATATGTTCCACTGAGACAATGGTCTGGAAGCTGAGAAGTAAAGGCTAACAGTGATGTCTTGGTCTGCCATGTGGTAGCTAAATCTATATAAACATTTAGAGAAATTTATATTATTTACTTTGACTTAGCTGCATCATATTACTACATAGGGGCGTAACTGTCCATTCATCTGGATAGGTGCAGTTTTTATAACTAACGATCCAATATGTAATGACAATTTAACATCAGACATTAGCCACGTTCAGCGTTTCAAAATATCCCGCCATTTAATAGTTTCAAAACTTGGCGGGTAAGTTGCTGCCATATGAGCAAAGAATTCATGCACTTGAACGGACTTTAATATGAATAACAATTTTACAAAAGCTTGTTTTGAGGTCAACGGATCTTTCTTGCATTAAAACAAATTTGAAAGACGCGTGCTGCACATTCAGTATTTGTAGTATGAAAGACTTACCTCAGTCGGTGATCTGTTGGCATGATGTCTGCTGTGGTATCATCAAAATGTGCTGTAGTTATCGAAAAACAGTCTCAGTGAAAGAGCGCGATATTTTCTCACACAGCTCCTAATGGATAGCCTGAAATTAATTCAAATCATCCGCTCGCCCTTCCGTTACTGTCGATGAGTAGAGCAGCTCTGCAGCCTGCATTGTGGGCGGGACTAAACGGAAAAGTTTTGGCGGCCGATTTGAAACTGCGTCATCACTTGTGCGCACACACCATACTGTAGACTGTAAAAAATCTTTATTTGAGTAGGCAACATTATACTACTGCTTAGAATATTCCATAATTTATTGAATATATATATATTTGAATATAGTGTAAATGATTTAAAGTAAATAGGCAAGGGTACACAACCTCACTGTTAATGCAGTGATTTATAATAAAGAATGCCCATAGATGCTGCTGCAATACTATACTTTTTGGCATGTAACTTAAAAAAAAATCAAATGTTTCCCGAAGCATCAAAATAAAATTCTGTCGAAATAATTGGACAGTACACAGTGACTGTTGATTTGTGGGTATACCTTTTTTTCCTATTTTTACAGGAAAAATCTGTAAAGATTATATAACATTATGTAAAATTACACATTACTCTGTAAAAATACAGAAAATGTCTTTTTAAAAGTGAAAAATTGTTGTAATACCAAAATACAAGCAATTATCTGTAAATATAATGGTAGAACTTTAAAATACAGCAAATATCTGTAAAATAACAGGTATTATATTGTATAATGGAAAAATGGGAAAATTCTGTAAAAAAATACAGACCGTTAACTGTAAAATTACATTTATTTTTAACAGTGTACATCACTGGGACCCATCATCATACAGGCACATGGTTTTTCCTACCACTGCTATGCTGATGACATGCAGCTCTACCTCTCATTTCAATCAGATGATCCAACGGTATCTACACAGATCTCAGGCACACTGTTAGACATTTCTGTAATTTCCACAGTTATTTACTGTATATCACCCAGTATAATACTGCAAATTCCCTTTACAGTAAATAACTGTAATACCCTTTGCATCATGGGAATTTTCTGTGACGTCAAACCCCACATACAAAGACTTACTGTATTTTTTAAAATTGCTGTATACTACTGTAACGGTCTCTTTGGCGTCATTATACTGAGGTCATTTTATTTTCCTCATTTCTTACATTTGGATTGACACAATTTGCCCTGCACCTTGAAACTGACTACTGCATGTGTTACATCGCTTCTAATGATTGGAAAATCCGTTTGTACTTCGTGTCAAAAACAGCGCGAGCGCTTGGAGTGCATGTGTACATCAGAAATATACTGGGGCATCACTTTACTATCCGCATCCACTGTAGATAATATATATAATGGGTTCTATATTGTTTTTTATCGAGTCGCGCCTTGCCGCGCCACTCGCGTCCGAGGAAGACACGGAAGTAGCGGGCAGCGCCGCAGGTTTTGCCCGGGGATGAACCCGCGAGAGTGGGAGAGCTCCGGAGAACATCTGCGCTGTGTGTCGATGCACTTTACGAGAGAAAAAGACCAGCAAGCAAGGTAAAAATATATGTACGTTTGTCTGTGTGTTTGTGTCAGATTTTTGCACACCAGTTTAGAATAATTTTACTAACATTAGTAACATTTACTCGTCAACATGGCGGCTACAGAACTTTACTATGGTAAACTGCGCTGTCCCTTGTCAGCTTATTGAATCAAGTTACCGAATTGTTTTTAACGAGCAACGCTTATCTTATATTAACATTAGGTTAACTAATGTGAAATTTAATTCAGGTGTTAGTAGTTGTTGGCCAGTAGCCTGAGAAAATAAAAGTGTATGTTAGCTAAGTTAGGTTAAACTAGTTTTATGGCTAGCTGCCTTTCTAGTTTTAGAATTAGTTTATTATAGTTTTTAATGGAATTTAAGATTTACTGCATTTTTTTGTATTTGTGTTTTAAAGGCAACTGCAATGAAGCATCAAGAACGACAGGAGCAGGCCAGCCACCCTGAGACTGATAATTCATGGTAAGAGAACAACTATGGTTTTGAGAGATTTATGTACTCTGTATGAGGTTTATGTATTAAAGGTATTGAAGGTTTATGTTGCCGCCATATCTGCTTATCATGCCCCGGTTGATGGTGCATCCTTGGGATTTCACAACCTCGCAGCTTTCTGAAGGGAGCGAGACGTTTAAAACCTGTTCGTTTTACTCCCTTTCCTGTATGGGACTTGCCACTTGTTATAGAGTTTCTTTGCACACAGCAATTTGAACCATTGGATGTTGTGGATATTAAGTGGTTGTCCTTGAAGGTATCTTTCTTGTTAGCCATTGCTTCTGCTAAACGTGTTTGCGAGCTTCATGCCCTGTCAGTGAGTGCACCGTGCTTACGCTGGTTACCAGAGGACTCTGGGGTCATTCTTCGGCCTAATCCAGCCTTTCTCCCTAAGGTCTTGTCGCCACAATTTGTGAATCAGTCTATTCATTTGACTGCTTTTCAACCGCCTCTTTCTCCTTCCGATGCAGGTGGGGGTAGGACTCATCTTCTCTGTCCTGTAAGGGCTTTGAGGTGCTATGTTAAGTCTACTGCTCCTTTTAGACAGACGGATCAGTTATTTGTCTGCTATGGGGAGGTACGCAAGGGCGCCCCCTTGTCTAAGCAAAGATTGTCACATTGGATTGTCGAGGTGATAAAGCTAGCATATAGTAATTCGAATCAGCTTTTACCAGTGGGTGTTACTTGTCACTCTACTAGGGCGGTCTCTTCATCTTGGGCCGCCTTGCGGGGAGTCTCCTTGGCGGAAGTCTGTGCAGCTGCTACCTGGTCTTCTCCATGTACCTTTGCACGGTTCTACAAGGTGAACGTGGCTGCTTCCCATGGTGTGAGTTCTGCAGTCCTTCTGGAAGATCCCTGATGTTTGCGGGTGGGTGGCATTCCTCATGACTGTGTTGGTATGTGTCATCCACTAGTGCTTAGCACTGCCTCTGGCGGTCAGGAGGAATGAAACAGAACGCTAGTTACGTATGTGAAACTGTGGTTCTGTGAATTCCGGATGACCACCAGAGTTCCTCGTCATTTGGAATGCGCGAGAAAGCATTCCGAGGCTGGGCATCGAGCTGTTGTGGTTTATTTCCTCGCATCTCGGTCGACGTCATGACGTGACTTTGTTGTTATTTTTTCTCGACCTATCTAGCTGGCACAGCGATTATCCACTAGTGCTTAGCACTGCCTCTGGCGGTCATCCGGAATTCACAGAACCACAGTTACATACGTAACTAGCGTTTTGCAGGCCGCTATGTATTCTTTGGCTGTTTGACTTTTTTCTCCATTTTGTTTCTGTTGCCTAAATATTCTTTGTGAGGATAAATCACAACAAAATGCACTGCAAAACGTCCTAAGACAGGAGAAATGGTGAAGATGCACTTTTCCAGCATTGGAGGACTGTATTTTTATGTGTTATACATGCAATGTTTTAAATAAAGAATGATATTTTGTAATTATTGTGTCTGTTTTAATTGAATGCCAGTAGTACCTATGTAGAGTAAAAATAAAATGAATTCTATATAAAAATTCTAAAATCCAATGAAATCTATATTAACATGAATGAATTACAGTAGTATACTGATAAATACAGTTTGCTACTGTAAGTCTTAATTACAGTAGCTTACTGGCAACAGTGTTGTAAAAACCCTTTGAAATGTCTAACAGTGCAGCCTGACGGACATCTTGGGATAAAAGAGCATCACCTGTTTCTCTAGCAAAGACTGAGCTTCTCATCAGTACAGTTTACCATCACTCAATGATAATCCCATCGTGATCGGCCAGGAATCTTGATATTATCCCTGATGATCAGTTGAACTTTAAAGATCAAATTGCAAAAACACAATCATGCAGGTTTGCACTAAACATTAGAAAGATCAGGCCCTTCCTAACAGAACATGCAATACAGCCTCATTTCTAGGCTGGACTATTGCAATGCTGTTCTGGCTAGACTTCATTTGCAGAGATCTGATTGCACAGGACTCAAAATTCAGCTGCACATCTTGTCATTGAACCCATGACAGCCCATGTCACAGATAGCTTCTAATCTCTCTGTACTGGCCTCCAGTCACAGCTTGCATGAAGTTAAAGTCGCGAAAGTGAAGCCAACTTTGGATTCAGACATGCCTTGACGCCTTCCTACCTTGGAACGCTGCCTCCAAAGGTAGCATTTTTCAGATGCAACCAATGTCTTCCTGACCTAGCTTTTGTTTTGAATGTTATTGAAAACTTGTATAACAGGCACTTATGTTTATTGCCATTTGATGAATCACTTGTTTTCCTCAACAGTAGATGACTTTGGATAAAATCATCTTCCAAATGAAGATATGTAAACTCAAACGCTTAGTATTGCCTGGGGGGGGGGGGGGGGGGGGTAAATTAAGTCCTAGAGAGAAAAACACCCCTACAAACATTAGTACTTAAAGCTTTATTTAAAAAGGAATCAAATCAAATTTTTGGCTTGACGGTTCTCCCAGACCTGGAGAGGGCCAACTCGGGCACTTCCCTCCCACTGGAAACCTGTGGTGAAATATGGAGGAAAGCAGTCAAAGCCAGAATAAACCTTAATTTGGGGCTCAAAAAAAAAAAATAAAAAAAAGAAAGCCACATGCAGTGTACCTGGAACTTTGGACATGCCATTAGTCCTCAACTCACAGCTTGTGTCACAGCAGCCACACCCCTCACCTCCATCAGAAGATACCCATCTAAAACAGACAATTTGTCTAGAGGACGCATTTATACAGAGTATAGCTGAATCATCCACCCAGACTCACCCATTTGCTTTAAAAGAACAAGCCTTATGACTTTCATCAACCTGCACCGTAGCTGCACTTGCTTTTAGAAGACAAGTGATGTAAATCTGCAAAGACAGGCCACTTATTATATGCAACAAACTTCAAAAGCACTTAAAACCCCACACAAACAAATACATACAGCACCACTGCGTTCTTGTTGGAACCTGAAGGCCTCCAACTGAAACTGGAGTTTGTCATTGTGCACTCTGGGCAGAAAGTTGGACATGGAGCCAGTATACTTTGCGTCCGTGAGGCAACTGAAACACCAAGAGTCTCATGAGGATCTTGATTCCCACAATTGTATGAGAACTGTGCATGTTCTTACCCGTGATTTTCAATAAAAGAATACACTGGAGCAGAGTTCACGTCAGGGCCTGTAGTGGCAACACAGTGGTCCACAAATATACGAAGGGGAACATGGTTGTACTGCTTTACAGATGCCTGAATATTTAAGACATCACCCAGGAAGAACACCTTTGAAGGCCTTTCAAACATCCAGTCATCTTAAAATAAGAGAAACCAACAAATGAAAACACTAGCACTTTCATCTGTATTTGAATTTCCTTTAGTCTAAAGAGGGAATACAAACCGGTCATGATCTTCAGGGAGAAGACCAGAAGGTCCTCTGCAACCTTGGTGGACGCATATGGGATCCAAGCTGGCTGCAGTTCATTACTGCTCACATTGTGTCTCCTGTAATGAAACACGCATTCAGGTCCAAAAGACTTGAATTGTAAAGTTGCACTAATAATTTAAGTAAAGACACTTGACCTGGGGTAGTGGCATTCAATACCAACTGTAGCAGCACTGGACCTTACAATTGGAGCGCTTTGGAATTCTGCTGGTCTATAGTCAAGGGTAAAGATGTAGACAAGCTCATCGTCAGTCACCTGCAAGAGAGGGCACTTAGAAGCTGCTCAATATACAGGACTTTGGCAATAAGCAAATTCTCAACATGGTTAAAGAGCCAAAAGACACACCACAAGCTGACTACCACACTCATGAAGTTCAGATTGAAAGATCAGGACTCTGGCAGCTGCATCCACATTCACTACAGTGCAGCCACCTAGAGATAGAAGAGAGGGCTCAAGCAGCTGGCCAGTACCAAAGAAGTCCTGCTTCACTTCCACATGCACCCTATTTTCCCAACACTGGACTGCTACACTGTCAGAAGGTTGAGGCTGCTGCAAGTCAAAGTTAAAATCCGGCTGTACTGGCTCTTCTGGGACCTTTGGGAACTTCCAGGTCAGCTCCCTGACAGGGCCCCGCAATTCTTGTTTGGACTGAATACTTGATGCCAGATCTGTAGTAAGTGGGGCTAGTTGGGGCCTCTGAGACTGAACTTCATAAAGACCTTGGATTGGACTCCACTGCTCCCCAAGCAGAGAATCAACACTTTGAATTTCCTCCATCAGCACCCGGGGCTGAGACACTTGAGGCTGAAGTCTGGCACTGTACACATGATCAAATGCAACCAGCACTAAAAGCCCAAGCACATATTCCTTAAGCCCCATTATCACAACCACCATCTTACCACACAGTCACACTGCAGTAAGGTGTTGTGGCACTATTTTATAGTGTCATGAATACTATCCCCGCCCACCCCCAAACAAGCTTAATTGCTCCGTGGACCATCCTAATCACAGAATCAATGCCACAGCTGCACTGAAGTTCACTCATCAAGCCCCTAAAAAAGATCAGGCCCTTCCTAACAGAACATGCAACACATCCTTGTCATTAGGCTGGAATATTGCAGTGCACTTCTGGCTGGACTTCCATCATGTGCAATCAGACCTTGCAAATAATTCAATATTCAGCAGCACGTCTTGTTATCATTGAGCCCAAAACAGACCATGTCACACAGCTTCTCATCTCTCCACACTGGCTTTCAGTCACGGCTCGCATCAAGTTCAAGTCACTGGTGCTTGCTGACAGAACAGCCACAGGCTCCACACCCTCCTACCTTCACTCGCTCTTACGAGTCTACACCCCCTTCACACTGTTAGACTTTGCTGTAATTTTACAGTTACTTACCACAAAAACGCCCAGTAAAATATCATATCAAAGATGCCCGTGCAACAATCTGGTAGAGGTTATATACTGAGGTTTGTGCCCAATGAGCACATAACGGATGTCCCTTCTAAGTGGATCGCCAAACGTCAGCTGCGAGTTTTCCTTTTTACTTAACAAATATCTTTTATAACTTACTTTTAAAATGTAAACATATATGGAGAGTAAATAAGTCTGAGGGAACTGTTTTCCTCAAAAACTGCCACTTTCATGAAACTGACTGCCTTTTTCAGTACAGATGCACCCAATCTAGTATTTACAAGAATAATGATTTTTCTTTTGAGTTTTTTACTGTCAGTTATGGTACATTTTACTCCTCAGTTAAATAAATGCCATTAATGTGTGTGAAGTCATTTGAAGTAGTGTGTTTTCTCAGAGGCTTGGCTGTTGGTTGGTTGGTTGGTTGGCTCTCTCTCAAATCATATTGCTTTGGCATGCCCTAATGGGTACGTATTATTGCAAAAGCATTGTACATAGCAGAATAGAAACAAACAAAACAAAAATACATAAAATACATCTATAAATATATAGGCCTAATATTTATATAAATATTAATTGTACTACTAATGCAGAAGTGTTCACTCTTCACCTCTTAGTTTGTGGTATTTATAAATATGTGCTACTAAAGAGAAAGTAGGTCCTTCCCCAAGTAATATTCCTAATTTGTCATGTTCAGGGAGTGATTGGAACTCAGGAATCTGTATTTGACTGTACAGTGAGTCTCTTAAGGATGTATGTTTTTTACAGTGAAGGAGGAAGTGTTCCTCCGTCTCAGCTGCTCCTGACCTACATTTGTTACAGATTCGCTCTTCTGGTAACCACTTCTTTTTATGTCGTCCTCTTTCTATGGCCAGCTGGTGGTCACCAAGTCTGTACTTAATCAGTAAATATGTTACATTCCTGAGTGAGACAATATAGTTAGCCAGACTGTACTCTTGTTTTGTTTCAAGTAACAGACTATTTTGGTCTTTGGTTTGTTCCTTCCAATGCTGTGTGCATGTCTTTTTCTCTCCATTCATAATTTCTTTGATTCTTCCAGGTTCAGTGTCAGTGATATTGAGTGCTTTGTTACTCAGATCTGACACCATTACACAAAGATGACTTTGAGCACTATTTTTTGCATTAAAATATAGAGAATCTTTAGAGAATTTAAGTTAATCCAGAACTTTACTTTTTTAAATTTAGGGGAAGATGGCCTGATTCCACGATACATGTTATTTGGCATGTTTCTGTGGACATGAAGGATGCTTCTGCTGAACTCTACCTGTAGACTTTCTAAAGGACATTTGCACCAATCTTTATGGCTGTAGTTAATCATTGGTCCCCAGATCTCACATTCACATCAGGCAATAAGCAGTATGACACCAAAAAAAAAAAAAAAAAAAAGTTTATTTTCAATAATTTCATTCACATGGCTTGCAGTGCCCTGCAGACTTTAAGTAATGTTTCGATTGCCAAATTGTAGTTCAGTGGAAGTTAAGTGACTCACTGTAGAAACCTAATAATTTTATGGTTGCGGACAAAATGGCTCAACACGAGAGCAAACAAAGACATGTGAAATCAAACATGCTATAAAGAGTGGCTTGATTAGTGGAAACAGCAGATGGGAATAACAACTCCAAGACACTTACAGGTGTAGAAGCAAATTCTACTACGTGGGGATAATTAGATTATTCAGCCCCTTTAGTTTTTTGGAAAGTAGTTAACTTACAGAGCTCAGTTTAAGTGCTTCCATTCTATCAGTTTAAAATTTCAACTTGCATTTACTTTTAAAAAGTAAGAGAATGAGAAAGTTCTAACACTTTTGTACTTGAAGCTTTATTTACAAGAATCAAATCACATTTTTGGCTCGATGTGGATTCTCCCAGACCTGGAGAGGGCCAACTCTGGCTTTTCCCTCCCACTGGAAACCTGCTGTGACAAATGAAGGAAACTGTCAACAGAGCCAGGATAGGGGGGGGGGGGGGGGGAGAGAAAAAATAAAAAAAATAAAAAGTACCTGGAACTTTGAATACACCATCAGACCTCAATCCACAGCTTGTGTCACAGCAGCCACACACCTCATCACTTCCATCAGAAGATACCCATCTAAAACAGATAAATTTGTCTAGGGAATGCATTTATACAGGGTATAGCTGCATCATCCACCCAGACTCACCCATTTGCTCTAAAAGAACAAGCCTTATGATTTTCGTCAACCTGCTCCATAGCTGCACTTGCTTTTAGAAGACAAGTGATGTAAATCTGCAAAGACAGGCCACTTATATGAAATGCTTCAAATGTGCTTGAAACACCACACAAACAAGATACATACAGCACCACTGCTTTCTTGTTGGAACCTGAAGGCCTCCAACTGAAACTGGAGTTTGTCATTGTGCACTCTGGGCAGAAAGTTGGACATCGAGCCAGTATACTTTGCGTCCGTGAGGCAACTGAAACACCAAAGAGTCTCATGAGGATCTTGATTCCCACAATTGTACGAGAACTGTGCATGTTCTTACCCATGGTTTTCAATAAAAGAATACTTTTGAGTAGAGTCCACATCAGGGCCTGAAGTGGCAATACAGTGGTCCACAAATACATGAAGGGGAGCATGGTTGTACTGCTTTACAGATGCCTGAATATTTAAGACATCACCCAGGAAGAACACCTTCGAAGGCCTTTCAAACATCCAGTCATCTTAAAATAACCAAGACAATAAATGAATAAGTGAAACTCAAACACAGATGAAAATGTTAGTCTAAGAAGAAATACAGACCAGTCATGATCTTCAGGGAGAAGACCAGAAGATCCTCCGCAACCTTGGTGGAGGTATATGGGATCCAAGCTGGCTGCAGTTCATTACTGCTCACATTGTGTCTCCTGTAGTGAAATACTCATTCACGTCCAAGAGACTTGAATTGTAAAGTTGCACTAGCAATTTAAGTAAACAAAACACTTAACCTTGGGTAGTGGCATTCAATACCAACTGTAGCAGCACTGGACCTTACAATTGGAGCGCTTTGGAATTCTGCTGGTCTATAGTCAAGGGTAAAGACGTAGACAAGCTCATCGTCAGTCACCTGCAAAAGAGGGCACTTAGAAGCTGCTCGATATGCTGGACTTTGGCAAGGAGCAAATTTTCAACATGGTTAAAAGCCAGAAGACACACCACAAGCTGACTACCACACTCATGAAGTTCAGATTGAAAGATCAGGACTCTGGCAGCTGCATCCACAGTCACTACAGCACAGCCACCTAGAGATAGAAGAGAGGGCTCAAGCAGCTGGCCAGTACCAAAGAAATCCTGCTTCGCTTCCACATGCACCCTATTTTCCCAACACTGGACTGCTACACTGTCAGAAGGTTGAGGCTGCTGCAAGTCAAAGTTAATATCCAGCTGGACTGGCTCTTCTGGGACCTTTGGGAACTTCCAGGTCAGCTCCCTGACAGGGCCCCGCAATTCTTGTTTGGATTGAATACTTGATGCCAGATCTGTAGTAAGTGGGGCTAGTTGGGGCCTCTGAGACTGAACTTCATAAGGACCTTGGATTGGACTCCACTGCTCCCCAAGCAGAGACTCAACCTTTTGAGGTTCTTCTGTCAGCACCCAGGGCTGAGACACTCGAGGCTGAAGTCTGGCACTGTACACATGATCAAATGTAACCAGCACTAAAAGCCCAAGCACACATTCCCTAAGCCCCATTATCACAGCCACCATCTTACCACACAGTCACACTGCAGTAAGGTGTTGTGGCACTATTTTATAGTGTCATGAATACTATCCCACCCACCCCCAAACAAGCTTAATTGCTCCGTGGACCATCCTAATCACAGAATCAATGCCACAGCTGCACTGAAGTTCACTCATCAAGCCCCCAAAACAAAACAAATGTAAATTAAAAAACAAAGGACACATTTTAGTGCTTTTGTTGCTTTTATTTTAAGATATACAGGTTTTGTTTTGTTATACACTTCTTCTTTTTTTTTGGTTTTATAGTTTTATTTTAAGTTTTTGATAGTTATCTTGGGTATATAGACATCATATTTCTTACATTGTTAATGTCTGATGTGCTCTTGTCTCCACCACAAAAAGTTATTTTGAATGGATGCACATTTTCAACTTCCTCATAATCATATTTATTTGTAATGAGGACTGATTGACTACATTTAGATGAATGAAAATACTCCAGTGGTTCCTGTAAGTGAGTGCAGGAACAGGGACTGCACATTCCTAAACTCATCAGAGTAATTACCAGAATACTGTCTGGAGATCATACACTGGCTGCCAATATTCTGTTCAACTATATGCCACACCTCTCTACTTCAAAGTGACATTTTCAGATTCTTCTTTTAACATCCTTGACGGTAAGTGCAAACACACGCACCAGCCACATGCTAAGGGAAACAAAAGCCCATTAACGGAAGGCTATGATGGCGATAACATCTACAGGAACTTCCAAATACAGCCCCATTTTGTTCAAATAGACTCTAAACATGTCACAGGAAGATGGGAATTTCACACGGAAAATAAATCGCAATTAATCACAGCACTTTACCTTGTTCAGCCTTAATACATAAATTTTGTTCTAAATAAAAATAATACTTACCTTGAATTTAAATGACTAAAGCTGTGGCACTGACAAAACACTTGGCACTGGCAACTTTTAGGATAACTTTAAATGAACAATGAATACAATATTTAGTGTAAAAATAGTCTTGCTGTGCAAGCTCTCTCCTTTAACCTCTTAATGGTAATAGACAATGAGGGTCATATTCAGGGTCTCAGAGGTAGGCTAGAGGAAACTGGTAAAGGCTTCAACTTACGAAACAGGATGGGAAAATCACTTATGTTCAATACACATGCATTCTATATAATAAGATCCATTAAGGGTTCTACTGAAAATCACACTATACGCACTATAAGTATATAAATGTAAGACCACACAATAATGGGCTTTTACAATTTAATTGTAATGATGAAAACATAGTGATTGATTCAGTGAAATGCTTTCTCACCAAATATGAATCCATACTCATTTGTATGCTTGTATCTCAATACCAAATTTCTCAATGAATTCCAGTAGCAAATCACATACCATGAATCATACAGACACTCTTTTATCTGTTCCTGATCTCTACGCAGACACATTCCATGATGGAGACAGGAGACTGGATATGTTTATCACTCTGAAAAACACATGCAGATTTCCTGTGCAAGTTAGACCTCGCTATCAAGGTCAGTGATCTAACCTCAACTTTGACACTGCTGACAGATCAGTGAACATTTATTTAATTTTATCCAAATTAAAATGAGGTATAGCTGAAGTGTTATAAAATTGTATACTTTCACAAAATGTTAATGCCCATGAATATAGAGTGATCAATTTAGACTTTTATTCCATAGTGATTTCATAGTCTTTGAAGACAGATTTTAGCTTTTCCACTGTGAGAGCATGGTCAGCCTTCCCATATCCCTATAGAAAAAGAAAAGAAATGTGAGATAATCTCTTTAAAAGCAGGCTTTGACTCAAAACACCAAGAACGTGTCTAACAAATAACATTTGTATGAAAGATATGAAAGGCCAACACTTATTTTAATGCACTGGTGGTTGTATATATATATATATATATATATATATATATATATATATATATATATATGCAGTCTATTTTAAGCAAATTAAAGGGTCTCCTTATAATTATGAGATGTGATCTGATCTCCTATAAAATTTATTTGAAATAAAGAAAGCTAAATATCTGAATAGTAGGCCTAATTCATCCTTTTGTATCTCTATGATACTGTAGTTGTTGCAGGTGTCCATGTAACCCCTGCTGTAACCTTATGTCACAATATTAAGTGGTTGTTATAGTGTTACCGTAGACTCTCCAAACACCCGAAGTTTCTTTTCTGTGTTGTTGTGCTCAATCTTGCCACCACCAAGACAACTACACTCCAGTCCCAAAGCCTCCATAGCAGGATTCACTTTTTCAAATATGTGATCTGAATAAAAAAGTTGAGTGAATAATGAACCATACCAGAAATGATCATGATCATGTTTATTCTGAGATCTGCTGTAAGTTTCAGTCTGGTGAGACTGACAACAGTTAAACACATTCCTACAGCAGCTAGTACTATCTTCTTCAAAACTTAGCATCTCAATCAAGCCTCAAAGTTAATTCAGTGATACCTGTCAAACATTTATACCAACGTTTTTATGTTGACACGTTACTTTAGATGGTTTCCGCAATGTACATAAACAGTGATGAACAGAATGGATGTTAGCAGTTGATTTAGAAATACCGCTGAGCTCTCTGAGAAGGATAAAGTTAACTTGCTGGCTTGCAGAGACAGACAGTCACGCTACTCCACTTGCAAGCGTGCACACTTACTGTGGTACTCCGCAGTTTTAGTTCCCCTCACTATCACTTTTTGTTCCGTTCCACCTTTAACCTTTATGTTCACTAATATGTATTTAAACTTTCCCTCCGGATCAATGTCGACATCGGGCACTTTGCTCAACGCGTCTGCCATCTTCGCTGGGGCAGCTGCAGCAGGCAACAGTCAGACGAACCTTATACAGTCATCAAGCACCACCGACGCACGCCAGCACGCGATATCAACAGACGCTCCAAACCGGAAATACGCAATAAAAAATAACACGAAGAAAAAATGTTCATTAGAACGCCTTTTAAATATTGTATTAATAATAAAATAAAAGAAATACACTTCAAAATTCTACATACTATTTACCCTTCTAAATCTTTAATATCAAGATTCCCTGATATTTGCTGTTTTTGTAATAATGAGAATAATAATAGGCTAATGAGATTGATTTTATTGATAAAGATTTTATTGACTGTTATGTCGTAAACAAGTTTTGGATTGATTTGGCAGATTTTATATTTAATTTAATGAATAGTAATTATTGCTTTACTTTAAAGCAATAATTTCTTTATCTTGTGTTATGAAAATAAAAGCAATAAGGATCTAGAATTCATTGTTTCAAATTTCACATACATAAACAAATTGTTGAATTTGTTTTGTTCTGACTTTGACTTTTATATTTCTTCAATAAGACTGTTAAAAAACAAAAAGTCTGTGAAATGTCTGATACACTCTTCAATCCCTCTGGTACTTTGTAATATCCTTATTCGTTAAAAATCAATGTGAGCTATGCTTTTTATTTTTCTTTCTTTCTTTCTTTCTTTCTTTCTTTAATTATTATAATTATTTTTATTTTATTTTTGTCTTATTTGTTTATATTTTGTATTGTTATTATTTGAATGTTACCCTTTTCTGCAATAAAAAAAATGAGTGAATTAATGGATTGATATTGGTAGAAAATTCAATTAAAGGAAAATGTTTTTGAAAGGGGCAGAAACTATCAATAAAGTAAATGAATTAGTACAAAATATAAATATAGAATTTTTTATTATTATTATTATTATTATTATCTAGTTCTTCATACAGTTTAAGTTAAGCTTGAAAAATAAAAACAAAACTAGCTTATCAGTGTGACATTGTGCCTGTTATCTCCCTCTCACAAGCTCTTCCTTTCTACAGACTGCGGACTTTCCCTCTCAGTCCACGTCAGCATAGCTACTGTTGTATCTAATCAAAATAGCCTGTTAGGCCTAATTCCTGTGGTTCTTGTTTTAGGAAACTTTTCCATGTTGTTCATCTAGAATAAAAAACCCCCCCAAATTGATGCCATAAAAGATGAATGAAAGAGGATCATCTTGGAGTAACCAGGATGTTGCGCATTTTTACCAACACCAAAAATGTCTGTTTGTCTGTTTATTTAAGTTTTGATGTTATAAATTGATCAATTATTGCTACTTTTCCATTGCCTGATTTTATTGTTTAAACCAGACTTTCAGTCATAAACTGAAAACTGAATCTATCATAAGCCTAATATTATCATAAAAATGTTTATTATTCTACATTTTATAAACTATGTAATCCAAAGCACAATCATTAACCTTTTAAGTATTATTGTAAAAATGTTTTTTTTTTTTACTTGCAAATGTCTCTCAGTTGTGACAACATTTCTATCAGATACATTTGCCCAAATAAAAACATAAACATCATATGTAGAATAACAGATTTTTTTTTATAGCGCAGCATTGCCTAGCAAGCTGTACTTTTGAAACATAGAAAGTCAGCCATCTTTTCAAATATTTTTGAAATGTTATTTGCATCATCATCAATTCATTCATTCATTCTGCTTCTAGCCCAGTCTAAGATGTGATAACTATATCATTGCAATTAAATTAATCCACTCTGATCATTAAGGTGAATAAAAAGAATAGACATACTCTTCCTTCATTGGAGATGTTTATATCAGATTTGTTTTTAAATGGATATGTTTGAATGAGTTTTATATCAATTAGATAAGTTAACTCTCACAAATTATTTTGACACACATTCTTTTCTCTTCTTTGCTCACTTGTAATTTCCCGGTGCCCTCGTGGCAGCTATTTCTGTAACACGGAAGCTGGTACAACACTGTGCAAACACATTAAAAGGAATAGCATCCAAAAAGGGTCAAGGTCACACAGAAATCAAGTAGAAAAAACTCAAAATGAGAATCCTCTGGGGATTTTAAGTACAATAACAGCTTTTAAACAAAGGAAATTTGAAACAGGCCAGATAGGTTTAATTACTACGTCTCACAATGATTCCTGTCTTACTTTTGATTTTTTACTTTTAAACAGAATTGTGAATATTCTTATGGGTGTTCCTTGTAATAGTTTATAATAAGTATTATTATTGTTGTTGTTATTTTTACTTTTGAATAATATCATTTTGTAAAATTAATTCATTGTCTTAAAATTGTATGGTATATTTTCATGACATTTACAACACAGAGTAGAAAAAGTCACCACTAATTGCATTTCCAAGTAATTGGGAAAATACAGTAAAGGCACCAATGGAATATTATTACTGGCAACAATTCCTCGTGAATCACCTTTTGGCCTGTATTGTATCCCTTTTTCCTTTATAAACAGAGCTGAAGATATTCAGGAAATGTGAGTGTTTCTGCCATTAGATTTCCCTGTTAATTACTTTTCCAAAAAGTGAAAGTTGCTACTGTATACACACAAAATAAATAAATGCATTTTATACAATTTTTTTTAAATCGTTATGAAAGTGTTATTTCTATTTCTGAATATACTGTGAAAATATGCATTCCTCCTGCTGTGGCCATATCAGCACTAAAAGCTCTATAATATTTCCTGAGATGTCACTTCCTTGCAAACTAACGCGTTGAGAGTGTAAAAAAGAGAGAGTGTTTCCTCCTTGAGATGGAGAGTTAGAGAGGGGTATTTCCACAAATTAGAATTCCATTGCTTTTATTGGCTGATGCCACAAGCGGATCCGGGAAGGGGAGTTCTGAACCATAGCTGAGCTCCGATTTAAATGCCCCAACAGAGTGATTATCAGACCAGATTCTCAAGTCAGAACCATCATATTGGTAGAGAAGTACAGAGACGACCATTAAGAGGACCATTTCATAGCTGTACATCACTGACAATGGTACGTATAGCATTTAAATGATGTATTTCAATAATTTTAGTATCAATAACTATTATGTTCATCCAGTTGATATAATTCTTTTTCAGGCCATCTTAAACGAAGTACCATTGCAATTTTTGGCGTCCCTTCTCCTTATTTCTTCAGGTAAGAAAGCAAACCATACTAGTGTAAAAATTCAAATTAGAGTAAATACAACCTGTAAACATACTCAAAGTTGCAATGGTTTGATTCTGCAGTGTTGAACTTATGGAGAGGCACTGAAGGCTGGTCATATCATTCGTCAAGTTTCACTATGAACTGGGAATCTGCAAGACACTGGTGCAGGCAGAATTACACAGACATGGTAGCAATCCAGAACAAAGAAGAGATTTTTCACCTCAACAGTATTCTTCCGAAAGTCAAAGGATATTACTGGATTGGCATTCGTAAAATTAATGGAAGTTGGACCTGGGTGGGAACTAATAAGACACTTACCAAGACAGCTGAGAACTGGGCAGATAAGGAGCCCAATAATGGAGGGAATAATGAAGACTGTGTGGAAATATACATTAAAAGAGAGAAAGATGAAGGCAAATGGAATGATGAATCCTGCTTTAAGAAGAAGACTGCACTGTGCTACACAGGTAGGTAGTCTTTATGCAATTGTAAAGTTTTTAAGACAGGAGTTCACAAACTTTGGAGGGCCAGGGACCCCATACAGGGGAGAACAATTTTCCAAGGACCGCCTCATAAATATAACAGTGATTAAGCATACGCATACTACAATTTGCACTCTTAGATGACATCGTAACTTCTAGGTGACCTTTTTTTTAATGTTTTAATTCTTCTGGATTTTTCTTTAATGGGTAAATTAAACTGTAGTAATGAAAAAGTATATCTGATTTAATAAGATTTCATTAACTGAAATAACAAAACTTAAATGTAACAGCATTTTATCAACTTTTATAACTGGTTTAAATATTACTTTTTTGCCAAACAAAGGGGTGCATAACAGACCTTTACTGTTAAAATTATGCTGCTTTTGATTTATTCATCCATGGTTTGCCAAATTCCGCAACATTCGTAGTAGTAGCAGCAGTAGTTCTGCGCGTTACAAAGCCAATTCCATTTTATGACCATATTTTCCCTATTGTGGAAATCATACGGCCTCATAACATTATTTTGCGGACCCCCTGGCTATGGGTTTTAAGGTCTTCCAACCAATGCATTTTTCAATTAAAATGAAAGAAAGGTCATTCTGCTGTATTCGTTGAATAAACACATTCATTAATGTAATGTAAGTAATTATCCATTTTTTATTTCTCAGCATCCTGCAAAGACGACTCCTGTGTCAGTGGTCAAGGGGAGTGTGTCGAAACCATAAACAGCCATAAGTGCTCATGCTTTGGGGGTTTCTATGGAGAGCAATGTGAACATGGTGGGTAATATTTCTCTAGATACTGTTAATATATCTATGTTGACAATGAAAGGTGTGAAATGTAACCATGTTACCTGTTTTCTGATTTTCAGTTGTAAAATGCAAACCAGAGGACGTCACCTCACCAGAGCATGCTAGCGTCCAGTGCACTCATCCTTATGGAAATTTCTCATATGACTCTCAGTGTGAATATTCCTGTAAAGAAGGTTATGAGCTAAAGGGTTCCAGAACAACAAGATGCACTTCTACCACAGAGTGGTCAAACAAACGACCAACCTGTGAACGTGAGTTGAATTTGCATTGTAAAATAAAAATGACACATTTGATCTGATACTTTTTAAAACACTTTGACCTCTTTTTGCAGTTGTTCAATGTCCAGAGCTGATCAAACCACAGAAAGGCCAAATGCAGTGTCAGCATCCAATAGGCATCTTCAGCTACCAATCCACCTGTGAGTTCATGTGTGAAGAAGGATACACGCTGCGAGACTCCAGCTCCTCTACACTGTTCTGTGGGGCAACGGGACGCTGGAATGATTCACAACCCACTTGTGAAAGTAAGAGGAGTCAGTATTTTCTAAAGAAAACAATTTTGAAAGCAGTTCAGCAGTAGTTCTGCTCTTTGCTCTTTAATATCTCTGCTCTTGGAGTTTAATGGTAATCCTCTTTTTCTGATTCTCAGTTGTAAAATGCAAACCAGAGGACGTCACCTCACCAGATCATGCTAGCGTTCAGTGCACTCATCTTTATGGAGATTTCTCATATGACTCTCAGTGTGAATATTCCTGTAAAGAAGGTTATGAGCTAAAGGGTTCCAGAACAACAAGATGCACTTCTACCACAGAGTGGTCAAACAAACCACCAACCTGTGAACGTGAGTTGAATTTGCATTGTAAAATAAAAATGACACATTTGATCCGATGCTTTTTGAAACACTTTCACATCTTTTTGCAGTTGTTCAATGTCCAGAGCTGATCAAACCACAGAAAGGCCAAATGCAGTGTCAGCATCCAATAGGCATCTTCAGCAACCGATCTACCTGTGAGTTCATGTGTGAAGAAGGATACACACTGCGAGACTCCAGCTCCTCTACACTGTTCTGTGGGGCAACGGGACGCTGGAATGACTCACAACCCACTTGTGAAAGTAAGATGGGTCTGAATTTACTTAGAAAAATTTCCATTACTAGTTCTATTTGCTCTTTAACATCTCTGCTTTTGGAGTTTAATGGTAATCCTCTTTTTCTGATTTTCAGTTGTAAAATGCAAACCAGAGGACGTCACCTCACGAGATCATGCTAGCGTTCAGTGCACTCATCCTTATGGAAATTTCTCATATGACTCTCAGTGTGAATATTCCTGTAAAGAAGGTTATGAACTAAAGGGTTCCAGAACAACAAGATGCACTTCTACCACAGAGTGGTCAAGCAAACGACCAACCTGTGAACGTGAGTTGAATTTGCATTGTAAAATAAAAATGACACATTTGATCTGATACTTTTTAAAACACTTTGACCTCTTTTTGCAGTTGTTCAATGTCCAGAGCTGATCAAACCACAGAAAGGCCAAATGCAGTGTCAGCATCCAATAGGCATCTTCAGCTACCAATCCACCTGTGAGTTCATGTGTGAAGAAGGATACACGCTGCGAGACTCCAGCTCCTCTACACTGTTCTGTGGGGCAACGGGACGCTGGAATGACTCACAACCCACTTGTGAAAGTAAGAGGAGTCAGTATTTTCTAAAGAAAACAATTTTGAAAGCAGTTCAGCAGTAGTTCTGCTCTTTGCTCTTTAATATCTCTGCTCTTGGAGTTTAATGGTAATCCTCTTTTTCTGATTCTCAGTTGTAAAATGCAACCCAGAGGACGTCACCTCACCAGATCATGCTAGCGTTCAGTGCACTCATCCTTATGGAAATTTCTCATATGACTCTCAGTGTGAATATTCCTGTAAAGAAGGTTATGAACTAAAGGGTTCCAGAACAACAAGATGCACTTCTACCACAGAGTGGTCAAACAAACGACCAACCTGTGAACGTGAGTTGAATTTGCATTTTTTTAATTAAAAATGACACATTTGATCCAATGCTTTTTGAAACACTTTGACATCTTTTTGCAGTTGTTCAATGTGCAGAGCTGATCAAACCACAGAAAGGCCAAATGCAGTGTCAGCATCCAATAGGCATCTTCAGCAACCGATCTACCTGTGAGTTCATGTGTGAAGAAGGATACACGCTGCGAGACTCCAGCTCCTCTACACTGTTCTGTGAGGCAACGGGACGCTGGAATGACTCACAACCCACTTGTGAAAGTAAGATGGGTCTGAATTTACTTAGAAAAATTTCCATTACAATAGTTCTATTTGCTCTTTAACATCTCTGCTTTTGGAGTTTAATGGTAATCCTCTTTTTCTGATTTTCAGTTGTAAAATGCAAACCAGAGGACGTCACCTCACCAGATCATGCTAGCGTCCAGTGCACTCATCCTTATGGAAATTTCTCATATGACTCTCAGTGTGAATATTCCTGTAAAGAAGGTTATGAACTAAAGGGTTCCAGAACAACAAGATGCACTTCTACCACAGAGTGGTCAAACAAACCACCAACCTGTGAACGTGAGTTGAATTTGCATTGTAAAATAAAAATGACACATTTGATCTGATACTTTTTAAAACACTTTGACCTCTTTTTGCAGTTGTTCAATGTCCAGAGCTGATCAAACCACAGAAAGGCCAAATGCAGTGTCAGCATCCAATAGGCATCTTCAGCAACCGATCTACCTGTGAGTTCATGTGTGAAGAAGGATACACGCTGCGAGACTCCAGCTCCTCTACATTGTTCTGTGGGGCAACGGGACGCTGGAATGATTCACAACCCACTTGTGAAAGTAAGATGGGTCTGAATTTACTTAGAAAAATTTGTTACAATAGTTTTGTTAGCTCTTTAACATCTCTGCTTTTGGAGTTTAATGGTAATCCTTTTTTCTGATTTTCAGTTGTAAAATGCAAACCAGAGGACGTCACCTCACCAGATCATGCTAGCGTCCAGTGCACTCATCGTTATGGAGATTTCTCATATGACTCTCAGTGTGAATATTCCTGTAAAGAAGGTTATGAACTAAAGGGTTCCAGTACGACAAGATGCACTTCTACCACAGAGTGGTCAAGCAAACCACCAACCTGTGAACGTGAGTAGCATTTATATTTTGCAAACAAAAAAACATCTGACGAATATTTTACAATGGCTCCTTGAAAAAAACTCTCATGAATACCATCTGATCCCCTTTCCTCACAGTTATTCACTGCCCAGCCCTTGGTGGTCCTGTCAATGGAGAGCTGAGCTGCACTTCCAGCTTTAATTATGGGAGCAAATGCAGCTTTAGTTGTGCTGAAGGATTCCACCTCCAGGGAGCTTCAGAGATCAGCTGTACAAAAGCAGCAAAGTGGAGTCAGGAACCACCTCGCTGTGAAGGTAATCAATAAGCTTTTGCCTAATTTATGAATTCACAGGTTGGTTATTGTATTTCAAAAAATAAGTTGGCCTAAGTGAATTTTATCATACTAAACACGTTGTCTTTTTTCAACTCTGTAGCAGTGCTCTGCCCAAAACTTTCTGAGCCAATCAACGGGCATATGAACTGCTCATCTGAAGAACACACCTCAGGCACCTTCTGCATCTTCAGCTGTCATGAAGGCCACCAACTTGAAGACCACAGTAACGAGATATTGATGTGCCACTACAATGGGAGCTGGTCAGGGGAAGTGGCGGTGTGTCAAGGTAAACAGCGGATAATGATTGTGCGATGCAGATAAGCCATTTGCCTGATGAAGTGAGAAAGACATTCTATGGCTTATTCCTTTTATTTGTATTTTCAGCTCATCCTGATCCCTCTGAATCGCTCTTCAAAGCAACAGAAGTGACTCTTGGTGTTTCAGGCGCTATCAGCGTCTCCGGTCTGGGCTTAGCCCTCTGGATACTGAAGAGACTGAGGAGAAAAGGTGAGTCAAACAGTTTACTGACTTTGTGAACATGGTCAAATTCTTTAATGAGATACTGAAAATGAATTGAAATGCTAAATTATGTCTTTTTGTTTTCAGCTAGCAATTTTGACCTGAACAGGTGAGATATGTCTTTTTTTGCAGTTATATTTTTCTTGTATCATTACTGTCATTATTTATCACTTTTGGTACATACAGGACTATATCTGCTTTTTTCTGTTTCATTTTCAGTACCTTGGATATTGAGGATCCACCACAGTCTTATAAGAACAGTGTTGACAGTCTCATATAGAGGAAAATAACATCAAATAGCATACAGCATATTCGACGAGCATATATTCCTCATGCACATAATACAGGCCAGTATGTGTAACGATAGCAATGTAACTTATTCCAGTGAACTATTCATTGAAAAACTCAATTCTTCTTCACGGGACTCGCAGCTGCCTCACCGGACATAAAAATTTATGTCATCACAAATGATTTAAGGCACTTGGATATTTTTATTTTCAGTCTGATGGGCATTATCAGTTACTAGGCAACATTCCTAACTGAATGTGATTTTTACTTCCCAACGGAAGCTTTTATGATTTACTTGACTGAACATATTGTTCTGTACTGTATAAATGTATTCGTTTTTATGCTATTAATATACACATCTTTTTGTACTATTTATTGTTCCAAAACTGTATTGGTCCTATTTTTACTTGTAAACCAATAAAGTGTGACTTTTATGATATCATGACTTGGGTGTTTCAGTGCATTTTCAACTTTGTCTACAACTTTATGAAAAACATACATTTACACATTTATGTGATTGATCATTCCATCTGAATAATCAGCAGTATATTTCAATCTTAACACCTAAATAAAGGCTAGAATTGAGGTCACAGTGCATAATGCATTGTTATTGCAATGAAAGGTTTTGCTCAAATAACCAGCAATTTCTAAAAATCTCCTGACTAATACATATAATTGGACATTTC
The DNA here is from genome assembly GCA_036784905.1 of Acrossocheilus fasciatus. NCBI lineage: Eukaryota > Metazoa > Chordata > Actinopteri > Cypriniformes > Cyprinidae > Acrossocheilus > Acrossocheilus fasciatus. Next base: position 23,540,005 of record CM071957.1, on the reverse strand, counting down.
TCAAATGGCCTGGGGATGAGTAAATAATCTGGAAGTTTTCATTTTTGGGAGAACTACACCTTTAATCTATTTGTAAATAGTTTGACTTTCATGACATCATGTGTTTCAATGCATTTTCCGCTTTCAGCTGAATGCCTAAAACTTCAAAAGCATAAATGTATAATTTTTCAACACCAGTGTATAAATATTTAAATCTTCTTAACACCTAAATTAAGGCTGGGAATGAAGTCTCTGCTCTCTTTATCTTTCGTCACCTTTAAGTGCATAAAACCATTAGCATTGTGAATGCAGTGAAAGGTTTTGTTTAGATGACCCAGGTCATGTTCATCTGGACGTATCCTGTGACTGTGTCATTCCCTGAAGCTGCGCATAATCAGAGAGTGTACGTTTGTTATATATTTTTAGTGAGTTAGCTTTTAAAGAAATACCTTTCAGAGGTTAAAGTGATCATCTAATCATAATATGCATCTCTGCACCTATTTCTATTTGTGCAAGACAGAATTTTACGAAAAGATAAAAGAACATATAAAAGATAAGCAATTTCCAAAAAGTGGCATTCTTTCCCAGGTTGTTACATAATGTTTGTTCTTTTGAACCTGTGAGGAAACATCCTGCAATTTCATGCTAATGACTTATATATATGGTGGAAAAACCCACTTTGCCCACAGAGCAAAAGAGACTTTATGTGAGAACAGACTGTTGAAATGCAACTAGAGCTGCGACAAACAACATTCTACTAACGGCAAGTGACTCTGTCGAAAGGAGACTAAAGAGAACCATGGTATGAATCTATAATGAAATTTGCATTTCATGTGAACCTTTTTTGTTAAATACAAGCCTTTAAAAAACTATTATCCATTTATACTAGCAATTTAAGTGGCTGTTTTTATTGTTCAGGCTGGAGGTGTTATGGTGCTTAAAATGACATCTGTGCACATAGGAGTTTTGATACATCTCTGCTTCATATTGGGTAAGTAGATTCTACTTTCATAATCCTGCCTGAAGAAAATTAATTTAGGAAATAAATTTAACTTTAACATTTGATGGACAACATTTCAGTCAGTGTTGAAGGATGGACGTATCACTGGATAATCAACGAGACAATGTCCTGGAATAAGACAAGAGAATGGTGTCAAAAACATTACACAGACATTGTGATGATCCACAATGAAAATGTAACTGGTTTCCTTAAAGAAAATGTGAAAAAAAAAAATTCTCCCTACTACTGGATTGGAATGCAAAAGTTCAATGGCACTTGGACGTGGGTTGCCAATGAACAAACCATGGAATATGACAACTGGGCACCCAATGAGCCCAACAACAACAAGTCTAATGAAAACTGTGTGGAATTGTACATCACCACAAGAGACAATAATGGAAAGTGGAACGATGACAACTGTCAATTGAAAAAGTATCCTTTATGCCAAAAAGGTAAGGAACTGGGGTGAAATCTGCCTTATTTGTTCAATTAGTTGATTCATTTCCGGTTAGCGCACAAATTTTTATGTGAATAACCTTTATGAGTCTAATAGAGACATTTCTGAGAGAGAAAATCTGAGTGTTTTATAGTCCAGAAAGGATTTTTAAAAAATAAATCTAGGCATTTTCTTTCAGAAAACTGTGCAAAGGACACATGCACTGATAGAGAGGACTGCAAAGAGCAAGTCAACAGCTTTACCTGTGTGTGTAAACCTGGTTTCTCTGGGCCAAAGTGTGAAACAGGTCAGAACAAACATTTCAACAGATAAACAAATGCAAAGTGTAAAATATAAATCACCTTTGTGGTGAAATTTCTGCTGAGGAAGTGAAACATATTATAATTTATTGGTGGTTTTCAGCTTGTGGCTCATGACAGGGTCAGATCTGATGCAGGGGGAAAAAAACAATATTAAATGTACACAATGATATATATATATATATATATATATATATATATATATATATATATATATATATATATATATATATATATATATATATATATATATATAAAATACTGCATGTATAATTTTATGATAACCTTTACTTAAAGGAATATTTCACCCAAAAATGAAAGTTTGCTGAAAATATACTCACCCTCAGCCTATCCAAGATGTAAATGAGTCAGAACAGTTTTGGAGAAATTTAGCATTACAGTACATCACTTGTTCACCAATGGATCTTCTGCAGTGAATGGGTGCCATCAGAATGAGAATTAAATGACCTGTAATTCAATAAAATATACATTTCTTCAATCGTCTGATGAAGAAACAAACCCATCTACATCTTATGTTCTAAGGATGAGTAACATTTCTGTGAATTTTCATTTCTGGGTGAATTACTCCTTTGAAACATTCCTTGATCATGCAGTAATTCTTTTTTTCTCTCTCCAGTCGTTTCATGTGATCCGCTCTCTGTACCACCACATAGCAGGATGAATTGCTCCGGTCTGTTTGGGAATCATTCCCTCAACTCAAACTGTACATTTTCTTGTGCTGATGGTTATAAACTGTATGGTACAGCTGAGCTCAAATGCAATTCCTCAGGTGCATGGAACGCACCGCCACCTTCATGTGCAGGTGCAATAGAAATTTCAAAGTTATGATTCTGTGTTTACATCATAATGGCTTTTATTATGTAAATATATACATGTACGTACAGAAAGGATGATTTTGTAAGTCCGTGCATTTTCTTTCAGCACAATGTCACAATGTCAAACATTATTTAAATAGGCAAACAAATGTAAATGAACCAGTTATGATTCTGTTTACCTTTATTATGTAAATATATGCATGTAAGATTAAGCTGTCGTTTTTCTGTTGTAGCGAAGTGTTTTCCCATTCTTTTGTTTGGTGGTGGATTGATGAACTGCACTGAAGGACATGACAGAAACAGATCTACCTGTAGAGTACAGTGTCCACCTGGACATTTGCTGCTGGGTTTTGTTGAGTTCACCTGCAGAGCTGATGGCACGTGGGAGTCTTCATTTCCACTAATGTGTGCAAGTGAGGAGTTTTTTTTTTTTTTTAGTTGTTTGCTGCAGACAGAGAGTATATTGAGAGCATCATTTAATAATAGTAGGAAATAATAAGGGTGTTTACATTTTTTTTTTTTTTTTTGAGGAGTTTAATTTAAAAATATTTTGGTTAATTTTTAAGAAACAATTTACAAGAAATATTCATGGAACAATACCTATATATTTATTTTTGCTACCACTAAGCTGCTATGTTCTTTTAACTCCATCAGAGTATGCTGTTATTTATTTAACAAATTCATATATTTATAATCTGATTTAATTCTGAATCATTTCCACACGCACACACAAATTTATTTCAAAACCAACCCTGTTACATTCAAAATACTGAGTCTTTGAGGAACATTGTTCCAAAACATGCTTGAACCCCATGGTTAAATTAAAAATAAATTAATTAAATCATTACTTTTTAAATGGGAGACATGTAAAGTGGGAAAAGAAAATGGAGGGAAAGGACAAAATTTCAATCTTAAAAAAAAGATCCATTTTTTAAATGAAAAAAACACAACAGCAATATTCGGATTTTGGCATAAAATGAATTATTTACAGATTTGTTATATCTTTCCTCAGGTTATGTCCATTTTCTGTTTGCTCTTTTGACATCTGTTGTCATCTCAGTGATTTTTGGCTGTTTATTTTGTTGCTCCAACTGCAGTAGGAGTGAGTATACTGTGAAGTTTTGAAGAGTGTATCAAATTTCAAACAATTAATTGCAAAGAGAAATATATGTTGTGTTATGTATATGTATATTTTTATTTTATTGTAGGTAAAAATGCAGTGAGATCAAGGTAAATTATGTTAATTTTTAAATTAAGTTTGGACAGTTCGCAGAAATCTTACTCCTCCATGTTTTCTTGCAGAACTCAACAAGAAATGGTGAATCCAGCATATGAAGCAGAACACAGGCCACTAGAGGGCCCTCTCTGTTCAGCGTAAACGTTTCTAATCTGGATGTCTAAACTGGTTTTGACTCAAATCTTCTTCTGTTCATTCTTTTTCATTCTAGCTTTTCTTGTGCAAATATGAAATAGTCAATAAATGAAAGTCAATAATCTCTTTGTTCAGAAATGCTATATGATGTTCATTTTTACTGTACAAAAAAAAAAAAACATTGTGAGCTGTAGAATGTGTGACATTAAAATTATTACAATAAATTATTGTATTGTACTTCATGGCATATAACAGCCTCTTAAACACTCTTATGTGGGGAAGTCATGGCCTAATGGTTAGAGAGTCAGACTTGTAACCTAAAGGTCCGGCAGGAATTGTAGGTGGGGGGAGTGAATGTACAGTGCTTTCTCCACCCTCAATACCACGACTGAGGTGCCCTTGAGCAAGGCACTGAACCCCCAACTGCTCCCCAGGTGCCGCAGCATAAATTGCTGCCCACTGCTCCGGGTGTGTGTTCACGGTGTGTGTGTGTTCACTGCTGTGGGTGTGCACTTTGGATGGGTTAAAGGGATAGTTCACCCAAAAATGAAAATTTGATGTTTATCTGCTTACCCCGAGGGCATCCAAGATGTAGGTGACTTTGTTTCTTCAGTAGAACACAAACAAAGATTTTTAACTCAAACCGTTGCAGTCTGTCAGTCCTGTAATGCAAGTCAATGGGCACACAGTCTTTGAGAGTAAAAAACACATGCACAGACAAATCCAAATTAAACCCTGCGTCTCGTGACGATACATTGATGTCCTAAGACACGAAACGATCGGTTTGTGCGAGAAACTGAACAGTATTTTTATCATTTTTTACCTCTAATACACCACTATGTCCAACTGCCCTGAGCGCGTGCACAACATCCGGTTTGTGACGTCTGTATGTGCTCTGGCGTAGTTTAAGCAAGCGCCAGAAGCGATCTGTCGCGCGTATACATCACTCATTGTTTACACAGTACACAATCTCTGTGCAAACGTCACACACAGGATGCCGTGTACGCACTCAGGGCAGTTGGACATAGTCTGTGCATGTTTTTTTTACTCTCAAAGATTGTGTACCCATTGACTTGCATTATAGGACTGACAGACTGCAACAGTTTGAGTTAAAAATCTTTGTTTGTGTTCTACTGAAGAAACAAAGTCACCTACATCTTGGATGCCCTGGGGTAAGCAGATAAGCAACAAATTTTCATTTTTGGGTGAACTATCCCTTTAATTGCAGAGCACAAATTCCAAGTATGGTAACCATACTTGGTCACATGTCATGTCACTTTCACTTATGTTGTTTTTCCTTTTATGGCAGCCAGTGGCAGCTGTTGTAAAAATTTCTAGATAGGGAGCCACGTCCAACAATTTTAGCATACATCCCAGTATGATTTATCCAAGTACAACAAAAGGAAAAGTATTAAAACGTTGAACATTTTAAATAAAGATACTTGTTTTACCAAGTTAAAGTCTGAGGTTGATTTCCACAAAACTATATTTTTCTGCAAGCGTTTTTCAAGATGAATTAAAACTAAATATTTAGATAAATATTAAATTTGCATAATCCACAATTTATGTATACAGTGCAACAGCAAAAACTGAGGAAAGTTTGCATTTTCATTTTCAAATACATATGCAAGTCAAGCTGCAATACCAAACAGGACCACACGGAGATGCCAACAGACCACTACAGGAGCCTTAGCCTGACTGTATATAAGGATCCATTCAGAATTGTTAAACAGAGCAAAACACAGGTTAAAAAATAAAAACATTCTGAATTGGTCGAATGGGGCGATCTGAAAGCGGCTCGACATCACAAGCGAACATTTCCTCTGTCAGAGTTCATGCTGATGCCCATAATTCTAGAATTGGGGGTACATTTCGCATCTTCCAGGTAAACCTTCTGTTATTTTTCAGAAACAAAAATTTTACTGAATCGGTTTTGAATAATAACACAATTTATATTAAGCTATCACCAAAAACAATGCTTTTATGTATATTAAGGGACATTTTGTCTTGAAAATAATAACTGAAAGACTGCCACTACACCTATTATGGACTGTCTTCGCCTCCTGATTCATACATTCAGCTTGAATTATCATGAAATTATTAAGACTAATCTTCATATTTTTGTGTTTACTCTATTAAGTTACATAAACAATTGCATAAAATATCCAATTTTTGTAATATTTGTAATTTCATTTTTGTGTCTGTCCCTATGTTCTGGTCAACTCTGTTACCTCAGTTATAAAAAGGCATAAAAATCTTTAAAGCATTCATAGAAAAAAACATGTGACTTGCACCAAGTGATGTCACGTCCTCTGGTAGTAATCTTTGGAAAGCATTGATGTATGTGTAGGGAGTGAAATTATTTCCTCATGAAATTAATTCCTCAGGAACTCACAGATGCCATGCAATAAAGCCATAAAACTAATCTGGAGAAGAGATCTCCAAAGTGAACAAACCACACCACCCTGACCAAACTTATCTTCCTTGATCATTTACGACCCCCTTCTTCACCCTGCCATCTCTGCATGTCCCTCTTCCTCCCCAAAAGAGTTCACTCAAAGTTAATTAAGAATATGCAAATATCACATATCATGTATCTTGTGAACCTGTTGTTTTTCCCCTTCATGTTTGGTATCATTTTAAAGGTCTCTGTGTGATGGGTAAATTGGTCTCAATTTCACAGTAGTCATTTATATTATGAGAAAGATTGAAAATTTTTGTAGAATTGTGTTCTGCTGAGGAGGGGGTGTGTCTCCCTTTAGGGGTCTGCGGGAATGTTTATCCATCTTCATCCAGGTGCGACCCTGGAGCACTAGAACCAAAAACACCAAAAGGTCTTTTATGTTTTTACAACTGATCTGAAGATTTTTTTGTCTTTCTTATTTGGGTATTTAAGAGAAGTGACAAAACATTACTTTGGAATTTCTGTAGTCAGAAAACCTCATGCAGTGTGTGAGGGTCTCTGGAGCTCTGCTCCAGAAGTCTTTCTGCTGTGTGTCTCTCTGCTGTCAGGTACGATTCAAAAATGTAATTGTGTTAAACACATTGTGCCCATAGAGCACACTGTATAGTTGTTTGTGCTACTACATATGCACATAAGCTTATTCTCTAAAACATCTGAGTGCTTTGCTATATATTTTAGACCATGTGTCTTGTGTTAAATTAGGATACCTGTTACATGTGTGACTATGTTAAATTTGTTCATCTTCTGCATAGGTCACTTGGCTATTTCCCATATAGCCACAGTATCTATGTACAGGAGCAGGGTTGCCACAATTGTGATTCACAATTGCATTATCTTTTCTAAATTGGCTTCTAATTTTTTCATTATGTAATTGGCATGATACAACTTTACCTGACTAATAATAAATTGTTAAATTTGATTTATTCTGATCTCTTCTGAAATCATTTTTTCTAGTAGGCCTAGATTAGAGTTGTAGTGTAGTGTTTCCACAAATCTGCGTCCAGGACAGATCATACTTAAGTACCAATGAAATGAAGCGGGGGCTCGTCATTAGGGATCTTCTGATTTCTGTCTGTCACTGACTTAACAAGTTACAGTTTTCATGATTATAGAAAAAATACACTTTTTATTATGTGCTAGCTGGGTGCAGCCTATTTAAAGGTATTATAGTCACCCCTGTATCCTCTGAGTAAGATCAACTGGCGAGTTTGTGCTGTGCGTTCACAGTTGACCAGTGAATTGCTAAGCGACACTAGGTCGCTAATGAATGAATAATTGAAAGTATGGGATTTCCAGAATAATCAAATATCTAAATTAATGTACAATCGATATCTGTGATCAGTTTTTAATTAGAAGTACAGTCTAAATTTAATGATCACTTGAAATTGGAGTCAGATCAAGTACGGAGCTAGACTAAAATTGAAACTAAATCCAGATACATTCAGAGGCGCAAGTCAAAGACCGAACATGCATTAAACCTTCGACCAGCCCGCTGGATTCCGTTGTTTGGACTAACGGGTGGATCCTTAACCCTCTACCGCATGGTGTTGCCATTTGGCAACATACACTTTGTGTTCATTTCCTTGCCACTGTGTCTTTAAGAGAACATTCTTGTTTTTTTGTTGGAAAGTGAAGACCTTTGTTTAGCCAATGATGTGCCTTGGTTAAGTCACATGACATGCAGTTTTTTTCTGTGGAGCGATTTCTGATAGACTGCCGTCTCTTGTCAGTAGTTCGAACTAAAACGTCAGTAAAAAACAAGGACCAGCCCGTGTCACATGCACAAAAAAATCATAAAGATCACCTCAGATAAGTTATAATGACATATTCACTACTCAAAAAAGTTTTTATGAAATTAGTTTTTGGTAAATCAATCAAATGTATGTGTTGCCAAGCGGCAACACTGTGCGATAGCGGAATGATATTATTGCAATAGTTTAGCTAGCTAGCAAGGTCAGCTGCAATCTGTTAAGCTGTAACAATAACATCATTAATGCTAGTGATATAATGTTGATTAGTTGTATGGTAATGGCATGTGTATAATGGATAAAATCAAATTTAAATGGCAATTTTGCTTTTGATTAGATATGAATACAGGTAACATTACATCAGTGAGCCACTGGCCTACCATGGTGTCCCAAAAAGGTAGATGCATGTATCCTGGCTGTAAGGATGTTGTTAGGATGAAATGCACCAAATGTGAGGTATACCTGTGTCTCACCTCTGAAAAAAAAACTGCTTTGAGAAGTTTCATACATAAAGTTTCAAGGATTATTGGGGGGGAGGGGGGAGCTCAGCCTCAAGTTCATAGTCTTCCTCTCATAAGATTGCGTAATGTTGAATTTTCATGAACTGCAGTGTTTTTGGTTTTATGTCAGTGTTTTATGATACATGATATACAGTATTAGATTTGTTTTAACTGTATAAATTTGAAATTTAAAAAATATTCATGAAAAATGTATTGAAATTCAAAGAATATAAAGCATTCAGCTAAAAAGAATGAAATAAATAAAAGCAGAAGATGTTGGAAAGTATGTATAAGTTTATAAGTACCGTGTTAAAGCTTATTAGAACACCAGTTGAATCACCACAAACATTTCTGAGGAAAAATATTAACTATAAGTAAACTTGCACTTATTCTAAGTTAGATCCACTGTTGTACGTTGTTGCCGTATGGCAACAAATCATAAAGTACCTTAAAATATTTTTTTTCCTCCATTTTTTTTTTTTTTACAGCACTTCAAGTTAAGCCATTCCAAGAAAAGAAAAAGAGTCAAATATTTTTTTTTATAGGTCTATCATAATGCGTGCGGTAGAGGGTTAAATATGTCTTTATTCTTTATTCCCATTAATTTATACAAAATATTTAGGATACACCAATAGTAGATTAATTATTTGTCAAATCTGTTATTGTGATTTTGCAGTGAATCTCCCATTCACTTTTTAAAAACAATAATATGATGGAAATCCATAAAATTCTGTTTTACACATGCCATGTGGTATCTGGTTTGAGGGTTAGCATCTCGAGCTAAAGCACAAAATGGTGGAAAATGTCAACTCTGTTATTGTCAACTCTGTTAGTTTTTTAAAAAGTTTAATGATAACGGAGTTGACAATGAGTAACAGAGTCAAATATTCCCAATCACATTTAAGTATTTTGCATTATTATTATGTTTATTTTGGATTCTGGGTCATTTTACTGTAAATGATACCTTTGTTTAACATCATTACAGGCTAAAGAAATTGAATTACAGGTAAATTAACCTCTCAGCAGCAGAAAGGCAAGGGCAACAGAGGGCACAGCGACATGCTAACCCTGTAAGGAAGGCAGAAAATAGATAGAGATAGACGGTACAAAAGGAAAAAAAGCACCACTATTCAAAATTAATGTTTTGCTCTAATGTTTACGAATACTAATGTAAACATATGGCTACAAAGTAAATCTAACATATTTGCAAACTGCTATTACTTGAATAATGAGCTCTTATTATGTCTATAAAAAACTTGCATAGTTCACATTTAAATACTAAATAAAGACATATGGGCAGAAATTGCCAATAACTGATATGCATGCCCAGTGTGAGCGAGCAGCTATGTCATTTTATTTTCCAGATCTTTGGACACATTAAGTTCATTTTCAATTACATGAAAGATCTGTAATTCGCATTTATTTTATAAAATTAAATAGTTGTTACATTTAAAATGGTTTCAGTTTCAGAATCTGGCAGAAAATGTTGCTGTTTTTGGTCTTTTAACTACAGGCGGTCAACTCTGTTTTCTGATGTCAACTCTGTTACCACCAATGTCAACTCTGTTTAACGTTTTGCTTTAAAAATGATAATTATATGTTTTATTGTTCACAAATTGCTCAGAAGCTAATTAGCCTAAATAGTACTACTACTACTACATGAAATTAATTCATTTTTAAAGCTATGATTAGAGAAAATACATACCTGTCACGAATCCTGTCCATGCACTTCTGTTCACTCACCACCAGAGGTCACCTCCTCATCACATGGACTCATGCATTGCACTACACTACTGTTGCATTTCACCAGACTACAATTCCCATCATCCATTGCACTGATTACACAGCTGATCCCATCAGACACGCTTTATAAGCCTTGGACTTCCTCTCTGTCATGGCCGAGTATTGTAAGCATTTATCACTGTTCTAGTTTTTGCTACTCTACAGAGCCCTGTTAGTTTTCCTAGTCTTGCCTGTTTCGGATTGTGTTTTCCCCTGCCTGGACTATTGCTTACGTTTTGGATTACCTCTCTTGTCTAGCCCCTTTGGATACTGTTCGCTGTCGTCTGACCCACACCCGTTTTAGATAACTCTTTGCATTACCTATGATATACCATTACACGGGGAGTCATGCTCGCAGGTTCCGGTGTGGATGGTTGTCAAACCCATCAGTACTGGGAAAGAGCATAAATGCTGTAAAGTTATGCTTTATTAAGTAAAGTTCCTGCAACGGATTATCTTTGTTGTGTGCTTCTCTTCACGTCTCCACAAACACTGATAAACAAACGTTACAAACGAGAACACAACAGTACATTGATTTTCAGAATAAATATTTAAAATCTTACAAGTTTAAGATCAGCAAATATAGAAAATATAAAATTTAGAGTGTGTTCTATGAAAATAAAAAAGTTTAACCAAGAAAAAAAAAAATCCTATTTTTTTTTGTTTTCTTTCTCAGCTTGAAATGTACCCGCAATTATAGAATGAGCCATGTATATAAACACCACATACCAATGCAAACTCCTATATAAACACGCTTCACATCTTTAATATGTTTAATATGCTACAGTACATTAATAATATAATAAACTTCGATTTTAATATCTCACATTTCTGACACAATCCCATGGTGCCGTGTTACTACAGTAAATCCATAGCAGCTAGCCTACATGATGGTGATTTGTAGATTGAAAAGCCATCTGATTGTATCTTTGCGTGCTGTTTCTGGTCTTCTTTGCTGAGTTAATTTAGCGAACTCTTGTTATTGCTTTATCGAGGGAAATTACATCAAGATAATTGTTGTTTTCGTTTTATCTCTCAGCACTATCAAAGCATATCCGCTCCCTCCCTTTCACACTTAGAACCGTAGCTTTAACACACTGTGAACTCCCTCTCTTTCTCTTTGGGTGGTGCGTCGCGCTTTCTCCCTGGTGAGGAAACCGCCCCTGATGCCAGTATTTCTCAATTTCCCATCACTGTTTAGTTCCCATGCAGTGCATCAAACTGTGAACGTGTTCTCAGAAATCCTCTCAGAATAAATGAAACTGCACAGTTGCAATTACGGTAAGATAAACAACTTGAATTACTTTTTATATTTACAGCTATTGATTATATTTTACTTGTGTGTGAATAAAACAATGAATAGCTTACTCTAAAATGCATCTGGACCTCTGGAATCCTTTAGTTTGATGACATGCGTAAATGAGAATATAAATAATGTCCTAATAAACATGCATATGCATTTCTAATCCTTTAGATGATTTTGTGGGCGCATATTAGACTATTTGGATATCTTGTCCTTATAACTGGAATTTATAATGGTATGTTTCCTACTACTCTATTACAGTATATGTAAAAGTACTGTTAAAAAAATACATTATTATAAATTAAGATTTGATGAAATGCATCTGTGCTTAACAGCAAAGGCCTGGACTTACCATTACAACAACAACATTAATGTGGACTGGACAACAGCTCGTCTGTGGTGTCAGAATCACTTCACTGATATAGTGGCCATTCAGAACCATGCAGAAGTTGAACACCTCAACCAAGTTCTACCTTTCAATAAAGCATACTATTGGATTGGCATTAGGAAGATTGATGGTTACTGGACGTGGGTTGGGACCAAAAAGCGCTTGGATCCTGAAGCAGCAAACTGGGCGGAAAATGAACCAAATAACAAGGGATCTGGACAAGACTGTGTAGAGATCTACATTAAGAGGAGCAAAGAAACAGCCAAGTGGAATGATGAGAGGTGCACCAAAAAGAAAGCAACTGTCTGTTATTTAGGTGAACACGCTTTATAGTATAAAATATTGTGAAGTTTAACTGTAAATAAATTCAAAATCATTTAAATTCTAAAGTTTTGTGTAATAAATACAACAAATGTATATGATAGGGTACATAACGATTATTTTAATGGCCTTACTGTCATTATATATAAAAGTATATAATATTTTTCAACACGGACATAAAGCTATTTTCTGTGAATGTGCGACACTTCCGATTCATTATCCAATTCATTAGGTAGGCCTACATAGAAAACATGTGCTGTAAACTGTGCCACAAACCAGTGTGTTTATGAATACGATAATAAATTAAAATAATATGATAAAAAAATACCCGTTTGTAATTTTTTTTTTGTACTGCTAAAATAAGTGGAAGCGGATGATGGAGGAAACATTACAAATGGCCACACCAAGCGATTAAAGCTACTCAATCAGTTCTTTTTAAGGATGTGCAGTATATTTGGAGAGATTATTTGCAGTTTAATGCACATTAACTGCTGTTGAATAATCAGTATACAATGTATCCAGTTCTGATTGAAACCTCAGCCCTCTTTTGCAGTCATTACATGTTATTTTCTTGTTTGCAGCCTCCTGCTCAAAGGAATCCTGCAGTGAGCATGCCGAGTGCGTGGAGACTATTGGGAGCTATGAATGTCAATGTCACCCAGGTTTCATGGGGCCACGCTGTGAGGAAGGTGCTGTAGAATCTATCCAAGTTTAAATATTTGGTCTTCATTGTGTGCATTTTGTAACAAAGTTACCATTTTCACTTTTGCAGTTGTACAGTGCTCCCCAATTGAAAATCCACCGCAAGGTTTTGTGAAGTGTGATGGTGTCTTTGGAGCATTTCATTTTAACTCGTCATGTCAGTTCCAGTGTGGCACAGGGTTCAAGCTGGGGGGGCCACAGAGCCTACGCTGCCTGGCTTCGGGGCATTGGGATAATAACGCCCTTCCTGTTTGTCAGGGTACGGACCAGAATATGTTGCCAAACCCTCAGAAAAAAAGTACAAATACTGATGTGTACCTTTAAGGTACATTTTGTACTTTAGGATACTGCCCCAGTGACCACTTTTTTCAAAGAGTGCATGCATGAATTGTACAGCAGCAACTTTAATATTTACAACTTAATAAACTAAAAAAATAAGTAAGTAATTATTATTTGATTGCTGATATGTTTAGACTTATATTTTAAAAACATGTTACCCTTACAGCTGTCCGGTGTCTGCCCATTATTGATGCCCCTGGTGGTTGGAGTATGAACTGCACTCACCCTCTTTCCATTCATAGCTTCAACTCCAGTTGTGAGTTCAAGTGTGAGGAGGGATTTGAGCTCAAGGGCTCAAATACAACATGGTGTGACCAGACTGGGCACTGGACTCATAAACGTCCCACTTGCCAAGGTACTGCACGTCTGCAGAACAGTCCTCATTAAATCATCAGGCAGTTGCTGGTTCATACAAGTGCACTGAATATGTGTGTGATTTAAAGTTTTATTAGTTCCCAGAGCAAAAGAATAGCACACTTCCCTTCCTTTCTTGTGAAACATTTTAATGTTTGGTAACACTGCTAAGACACACCCTAGAAGTGCATGGACTGTAAAACCACTGTTTTAAGCAATTTGTTTTTTATTTCTGTTTGAATAGACAGTAATAAATATTTTATGCCTTTGTCATAGTGGTAACCTGTAATGCCATCTTGGCTCCTGCAAATGGCCATCTGACATGTGCTGATCCTTCGGGAAATTTCTCTTTTCGTTCTTCTTGCAATGTTTCCTGTGATGAGGGATACAAATTTAGAGGAAAAGCTACACTCACTTGTCTAAGTGATGGCAATTGGTCAGCACAGACACCTGTGTGTGAAGGTACATGAATTCCTATATGATTTCTCAGTGTCATAGTAAGTAACTAAATACACATTTCCATCACAGTGCAAGCTTTGGAAAATGTACTGCAAACAAGAATCATAAACGATGCTTTTCTAAACTCACACATACTCAGTTAAGTAAAAGTTTAATGTCTCTTCTTATTTTGCAGTTATAAAGTGTGACCCACTGAAGCCCATGCCACATGGCTCGCTGCAGTGTTATGACCCTGTGGAACAGTTTGCTTATGGCTCCAGTTGCTGGTTAAAATGTAATTTTGGTTTTGTCCTCAATGATACAAATTCCACTCACTGTACCAAAGAAGGAAACTGGAGTCACATCCCTCCTGTTTGCCAAGGTAACATGCATCTTTAATGCATGCACATTTACATATACATACACATATCTTCAGGTCATAGTTACAAAAAAATCAGTTTATGAGATGCTTCATGGTTTTCCCACAGCTATACAGTGTCCGCCGCTCTCTGGTGCACTAAGTTATGGAAGTATGACCTGCACGCACCCTCTCTCCACCAACAGCTACAACTCCAGCTGTGAGTTTAAGTGTGAAGAGGGTTTTTTGCTTAAAGGTGCAGATTCCACGCACTGTGACCATACTGGGCACTGGACACACAGCACCCCCATTTGTACAGGTTTGGGATCAGTTCATATCAGTTTGATTGCCCTAATAACATTAAACCATTTGAAATGTTATTAGTTTACCTATACCATTTGATATTACATTTTATGCTTTTAGCAGACCCTTATATAACTGTATCCATGTACAATTTTATTAGTTTATGCATTCCCTGGGAATCAATCCCATGAGCTTGGTATTGTAAGCAGTGCTTTCTACTGTTTGAGCAACAAATGTATGTTTTGCAAAGAAAGAATGCTTTGTATATTCAATATATACGGTGTAATATATATATATATATATATATATATATATATATATATATATATATATATATATATATATATATATATATATATATATATATATATATATATATATATACGGTATATAATTGTAATTCTATTTTATTATTCTTATAAACGTAATGTGTGTCTCTCTACACACATTGTGCATGATCAGGTTAAGTGTTTCAGAATTTTTGAAATGATTTAGAAGAACAGATGAAAAATTCATCACTGATCTAATTTAATTTTAAGCTGTGGCTTGTGACCCTCTCGTGACCCCTGCAAAGAGCCACCTGACATGTACTGATCCACTGGGAAAGTTCTCTTTCCGTTCTTCTTGTGAAACTACTTGTGAGGAGGGATACACTCTGAAAGGAGAAACCACACTCACTTGTTTGAGTGATGGCAGCTGGTCAGAATCAATACCTGCATGCGAAGGTAGGTTTAACTCTATTTCAATAAAACAATCTTCAGTTTAAACCTTTACATTTGTACTTTAAACCATTGCACCATATAAAATTTCAAGTTACAGGAGTGAAAAAACTAATTGAACTAATTCACTAAAAGTGATATTTGCAGACAAAAACGTGATGTCCATGGTTACACTACATGAACTGGAAATGGGAATGCACAATTCTTGTGTGTGCGAATGTATTTTTCTTTTTCTTTTTTCATACACTGTTTTCATCTCAGTTATAAGATGTGATGCTCTGGAGTCTGTTCAGCATGGCTCTCTGCACTGTCAGGACCACCTGGGGAATTTCAGCTATGGTTCCTTGTGCTGGCTGGAGTGTGGAGCTGGATTTACTTTCAATGGAAGTAATTCTACTTACTGCACCTCACAAGGGAAATGGAGCCATGAATTTCCTGTTTGTCAAGGTATCCAAAAACTCTCAATACTCTTTGATGCTAGGCCTGACTAAAGAGACCATAGATAAGTTAGTTGTATCACAAAGTTTTTCCTGTCTCCTTTTCTCCTGTCCTGTCCTAACATAAATAAATGACAAAGATTTAGCATTGACATCTTCCATGTAGTCTAATGTCATGGACAGTGCACTCTTAAAATAAAGGTTCCAAAAATAAAGGGTTTTCACAGAAATGCCATTAAGGGGGTCATGAACTGCCTTTGTTTTTATTATTTTGTACTGTTCTCTGAGGTCCACTTATAATGTTATCAAGACTTTTACATTAAAAAACATAATTTAGAAGTAATAGGCTATTTTCTGTCCTGTTTTTAACCCCCCTCATCAGAACGCTCAGTTGGAATAAGCGTGGCGGATTGTAGACTTGGAAGTAAAGGCCCACTGCTATGATTGGCTAAAACTTGTGTGTGTTTGACAGCCTTCATCCTTCACACATGTGATTCAAGTTAAAACCGCATAAATACTCAGTACATATCAAACGATCTGTAATAACAGATAGTGATCACGTAATAAAACCAGTTACTCACACTTGTTGTGACATTACTGTATATAGTCTTTTAGTTTCAATCTTTCAAAAATCCTGCATTGAATTGTACCTTGTTTGTAAACGAATCCGAGGTAAAAAATTAAGTTAACAAAGGACCAAGTTCTTATGGACACGGTCTGGAACTTAATTAAGAATAAAGTTCATTCTTTGGTTTCTGCGTAGACCTGCGTTTGCCGCTTTCGTCATTTCCCCATTACATGCATGAATCGGTGGGCGGGGCTAAACAGGCTGTGATGTAGAAGCAGGCATTGATCTTCTTCTGCAGAGGCGGTGTTTAGACACACTATTACATTATAGAGTGGTACATTTCACAGGCTGCCTTTTTGGCAGACTAGCTTCAATATAAACTGTTTTTAGACTATTGAGAAAGTTTTGAGCTCTGAAACTTGCAGGATGTTTTCATAGTAGCTACAATGACCTCTTATATATCAAAAGATCAAGGGAATTTTGATTTCTTAGAATCATTGTGGGTTCCCCAAAGAACTTTTAATGGGACAGTCTTTAAAACAACATTTTATTTAGGTTGAAGAACTTTTTAATAACATGGAATATATATTTTTTATTAATTATTTATTTAATTAATTTATTTTTTTAAAGAGTGCAAGACATCATAGAGCTTTTGATTCTCTGTTCAATAGCACGGCAGTGCAGCCCCTTAATTAACCCCTCTCATGGCACTGTAACCTGCACTCATCCTAATGGGCAGTTCAGCTTCGGTACAGTGTGTGAAGTGACCTGTCTGGTGGGCTTCAAACTACATGGCACACCCCGAATGGAGTGCTTGGAGATGGGGAAGTGGACAGACACCCCACCCTTCTGCTCGGGTAATCGCACTTGGGCGTTCCTGTTTCACATCACACATGTGATATCTCATATTCATTTGTCACCTGATTAAAATGAAATGAGAATCAACTGAGATAGCTGATTTAAAACATTCTGTCATGAAATGATTGAAGCAGGGAAGCTGATTATATCTGTTGACATTTATTTATTTTTTCCATAGCTCAACAGTGCCCCCATTTGACCGCTCCAGTAAATGGCTGGGTGAATTGCTCTCATCCTCACTCCCTGTTTAGCTACGGCTCACAATGCTTCCTGGGATGTGAGACTGGCTTTGAGATTACAGGAGAGCCAGGCATGGAGTGCTCTGCTTCTGGGAACTGGAATCAGGAGATGCCCTCTTGTGCTGGTATCTATTTCTTGGCAAATGCTGAATTTGGTTCATTTGTTTGGGAACCAATTCTAGGTATATTCTCTTTAGGTTTTATTTTTGTAACTAATGTTCTCAGAATGTTCTGGGAATCGAAGCTGGGCTTCCCGTTATTTATACACTGATGAATATAAAGGCCTTGATCAGACCTTTAAAACTGAGCTTATTAAGAATCATGGGACGTAAAAAAAAAAAACATTCTTCATTAAACACTCTCCTTACATTTCTCTTTGAAATGGCAGCTGTTCGCTGTGAGCCCCTTTCACTCTCTCATCTTCCTGAGCTGGGACCTCCACCCTCAATGAAGTGCTCTCACCCCCATGGAAACTTCAGCTTTGGATCTCAGTGTATTTTCCAGTGTGCCGAGAGCCAGGAGCTCAGTGGAACCAGTCGGCTCACCTGCACCGCCAGTGGGTCCTGGACAAACTCTCCACCCAGTTGTGTTGGTAAGCCCAACTCTTTCTAACCCATCATTATTTGTGCGTCAATTCAGTGGAAAAATACTGCACTTTAATACTGCACATATTCAATTTTAATTGCACTTAAAATGGAAGGCCACCAAAACTTTGTGACAACGTCTATTATGTGTTTTAGTAAAGGAGATGTCAGTGAGTGCCGGCATGCTGAAGTATGCAGCTGTGGGAGCTACTTCTTCGGCTGGTCTACTTCTACTTGGAGGACTAATTTTTCTGTTGATCCGCCAATTCTCCAAAAAGGATAAAAAAATGGATGATCCTGTTCCACTCTTGGCACCATCGTTTTTAAACCATTAAACTAGTGCTTGCAAACAGTATACATTTTTAGCTTTTGTAAGTCACTGTACTATTGTACATTTACTATTGTAACAAATTACTCCAATCGCAACAAGGACCAATCTAGTCACTTTCAGGAACAATTTAGCACTAAAACGTATTTGTTTCCAAACCTGAATGACTTTATTTCTTCTGTGGAACATACAACAAGATACTTATTGTTCTTTTTGTCCATACAATATAAGACAATGGTAACCAGCACCAAGATTTTTCAAAATACAAATTACAGTTCCAATTACATTTGGAACAACATGAGGCAGGGGCGGATTGGCCATCGGCAATTCTGGCAAATGCCAGAGGGGCCGGACCATTTTTTTTTTTTTTTATGTGGGCCAGTCAGATTTTTATTTCATTAACATTTATATTAGCCAGTCAGGCTATATTTTATATATAAAATATAGCCTGACTGGAGTACCGGGAGATTTCCCGGTGGCCTGCTGTACAAGGTGGGCCAGCCCATTGCGTAAATGTAAAGAATTAATTAATTAGGCTACAGTAAATATAGCCTATCCCTCCATCGGCCCAGACGAATGGCCCATGCGGCCCACTTGAGCGCGTTCTGTCTCAGTGCAGCCGCAGCGGCTCAAAGCACTCGTCAATGTCAAAATGTTTTAACCAATCAAATTGAAGAATTGAAGCGGCGTTTGAATGCGAGCTGAGATAAGATGTAAAAAGCTAAACATGATGAGACAATTCAGCAATATTTGCCAACGATTTACAAAAAATGTTTAACGACAGACATTAATTTTCAGGCATGCAAACTACTAGGCCTACTGGCCTTTTCGAATTTCTCAGATTTGAATTCCATTTACATTGTTTGCCACAGACACAGTATAGCTACATAGAAACATTAACGTAGCCGTTTTCAGCAGACGTTTGTATATCGTTATATTTCTTCCGAAATTTCACGTGTCTAAGAAAATGTTTTTAAAAAAACTGTAAAAACATGATTCTCAAACTTACTCTAGAACATTGTAAATTTGAAGACTTTCGCTTTCAAGTGCCATGATTAGGAAAGTTCTATTTTTCTATTAAAGATATTTTAATGTAAATGTTTTAACAGTTTAAATGTATTTATTTCTGTGATCAATGCTGAATTTTCAGCATCATTACTCCAGTCTTCAGTGTCACATGGTCCTTCAAAAATAATTCTATACTGATTTGCTGCTTAAATATTTTCAATTATTATTTGTGCTCAGTTATTAATAATGGTTCGTATGGTTTTTGTTTCTTAATATTTTAAAACTTTACATTTTTCAGGATTATTTGTTGAATACAAAGTTAAAGAACAACATTTTTTATATATAAATCATTTGTAATAAGTATCTTTACAGTAAAGTATCTTTACTGTCGCTTAAATCAATTTAATGAATGAATGAATGAATATCTTTATTATCATTGTACAAGTACAACGAAATTGAATGCAATCCTTCCACTTTTTAATGCAACCTTGTTGAATAAAAGTATTATTATTATTATTTAAAATCTTATTCTAGACTTAATGGTGATGTATCACATTTTCCACAAAAAAAAAAAATGAAGCAGCACAACTGTTTTCAACACTGATAATAATCAGAAATGTTTTTTGAGCAAATCAGCATATTAGAATGATTTCTGAAGGATCATGTGACACTGAAGACTGGAGTAATTATGCTAAAAGTTCAGCTTTGATCACAAAAATAAATTATTGTTTACTATATATTTGCATAGAAAACAGCTATTCTAAATTGTAACTCTATATATTTCACATATTACAGTTTACTGTATTTTTCATTATCATAGAATTCTTCATTAAAAAAACTCTCGTCAAGCAATTGAAAGGTACAAAAAAAAAAAACAGTCCACATTCTGCACTACATTCCAAGTCTTCTAGAGCAGAGTATTGTTATATGGACTGATATTATGGTAGGCATTTAACTTTAGTGATATTAAACTATCCCTCTAAGATATGTGTAAATGTATTATTTACAAATTGCCATATACACCAGGAAAGACAAATTATAATGTAAAGAAGTATGACGGTCATTCATTAATGTTAATGATAATAATATTTATGAATATATTATCATTATTAATGATGATAACGAATATATATATA
Source organism: Acrossocheilus fasciatus (assembly GCA_036784905.1). Lineage (NCBI taxonomy): Eukaryota > Metazoa > Chordata > Actinopteri > Cypriniformes > Cyprinidae > Acrossocheilus > Acrossocheilus fasciatus. The sequence goes on along the minus strand of CM071957.1, from coordinate 23,519,185 downwards.
TATATATATATATATATATATATATATATATATATATATATATATATATATATATATGTATTGTGTTATATTTTTGTATATTAGTAAGTGATGTTAAAAATAGCAAATAGACAAAATTTTCAACTTTAACTGTTAGCTTTAACAGTATCTTAATATAATGTATTATTGTCCACTGCAGCTAATTACAGTCTGACTGACTCTTCATGGGAAGAGAACTTGAACCCAGCATTTGAATTAAAATACAAATTTATGTAAAGTAACTGATATTTTTCATCTTGTTTTGTGCTTGGAATAAATGAAAACTTGAACTGAACTGTGTTGTGTGTTGAAATATCCACGTCAGTAAGCTATATAGTATGCATTTATTTGCACCATTTAATTATACATTTATAGTTTCCAGCATTGTCATATGCTAATAATGTAATAACAGTAGGGTCATTTCTATCTTTGTGACACCCTCACTAGGTGTGAGAGGGACAGAGTGAACACTTCCAGAAACACCCTGTTCCACCCTCTCACATACCCACTGTTTCATATAGCATCACCGTAGACGTGATGCTCCAGAACGGACACCTGGGCCAGAATGTGCTGCCTCTGGGCACTGTGCCCACTGTCACCCAGGCCCCAAATCCAGACTCTGGCCTTTAGTTGCCCCTTCACCTTGTTCCTTCTATGTGAGCGGCTTTGGGGAAGTTAATGAGGATTTTCTGTAGCCATGGTCTCTAATACGTGTCTAATGTTTTTTTTTTTTTTTTTTTTTTTTTTAACATTTACATGTAAAGTTAATGTTTTTTGCTAAATTGTGAGCTTATTTAGGCGATAAGTGACCCTGGACCACAAAACCATTCATAAGGGTAAATTTTTTTAAATTGAGATTTATACATCATCTGAAAGCTGAATCAATAAGCATTAATGTATGTTTTTTTTTTTAGGTTATGTCAATATTTGGCTGAGAATTTTTTACAAAAAAGAATTTTTTATATAAAAAAAATAAATCAGTTTTGATATATTTAGGAAATTTATCCTAATATATAAAATATACCCGTGCTACTTATGACTGATTTTATGGCCCAGGGCCACATATGTGACCCTGGACCACAAAACCAGTCTTAAGTCACTGGGGTATATTTTTAGCAATAGCCGAAAATACATTGTATGGGTCAAAATTATCCATTTTGATTTTATGCCAAAAATCATTAGGATATTAAGTAAAGATCATGTTCCATGAAGATATTTAGTGAATTTCCTACCGTAAATATATCAAAACTTAATTTTTGATCAGTAATATGCATAGCTAAGAACTTCATTACTTTAAAGGTGATTTTGTCAGTATTTCAATTTTTTTTTGCACCCTCAGATTCCAAATTTTCGAATAGTTACATCTCGGCCAAATATTGTCATATCCTAACAAACCATACATCAATGGAAAGCGTATTTATTCAGCATTCAGATTATGTAGAATTCTCAATTTCGAAAAATTGACACTTATGACTGGTTTTGTGGTCCAGGCCAGGGTCACATATATTAAAAAAATATGTGATAGGAATGTGCAAATATAATGCATAACAGGGCCCTTCTATTTATTTCTGCTGATGGTCAGTAGGAGCTCTTCAGCATTTCAGCACAGAAGGAGAGAGATGCACGGGTGCCTAACCAGTCGCATCTGTCCGGGCATTAACGCAGCGTGACGCCAATTATATCGCTTAAGAAGGAGCGGGTCTGCAGCCCATTCTGGCACCAAATGCGTAATAAATAACTGATCAGCTGACTGGATGCCTCCTGGCTGCTATCGTAATAATAACGAGGCTATTGCTACCCGCTGTGACCGTATGATAGCCGTTTGATTATTTTTCGTTTGCTTGGCTGCTTGGCTTGCCAAAGTCCAGTCTCGCGCCAATAAAATTCACGAGAGACTGAGATGCGCGTGCCAGTGCGGAATACATTGACGCGTTCACACATCAGTGAACCTATACAGTTCGAAAATGTAATTCCTTTCATATGCATTTATTTGTTTATTTATTTTTTAAATGTTCACTGATTGCATCAAAAGTTTTGTGCATTATTATTGACAAGGTCTAACTGCTGTGCTACTATAAGTGAGTCAGTTTTTTTTTCAGTGGCCACTGTGATAAAATAAATCACCAGATCGTGAGAGTCATGGGTGTTTCTACCCTTTTTCTGGAGCACACCATCAGAAAGTGTTACCATATTGTGATACTCGTTACTGGATATAAAGATTGCCTTTACCTGCAGTAGGCCTACAGGATCGTTCACAAGCTACCTGCGCAACTATAAGTATTTCGATGTGAGAATTCACTGCAAATGATTCAGTGCGTGAGTAAATTGTCCCAATGAATCAAATCAAATGAATCTCTAACAATTTCAGAACTTGTTTTGACTAGACCGTTTGGCCGATTTGATCAAAAGAGCGATTCTTATCGTGATTCTATTCGTAAAACAATACGAATAGCGCAGAGTGTTGACTCACTAAAAAGAATCTGCTCATAAGAGTCATTGGTTCGGGAATCGGACTACTGGTCACTGAATCAATAAGCAATGCCCTTAGTTGTTGTAGAAGTATTTTACAGGTTTCCGCGAATGTAAATGAAAAGAATACTGAACAAGCACCAGTTCTACGAGAACATGCGATTTATTTGTTTGTTTGTTATATTATTTATTCGAATAACTTTTACACGAACATTTTCCCATGAAAACAAATTTTTCATGTTCATCTCATCTCTGCTCTGCAACCTCTCCTGACATGTCCACATGACAGGAACAGACAGTTAAATTGTTCATGCTCAGTGACTTGTGCCTCTTACATCTGGAGGTCTGATAACAGAGTTGGAAATGTGAACCTGGTACAGACAGAAATAGGGTTCATTGCTGGGGCAAAGAGGCACAGTAAGAAGGGCTTCCTATCTTTGCAGCATGCCTTACATTTTCACCTGACATCCTCAACCGGCACAGTCAACAAACTGTTACATTCCAGAAGGACAGCCCCAATGGTCTGGCTTTATGGGTGGTCACATACAAGCCCAAAGTTTAAAAATGCAAGAATTTAGGTTGGCTTGATCTAATAAAATCACAATATAAAAACCACTATTCATGAGAGACTATGACCGGATGTGGTGCATATTTATGGGTATTTTGATACTGAAGTGTGAATCTAAAGATCTGGGTGATGCTATGCCCTGTGGTGGACCACCATCTGGCTCTGGTAAAGTGCCATAAAGATATGCATCATGATACGAGGTGATGAAAGCCTAGACTAGGTATGACCTTGAGTTTGGTAAATGTCAGTTCTTAGCGCACACTGCAGTATAGTGTGTGATTGTTTGTGGATATTAAAAGTTTCACTCTCATAGAGACAAACTGCCAGATGAATCAAAACTATACTGTACATTTGTTTTAAATTAATATTTCAGTTTAAAGAAGTAAATTGGGCATTTTTAGCCTTTCATCAGTATTAGGAGGACTCAGGAGTCGGACCTCTATCACAAAAGTGTGCCTACATTTGATACACTTTTAAAAAAAAAAATGCTGTTTTGAATGTAAATGGATATAAATGAACTTCTACAGCACAGAGTCGTTAAAATCTGCGACTTTGACACACAAAAGAAAACATTTGCAACGTTTGTTTTCTGCTGAGGATTATGGATAAATATCCACTTCATCCAACGGTCTTTGTGTTTTCTGTCAAACAGCCAATTACTATTCTGGTGTGAGAAACTGCTGCAAAGATTCAGTGCGTGAGTGAACGGCCCGAAAGAATCAAAATGAGATCTTTTTGCACTGACATCACTGATATACAGTATAAAGATTTATCACTAATATTTTACTGGAGCCAGGCAGGAATTTCACTGCAGGAAAAAGTGTCTAGGACCCTGGCAATTCAAGTTAAAAACAAAATCAAATGAATCAGGAAACAATCTTGCCTGATATTTAGCTATTTCAAATACCAGGTGCCTGAAAATACAATTGTTGTGCAGACAGTAAGCATTTTATTGTAATTCAGTTACACACATAAAATAATAAATACAAATTACACAAAGTCATTTTTATCACAGTACATTTTCATTGTCAACAGTCACCACCATTTCTACCCTAAAACATGCAAAAGCATACATACACACACGCACACGCACACACACTCTCTCCTCACAGTATATATTTCCCAAGCTGTCTGAATGATGCTCAAGAGGCGAAATATGAATCTTGCATTGAATACAACCGGTCAATGGGTGTTAAAAGGGAGGGTTCACTGGATGACATACAGTCTCCAAAATAACACAGAGGGTCACTATCTGTATCGTCATAGAGCGTGTCACAACCTATAAAGAGAGAGAAATGGCATGGGCAAAGAGTATTTGTCACTGCATTTTCAGTGTATTTTGTGAGGCTAGTGTGTGTTCTGTACCATAGGGATGCATGTGGTCTCCAGGCATCTGAGGAGGGGTAAGGCCTTGTCTGAAGGGGTCCAGCTTGAAGATCTGTGAGTCTAGACTGATATTCTGCTGGGTAAGTGAATATGAACCTGCACACTCCAGCTCAGCAGGCAGACCTCCACAAGAGGGCGCTGTGGTCACATAAATGGCAAGAAAAGCACTTCAGTGCTGTGTAGATGTCATGTTTACATATCTTTGGCTAAAGGATGAATTTAGGCTACATAAGGTCTTTTCACATATAAAATTGTTAACTTCAGGTCGTTCTAATCCCTGGTTTAACAGAATCCCGAGATATATATTTTTCCATATTTTACACTGTACATTCGTAAACCCTCATTTTAATTTTCGCATGTCAGTATCGTATTTGCGCATCAGTTGTTCCCTACTGTACCTTCAATTCTGTCCTAAATAAACTTTTTTGCACCGTAACTACGGTCTATTTCATCCCAATCAACGAGTTTTTCGCAACTGTTTGACAAAGTTATGAACAAACGTTCTTCCATAGAACGTTTGTTTTAGTTGAACATTATTTCACGTCTTTTAAAAATTATTACTTACTTGTTTCAGGATGTTAAGAAAACATCCAAAAGTATTAACGTTCATACATTAATGTTCATAATGAAGAGACAGAAAAAAAGATAAAATAGAACATTCCCTTTCTCCATTCTTTTTTATAACATTCATTCGCATAACCAAGAAACGTTTTTTTAAACGAACATGAAGAAATAACATTTTCACGACCTAATGGGAACGTTAGCTTTCTTCGTACAAAGTTTAAGAATATTTAATGAGACGTGAGCTGTTCAGTTTCGATTGTTTGCTACTAAACATCTGGCTGTGAGATTGTAGTGTGGCATTGTTTACATAACCCAGGGTTAAAAGCAGTGCTAATTACAAGCATTAAACATTTTTGTTAAGTGGTGTTTAAAAGGAAGATAACCAAAGCAAGGCAAACTTTTGTGAACTTTGTATACCAGTGTGTTGTGACTGGCTATCCCTTTTCTCCTGAGGGGACACACTTTGCTTCTGTTGCTGTTGTCTTCTTGCCAGTTTTTTCATCTACAGAGACAATGAGTGTGAAAGAGATTGATATAATAAAAACATGTTCACATATAGTAATGAGAAAACTAATAAGAAAGAATAACCCTTTATAATGCGAAGGAAGGCAGAAAACACACACAGTGCTACCCTGAAAGGAAATCCAAGTCTAATCTAAGGAGATCTATACATAATATGTCATCAGTTTCCTACACGAGGCAATAACACAGCCTGTTTCCTTATTGGCAAGCTCATATACTGCAGAAAGAGGTCTGTTATCAATTGCATAAGTTGATGCTCTTTCAATGAGTGTGTTTGTCTGTGTCGGTGGGCATCACATTACCTTGGCTCTTTGGTTCTGGAACCAGACCTGAACGACTCGTACGCTCAATCCTGTCTCTGCTGCCAGCGTCTCCCTTACCTTACAAAAGAGAGACAGACAGAGAGAGAGCCATAGTGTGACCTTCATGGTCTACGGGTCATGTAGGCTAACCGATGAACTGACCCACACTGGAGTATCAGATCAACAAAGATAGATACAGCAATGCAGTCCAGAACAGCTGCAGCTGCACAAAAAAACCCTTAACAAACGTTACAGTAAAAGATACATTTAAAAAAAGGTTAATGTATAGAAGTAAACAAAGCTTGATGCTTTAATGAGATTTTTAAACTATTACACAAGATAAAAATGTATCTAAAGTAGTTTAATTATAATGCTACATTTTTAAATATTTTTATATTTAGTTACTATTGTTGTCAAATTATTGTTGTCAATTTAGATGGCCGACCTTTCGACATGGTTTGGATGAGACCTCAAAAGAAGCTTTGAAAGCACGTCTCTGCTGTGTTGTGAGGATGGTACGAGGCCTTTTAGGTCTCTTGTGTTCCATGTCTCCTATTGTGTTAGCCTCCCCTGTGGTCTTAATGTTGTCTTCATCATCGTCCTCCTCCTCACCATTTTCACTTTTACCTGTAGTTAAGGAAACAGAGGTTTGTAATGCCTAACAGCAAACAGATAATTATTAGAAATAATAATAATAAAAACTATTAAAAAAAACTAAAGCTATAAGCTACCAGTATCTGTTTGAACAGTAAAAATGATTTAACTGGCTTACAGTAAGTATCTTAAAATACCATGAAAATAGTGATTTATAAATGGCCATCTATACTACTCTTCATAACTTTGGGGTCAGTAGGATTTTTTTTTTAAAGAAATTAATATTTTTAATAAGCAACTATGCATTAAATTGACAGTAAATACATTTGCAATGTCACAAAAGATTTGAATTTAATATAAATATACTATATTGCCATTCTCTCTCTAAATATATTCAGATATATTCATATTATTTATTATTTTATAGCTTTATAACATTCTGCTTTATTCATATAATTTATTAACAATATTTTACTTTTTTTCTATTTGTATTTACTATTAGTACTATTTTAATACATATACTTCATTTTTAATCTAGTGTAAGCACTGCAGTGCCAGTGAGTGTGTGGTGTACCAGTAGAAGTCTCCTTTTTGAAATGTGTGTAAAAACAGTGGCGTTGTATGTCAAATCCTGGTTCTGAAGGACTCCAGCACTTAACATTTTGGATGTCTCCTTTATTTAACACACCTGATTTATATCATCAGATCATTAGCAGAGGCACCATGACCTTACTCAATGTATCAGATGAGGAAGACATCCAAAATGAGAAGTGCTGTGGTGCTCCAGGACCAGAATTGTTTTAAAACAATACCTGAGTCGGAGGTGGTCGGGCTGGCCAGTTGGTTGTGATAGTCTCTGGCACAGAAAAGCCTGTCCCCTGTGAGCACACAGCGGTCTCCCTTCTGCAGCCTGCAGGCGCACACACAGCAGCAGAAACACCGCAGGTGGAAAACCGCAGTGCCTGCGTGCATCACCAGCTCGGCCGGAGAGATGACCTCTGCGCAGCCCTTACACCGTACCAAAAACAATCTGACAGGAAAAGAGAGAAAGAATGAATTAATATCCATTTCTCAAAGCAACTGTAACAAATGGTACACTGACTTTTAATAAGGTGAATATGTTCTGTTAATTTTCCACATTCTCCTTTTAACTCCTGTCTGTTCTGGGAGTTTGTATGTTTGGTGAGTGTGTACGAAATTCTGTGAAAATGGTGGATTGCTTTATGGCAGCAACAAATGCACATATACAGCCAAAGCCACTTTAAGACAAGCCTCCAAGGTTAGTAAAGAAAAGCCTAGTGGCATTCAAAGAAGGAGACCAGAGGCCAAATATTTTGAATGGATGCAAATAGAGACTTCACTATACAGAAACTGCTTTTGAGGAAAAAAACCAGCCTATCGTTTAATGAATTGCAGCGTATCAGCTAATTTGCCATTATACATTTGTTTTGGATTGATCAATTTTTAGTGCCTACACTGAAAAAAACCCAATTGGTTTTAAAATAGAAGACATGGACAATTTTGTTAACATATTTCTTATTAATTTCTAAGTAATCTGCAAACAGTATTTGATGTTCACATAACTCTTGCAGAAAAATGAAAGATATCAAGGCTGTGATGTGATTGGTTATCACGGCACACATTATCCAAGTCAGCCATTACGCTTTCTCTAATGGTACAGCCATGGACCTTGTTGTCTTCCAATATTAAGAACATGGCTGCATCTGAAATATAAGAAAAACTGTATGTGAACATAGTAGTATGTTCGAATTCACAGTATTCATAAAACGGTAGGCAAACTACTACTGTTTTCTGTGGGATTCTGAAGTGCGCATCTGATACTTTACTATCCCATGATGCCCTGAGAGGGGACTTGTGAACGGCTGTGAATCAACACAACTGACCCTGTTAGGTGACATAACAATGACAACATGACTAATGTAGTACATTTGGATTACATTCGTACTACACTCATGGTCAGAATTGTTGGTACCCATGGTAAATATGATCAAAGAATGCTGTGAAAATAAATCTGCATTGTTAATCCTTTTAATTTTTATTATTTTTAAAAAGTCACAAAAATCTAACCTTTCATTGAAGCATAAGAATTTTAAATGGGGGGAAATTTCATTATGAAATGTTTTTCTCTAATATACATTATTATACACGGCACCCTTTTATTCAATACTTTTTGAAACCTCCATTTGCCAAAATAACAGCTCTGAGTTTTCTCCTATAATGCCTGATGAGGTTAGAAAACACCTGACAAGAGATCAGAGACCATTCCTTCATCCAGAATCACTCCAGACCCTTTAGATTCCCAGCTCCATGTTGGTGCTTCTTCTCTTCAGTTCACCACTCATTTTCTACAGGGTTCAGGTCAGAGGACTGGAATGGCCAGCAGAAGCTTGGTTTTGTGCTCAGTGACCCATTTTTGTGTTTTTAAGGTTTGTTTTTGGATTATTGTCCGGTTGGAAGATCCAAACATGGCCCATTATAAGATTTCTAACAGAGTCAGTCACTTATTGATTTTTTATCTGTTGGTATTTGATAGAATCCATGATGCTGTGTGTCTAAACAAGATGTCCAGGACCTCCAGCAGAAATATAGGCCCACAACATAAAAAATACAGCAGTATATTTCATTGTACACATTGGGTAGTTTTAATCCCTGTGTTCACCAAACCCATCTTGAGTGTTTGCTGCTAAAAAGCAAATTTTTTAGTTACATCTGACCATGGAAGCCAGTGCCATTTGAAGTTTCAGTCATGTCTGATAACTGAATATGCTGGGGATTGAGAGCATTTTATTTTCTTGATTTTTTTTCCCTTGAAACCCTCCCAAACAACATGTGGTTTAGATGCTGTTTGATATTTTTTTTTTAAGGTTTTCTGACCCTGAGACAACAATTTTCTGTAATTCTCCAGCTGTGGTCCTTGAAGAGTCTTTAGCCCCTCAAACTCTCCTTCTCACCGTGCATTAGGACGATATAGACACACGTCCTCTTCCAGGCAGATTTGTAACATTTTATGTTGATTGGAAATTCTTAATTATTGCCCTGATGGTGGAAATGGGGATTTTTCACTGCTCTAGCTCTTTTCTTACAGTCACTTTCTAATTTGTGAAGCTCAATTATCTTTTGCTGCACATCAGAAATATATTCTTTGTTTTTTCTCATTGTGATGGATGATTAAGGGAGTTTGGCCTTTGTTTTCCCTTTGTTTTCCTATTTATATTCCTGTGAAACAGGAAGCCATGGCTGGATAATTTCATGTTCATAACCACTCTGGTGTGCTCAAAATTGTAAATATGAATGGGAATATACTTCACAAATATTTTACTCATAAGAATTTCTTGGGGTACCAATAATTGTGCCCAACGTGTATTTGAGAAAAACATTCATTTCATAAAGAGATTTCCCCCCATTTTCAATAGTTTTAGTTCAATGAAAGGTTAGATTTTTTTATTTGTTTTAAATAAAAGATCAAAAGGATCAATAATGCAGGTTTATTTTCACAGCCTTCTTTGATCATATTTGCTATGGGTACCAACAATTCTGACCACGTGTGTATATAGAACATACTTTTTAACGATCGCTTCTTACTTATTCAAAAGAAGTACCAGCTCAGAGAGTATGCTATTTCAGACGAAGCCCATCTCTGGTACAGCTGTACTGTAATTATGACAGTGATATATTTACAATATATTAACTGTAGGGTGGCAAGAATACACAAAACAACACATAGTTGCTTTAAAATCTTTTGATGAAGAGTACAAAGAATGATTTTGTTCTTTCGGAATGTTTTATGTTGATGTACCATCAGAGATTCCAAGAATGTTGCTGAGTCGCCCCGTCGATCAAGGAGTGAGACAAGAACTTGCCATGTCTCCTCCACCCCAAAAAAAGCCATGCAGACGCATACCCCCAGCATGGTGAGTGTGCATCTTAGCGCCTGGCAACCAGAGCTGGGTTTCAGCGGGTTAGACAGAGGCGGCCGGCTCCACGACTGTGTCCGGGGCAGGACTCCCGGGGAGGGGGGAGAAAGGAGCTCGGCAGGCCATGGCTCCAGACGGAGGGAAAGAATCACGCCTCCCGGTGGGCAAGGCCGGTCCAGGGAATGATCTTAACTCGACTTAACCAAACCCAGACAAAGGAGGGAGCTGGCCCAGAGCCTCGCTGCCATTGTCCTGGCCTGGCAGACACCACATTTTCTGTTTGTCAAACTGGCCTGAGATTTCCGTGCCCGGAGGGGGGGGGGGGGGGGGGGGGTGGGGGGCAGAGAGTGGAACTGTAGTTTAAGGTTTGGGGTGAGCATGACAGGGAGGCTTAGAGAGAATCATCCCTAGAAATGTGACAGCTTCAGACTTGGGCTGACAGGATACTCCTTAATACAAGACACTCAGGCAAAACAATTGTTTTTCGTGCACTAGTTAATTTTGATATTACAGGTTATTTTGCTTCTATAATGTCTTTTTTAAGACAAAACACACGTTAAATAATTATTTTATAATACTTTCGATTTCACATTTCAATTACAATACATAGGCCTATCTCTAAAGGTTGGTTTCTTAAAATGCACCAAAAAGTAACACTTACACCAAATATTCTAGTAGGTTTTTACAGGTTTGTTCATATAATATTTGCCTGCTTGTATTTCTAAAAACGTGGTGAAAATGTATTTTTTCTCAGTATTTTCTGATTTATGGAGTGATAAAAAGTAAATGCAATGCTCAGATTTCTGTCTGGAAATGTATGCAAATTAGTGCATATCAAATTAAATAACACATCAACTGTATTTTTAAACATAATTCAAAAAACTTATTTTTGTACTGTGATTAATCAACTGGGGAAAGTGTTGATAACTGTTCAAAATTTTAGCCTATTTACCTGTGGTGTTTTAGTTCTAAAAAGTCAAGTCAAGTCACCTTTATTTATATAAGATTAGAGGTTTCAGTTTCAAGCAGACAGTATTGAAATACTGATTACTTCTGTTTCTTTAAATGATAGCACCATGATTACTGTATGTCCACGCATTAAGATGGACATACAGTAATCCGCTGTGTTTGTCTTTTACAATTTGTACCAATTATAAGCTTTTGGCTATAGATCAGTGGGTGTTATTGTTGGTATGCATATCTCAGCTAGTTGCATGGGAGCATTGCACTGTGTTCACATGCAGACAGCAAAAATTTATCGTCTGATAAGTATGAATTGAAACATCCCAAAGCCTTGCATTGTTGAGAACTATTAGTGTTGCCCTGGGGTTGCTGTGGAAACCGCTGCGAGTTCTTTAGGGTTCAGTAGGAGGGACAGAAAAAGTGCTGCTGATTATACTCAAGAGCATCTGTGGTATGCGAATGCAGATAACAGAATATGTCAATTGCATGTTTGTGTATTACAGATACAGTAGATAAAGATACAGTATACATTATAATTCAGTTAATGGTTGCATTGACAAGATAAAAAAAATCATCTATTTCGATCTGGAAGCATTTATGTTGATATATTATTGAAACTTGCTGAATCAGAGCCTGAATCTATTTCTCAAACATTTTTTGGACATTAAACAAAAAATTTATATGATTAAATTTTACATTTTTAGAAATAATTTATTTTTAAACTAAAAATTTATTTCTAAATGTTTCTGGTGAAAAACACACTTGACAGGCGTTTTCTACCTTTAACAAGAGACCTGAGCTTTCATTTCGTTTTGAAGGCAAACTTTTCTCTATAATGAACTTATAATGAACTATGTTTGACAACAGTGCATTTTTTAATTTTTAAGCTTACCCAATCAGCTTTGGTATCACAGGAATAAATTACATATATTAATATAATATGTTAAAATAAAATAAAAATATTGTAATAATACTTCCCAATATTACTGTTTTTACTTTATTTTTGATCAAATAAATACAGCCCTTTTGAGAATAAGAGACTTCTTTCAAAAAAATCTTCCTGACCCCAAACTTTTAAACAACAGTATAAATGTTTAACAAAGTAAACTTACGTAAGACTTGAGAGAAATAAAGGAATTACTAAAGAAATGCACTCTTCTCATCATAAAATAGTAAGAAGTCTGGAGATTACTACTATTACTACTTACGTTAGTCCTATAAGTCTAAGCATCACTTTAAATCCAAATTAAATTGATCACAATTATAAAACAGTGAAGTACCTGCCTGCTGACCCATTTACAGTAAAGCTGCTCCTTAACCTGGTCGGTAAGTGCTGGGTCAGCGTGCTCTCCACCCCTGAGCCCACAGTTAAGCATTGGGCTACTGGGTAGGAATGCCAGCCAAGCACTGCGTATGTGGCTAATTGGTCAGGTCAGATATCTCACGGTCGGACGGGCATCAAGCAGGGGCACCACTGGGCACCAACCTATCCAGATGCCTTGACATACTTCACACGCAGAGGTCCCTTCTACATACATCCCCTCCCCAACACACACACACTCTCATATTCTACCCAGAACATATGGCCCAATCCTCCACACAGCCTCAGCCTTTTTATTAAGAGCACAGTGGTCACTTCTCCATCATTATTACTTCGGCTGATAGACTCCTAATGTGAGTATGCATTATGGGATTTGGCGAAATCAGAGCTTTTGTTGTTGAAAATGTAAACTTTTTGACAGATACATTGAAATTAAACTTGAGACTTTTAGATGGTGATCAGAACTCAAATAGTGTCCATAACTGCACTCGTTTGTATTTTCCGGGTCATTGCGCTGTCGTTTCGCACTCTGTTTTTTTTTTATACGGAGGTGAGAATGTGCATATGAGTGTGTGAATGAGAATCAGAGTGAGTTTTGGGGGTAGTAGGGGGTCCGTGCACCGTGTCGATGTGGCCATATGCTGTCCCCAGCTTGCCGTTGCCACACCGATGGGTCCTGCTAATTTAACACATCTTGACAGCGTGTCAGTAGTGCTGTCCTCCTGATCTAACGGTGTGTGTTTGTGTGTGAAAGCCTCCACGCATTCCATGGCCCACCGCGACCCTTTCTCCTGCAGTCACCTTGTCTTTCAGGAGTTCTGTGCCAAGTTCCCCAATACACACATTCTCTCTCTCACTCACAAATGGGCTATAAAAATATTGTTTGTGCAAAGTATACAATTATGTGCTAACAGAATAGTGCACATGTAATTTTATATTGCATGCAGATATAACATTTCAGGACTAAAATTTGTTGCAAAGAAAAAATAATCAAATCAAAATTATATTTAGCCACAAATTTGCCTTGCAAAATTAATGTAACAGAAAGTAAATAAATCTGCCTGACATCCAAACATTAGAGTCAAATAAAGAACACTCCCATCTGCTATGTAAACAGGAATTTAAAAGATTTAAAGTTATTTACTGCATCAGAGAGGTTAGAGAAATGAAACCTTAACAATAACATTTTACTGGCTTTATCTTTAAAGTATCCACTGAGATATTTGCATATTGATTATTTCTGTGCATTAATCATTAAAATGTGCTCTGGAGAATATGTAAGTGATTGTTGCAGAGCTTAAATTAAGTAGGCTATAATAAAATTAATTTCTTTCTTCTTTTTTTTTCAAAATAGGTCTGTCACCTCAATTTCGTTGAGAAATAGGACTGATATAAGTTATTTATTGTAAGCTCTAAATGTTTACAAAGGGGAAAATAATCCACTGCACTCTCAAATGCATTTCTAGACAATTCAAGCAGTCAATTTGTAAGAAAGGCGAACATATTTCTCGCAGTAATCGCGTCCAATTTTTGTTTTCTTAAACATTCAGTTTAAAAAAAAAATGGCGAAGACAGGAACGAATACTATTTGAAATTAGCAAAAAAAATAAAACAAAAAAGCAACAGTAAAGATCTTTCTGCTAAAATTATGTTAATATGAAGGCCAAGATTAGTTTCATCTGACTAGAAGAAACTTCTGACTACCTTGGACTACAGTCACACTTTCCCGCGTTGAACTTCAAATAGTAGCCTAATTCAATTAGAATAAAACGAAATCATTGTTTACACAAACAGTAGTAAGTAGAGTCTTACTTCTGATAATCTCGCTTGCAGTAGAGTGTCTTGTTGCGGAGGTAGCAGGTGTCTTTCAGAGGCTCGCGACATGATGCGCAGTGCAGGCAGCGCTCGTGCCACACTCCGTCCTGCACGCGGAGCAGGTACCTGTCCCGGATGAGCTCATTACAGCCTTCACACACGCTCTTTCTCCACATGTCTGGAAAAAAAAGACACATTTATAATCCATAACCTCAGGGTGTAATTTCATGCGATTGTATTTAAACAAAAACCTGTTTTATGCGTAATTTACAGAATTAATAATATATTGTTTTAGCTGCCATTCTTTTAAAATTGTAGTTATCCCAAGAAGACGTGAAAGTAAAATAAAAAAGTTTAATGTCATTTAAAATTGGACAAATAAATACTGAAAACAACAACAACAACAACAACAACAAAACTAAATTCAACCACGAGCATTAGGCTACAAAATAACAAAAACGATAAAGACCAGCAGAAAAACAGTGTGAGCAAATGAGATTTGTTTGTGAGTTTCATTAACATATTTACAAAATACACAGTGAGTTAATGCGCAGAGCATTAATTACTGTCACATGTCAGCATGTTTTATCAAGACCAGTAAATAAAGGGTTCTAATAAACTGTACATGACAAAACTTTACCAAAACTTTAGAAAATGCTATAGAATTAAACATACATCCACCTACCATTGAAGAGAAAATATCCTTTTGCCGCCCCGTGTAACTTTCGACAGATGCAGATAGTTGTAAACGCACACAAAAGCTCCATATGAAAATAAACCTGTGCGTCATTTACTCTCACTCTCACTCTCACTCTCTCTCTCTTACTCGCTCTCTCTCACACACACACACACACTCCTCCCATCAGGTAGAGAGTATACAGCCATTTCTTTACAACTTGTGATGAACACTAAAAAAACAAACAAACAAAAAAAACATGAATTTTGAACAACAATGCCCTGTTTGGGTTTAAGAGACCCCAAGGCAATTTCAGTGGCTAAAAAAACCTGACTGATTAAACATTGATTACAATTATTATTTTTATTATATAATAAATTATAAATAAACTTGACAGTTCAAACATGCCCTGAAAAATATTATATTATATATTTATTCTGCTTGGGGTCCATAGAAATGAAAAAAGAAAAAAAAAAGAAATACATTTAACATAGATTCACAATGGGGTGCAATTGTATATTTTGATTTATTGCATTTTTCACAATTTCCTCTGCATACTGGATAACAGTAGCTGTTCTGAAATATATGACAAAATATGGGGTTAAGTTTAAACAATAACTTCTGGCTACTACTTTTGCTAGGTCAAATAAACATATTCAATTTTTATATTAAACATATTTCAAATCATCTGAAAAAGAGGGTAATTTCTAAACGAATATGATTTTTACATGCACATAATTTGGTTCTCTGTGATTACAACCCAAACAGACAACCAGTGAAGTAAATCCTAAACATTTGTTTGGAGTTCATATGAAGAGTTCAGATGCAAAAGCCTCTAAGTGCCATCTGAAATTTTCATCTCAAATGAACATTTTTATCAGGCTCCTATGTTTGGGTTCAGTAATTTTACACTAATGGCAATGTATATGTCCCTTTCTATGCAATTAAAGTGAAATAACTGAACATAAATATAGGAACCTGATAAAAATGCTCATTTCAGAAGAAAATTTCAGACGGCACTTAGAGGCTTTTGCATTTGAAGTCTTCTTATTATAGTGTCATGACCATATAGGCTACCTAAAATTAGTTTATTTGAATTTTGAAAAATTAATTACGTGAAAGAAAAACAAATCACTTGTAACTGATTATAGATTTAAATGACTGATTTATATTGTTTTCAAAAAACATGAAATATGTTCTGTTCTTAAACATAACGAACGCAGATTACATAATGATTATATGATATGAGCTAATGAGAATGAAGCTTTATATATACACACAGACACGCACACACACACGTATATATATATATATATATATATATATATATATATATATATATATATATATATATATATATATTAGAAATACGTTTATAAAAAAATATTTTAAGATATCAAAAGAAATCTTATACTCTACTTTCCCACATGACAGTTCAAACTTGTTTTAGCTTCAGAGCAATCACAGCCTTTCCACACCGAAAATGAGATGGCGTTGGAAAGCCACCAGAGCCACATTCAATTATAGTTTGAATCGTAAAATGGCGCCATCTAGTGGATGGGACACACTGCACCAGATAAGGTAAAGGTGCATCTCAATAAATTAGAATGTCATGGAAAAGTTCATTTATTTCAGTAATTCAACTCAAATTGTGAAACTCGTGTATTAAATGAATTCAATGCACACAGACTGAAGTAATTTAAGTCTTTGGTTCTTTTAATTGTGATGATTTTGGCTCACATTTAATAAAAACCCACCAATTCACTATCAACAAATTAGAATACTTCATAAGACCAATAAAAACAAACATTTTTAGTGAATTGTTGGCCTTCTGGAAAGTATGTTCATTTACTGTATATATACTCAATACTTGGGGCTCCTTTTGCTTTAATTACTGCCTCAATTCGGCGTGGCATGGAGGTGATCAGTTTGTGGCACTGCTGAGGTGGTATGGAAGCCCAGGTTTCTTTGACAGTGGCCTTCAGCTCATCTGCATTTTTTTGGTCTCTTGTTTCTCATTTTCCTCTTGACAATAGCCCATATATTCTGGTGAGGTCTCACCATTGAGGTCTGGTGAGTTTGCTGGCCAGTCAAGCACACCAACACCATTTAACCAGCTTTTGGTGCTTTTGGCAGTATGGGCAGGTGCCAAATCCTGCTGGAAAATGAAATCAACATCTTTAAAAAGCTGGTCAGCAGAAGGAAGCATGAAGTTCTCCAAAATTTCTTGGTAAACGGGTGCAGTGACTTTGGTTTTCAAAAAACACAATGGACCAACACCAGCAGATGACATTGCACCCCAAATCATCACAGACTGTGAAAACTTAACACTGGACTTCAAGCAACTTGGGCTATGAGCTTCTCCACCCTTCCTCCAGACTCTAGGACCTTGGTTTCCAAATGAAATACAAAACTTGCTCTCATCTGAAAAGAGGACTTTGGACCACTGGGCAACAGTCCAGTTCTTCTCCTTAGCCCAGGTAAGACATTCAGGAGTGGCTTAACAAGAGGAATACGACAACTGTAGCCGAATTCCTTGACACGTCTGTGTGTGGTGACTCTTGATGCCTTGACCCCAGCCTCAGTCCATTCCTTGTGAAGTTCACCCATATTCTTGAATCAATTTTGCTTGACAATCCTCATAAGGCTGCGGTTCTCTCGGTTGGTTGCGCATCTTTTTCTTCCACACTTTTTCCTTCCACTCAACTTTCTGTTAACATGCTTGGATACAGCACTCTGTGAACAGCCAGCTTCTTTGGCAATGAATGTTTGTGGCTTACCCTCCTTGTGAAGGGTGTCAATGATTGTCTTCCCTACAACTGTCAGACCAGCAGTCTTCCCCATGATTGTGTAGCCTAGTGAACCAAACTGAGAGACCATTTTGAAGGCTCAGGAAACCTTTGCAGGTGTTTTGAGTTGATTAGCTGATTGGCATGTCACCATATTCTAATTTGTTGAATTGGTGGATTTTTGTTAAATGTGAGTCAAAATCATCACAATTAAAAGAACCAAAGACTTAAACTACTTCAGTCTGTGTACATTGAATTTATTTAATACACGAGTTTCACAATTTGAGTTGAATTACTGAAATAAATGAACTTTTCCACGACAATCTAATTTATTGAGATGCACCTGTATATGATGCAGTGTTTTGCTAAAATGTAATTTATTTGAGATTAAGATATAATTGGACAACACCACATCTCAAACAATTGCCTGCTCTTTAAAGGCTTTTGGTTCTACAGGGAAAAAAAGTTAGATGCTCCAGTAAAATAAGGACAGAAAATAACAACTTGCTCCATTATTTTTTATTCCAAAAGAAAGAAAGAAAAAAACACAAAAGAAAAGGGACATTGTATTTAAATATTTAAATATTTATTTGAACAGAATTCTAAACTTCATTTTAAAAATTATTGTTTGGGTTGATAAACATTCCTTGAATAAAATATAATTTCTTTATTGCATTGTCTTGCCACAATGAATACCTGATATAAGCTATTTACAGAAACATTTCTTTTCAAAACCATACCAGTAAAATTAATTTCATCTGTATATTTTGAGACTTGCTCCTCTCGTTCCCCTGCCAATATTTTTTTTTAAAAGAATAATAATTTGTGCTTGGTATAAAATATGCAGCGTACTGCAATATCTTCAATATAACAAGTTCATTATTATATTAATTACATAAGAATATGTACAAAAAATGGTCCGTTGGAACTTGTGTCACGTGATCTGATGAGGCGCTTCCAGCATCTCCATTAGGAAAGTGTCTATGGGTGTGTCTCCAATCAGCTTAAAGAAAAATAGGTGCTCCAAACACTTGAGTCCGATGGATCGGAGGGCAGGAAGACGCAACAAAAGTTTAGCAAACCTGTAAAGCAGGCAGGGAGGGAGACGACAGGTCAAATTGAGTATGTGCAACAGATGTGATCAGTATTTACTGAACAAACATGTACATGACTTTACCTGCCAGGCTGCTCAGGGTATTTCTGTTTAGTGTAGGTCTCCAGTGAGGCGTAAACTTTCTCCCTCAGTGCCTCTACCTCCGCTGGGTTGGACAAGCCTTTGGCGTCTACGAGAAGAAACAATCTGCATGATTAACTAAATACTCAATCTATCAAAACATCTTATACATGTCTTTACATCTAATCTATTAAAGTTCCCATTCACTGTAATTACATTTTGCAGTGGATAAAGGCATTTTTAAAAAATTACAGTATTTTTTGTGTTTCATGAAAGAATGAAAATGTCAATAATGACAGAATTTATGGGGGGGTAAAACATGTAGTATCTCCTTATCTATTATTATAATATAAAACATTATATTATATTATATTAAGTTTTGGGTTAAACTATCTATTTGAGTAATATAATATAATATTAGATGTGCTTAAGATAAAAATCAGTCAAGGGCAATTTAGAGTTTATCATTATAATCTGTCAATTCCCAAGGCATTCCAAAAAAGGGGGAGGCGGGGGGGGGGGGGGGGGGGGATTTGGAATGTAATGTAAATAATAGCAGAGTTTAAAATAACTTTGTTTATCAATGCTGCAGACAAGTGTATATAAATGGCAATGAGCAACACACCAGGGTTGAAGAGGACAATGGCTCTAAGGCAGCCTAGTTCTGTCTTATCCATCTGCATATCCTTCATTTTAGACACCAGCTCAGTCAATACCCTGCCACACAAACACACAAAGCTTTCATTTGAAAACAATAGTTGTAATAAAAATACAGATACATATTTTATGATCCTTCTCAAAACAAATAAAAAAATGTTTATTAATCCAGAGGTGATGAAGGTGGAAATAGTCACCTGTTAAAAATGGAGCCGACACCTGCACTGTGAGCACTGCTCCTGTGGACATGGAGGCCTGTGCCCAGCAAGATCCCATCTTTAACTGTGATTGAGCGATGAGAGAATGAAGCAATGAGGAGCTCGTTCCATCCTGTAAGAAGAAAAATGATGGGAAGAAAATAAATGATATGACAAGCAAGAACAAAAAACATTTGTATCCCCCTCCCATCCTAGTGTTCCTCATTAGCAAGGCTTTGTGGTGTACTGTGGTGGCTACTTCATTAATGCATGTGAAGTGTTTGACCAGCAGAGGGCAGCATTCCCACTTACACAACCAACACGGTGCTGCCTGACCCTTTGACCTGGTGTTACTGTAGACAAAACTACTAAAAAACATTTTCGAAATTGAATTGAAATAAAGCTGAAATGAAATAAATCGTCAATATTAGATGA
This sequence comes from Acrossocheilus fasciatus, assembly GCA_036784905.1. Classification (NCBI taxonomy): domain Eukaryota; kingdom Metazoa; phylum Chordata; class Actinopteri; order Cypriniformes; family Cyprinidae; genus Acrossocheilus; species Acrossocheilus fasciatus. The sequence continues at coordinate 23,498,800 of CM071957.1, read as the reverse complement.
AAAATTTAACCTTAAAATAATTTTAAATAATGAACTGAATAACTGAAAGAAAGACGTTTAAGTTAAGTATTAAAATGACAAAAACAGAAATAAAAATAATTAAAAGTTTTATAGAAATATTTTTTTTTTTAATAATTTTAAAAATGACAGAAGCAAATCAAGTACTAAAACTCAAACTAAAATGAAAAGCTAATTTAAAATACAAAAATAGTTGGTGGTAGTTTATAGTTTAATAGCTGAAAGTGTTGTCGTAGTGTGCTTGTTTCTTAATAGCAACTTATATATATATATATATGTATATACATGTTTTATACATGTGTATGAGTGTCACATACCTGCTCGAAGCAAAATGACCTGATCATCCAGAGGCAGATCAGAGAAATGAGGTATTCTCTTGGCCCACTCCACCAGAGTAAACAGTTGTTTGTCAGCTGCATGGCAGATATTAGTGACTGGGTCATTTGTCTGGAGAAGGAGACCAGATGAAAAAAAAGGACAGAGAAAGAATGAGAGAGAGTATTTGAGTTTTTACTTTCTCAAAGAATGCTAAAGTCAGCATGTATGTACTGTGCAAATTGTTTATAAAAAATAGAAATGTCTTTGTCTTACTGAGTTGCCTGGACTGTTCTCTGTGTATGTCTCAGTCTTAGGTTCTACTGCAAGTTCTGCATCCAGAATCTTATCCACAGGCATGTCCTCATTAAAACTGCTAGTTGATTCCACCTCATTATCACCTTTCTCCTTCCCACGCTGCCTCTCTTCCTGGACCGCTGTGGGGTCCAGCAGAGCAAGGAAATTAGTAAATTATAAATCATTGTAATTAATGATTATGACACACTTAAAAATGATTTTAGAAATCTCACATTTTTATAACATTTATCTGTTATATTAGATATTGTACTTATTTTATATTTTATTTTCGATATTATAGGAGAACAAATGTACAAAATAGCGTATTCACTATAAATGTAAGATTATATCGAAGTACAATATAATATAATATACTAATATTTATGTTATTTAGCATAATATTAAAGCATGACATAAATGTGTGTTGAAAATAAAACCGCTTCTGGCCACAAAGGCTGCAAAAAGCACAAAACAAACAAACAAAAACCCCAAACCAAACCAAAACAAAACACCAAAGTAAAGCAAAATAAAACAAAGCAAAGCAAAAAACAAAACAAAATGTAAAACAAAGAAAAACAAAACACCAAACTAAACCAAACCAAACCAACAAAGCAAAACAAAGCAAAGCAAAGCAAAGCAAAAAACAAAACAAAACAACATTAGAAATTTAAAGGCAATTCAAAAATCATTGAAATATGGATAAAAACCCACAAATACAAACCTTCCCGCTTCATGCCCATGGCCAGGCACTTCTGGTAGCGGCAATATTGGCAGCGGTTGCGCTGGCGTTTGTCAATCAGGCACTCTTTGCAGTCTCGACACGTGTAAGTCAGGTCTTTTCGGATGGTCCTCTTAAAGAAGCCTTTGCAACCTTCACAACTGTAAACACCATAGTGCTTCCCTGCAAACACAACCATACTGAACCTCAGAAGAGATAGAGATGCATCTTGCATTAACTTCCAAACTAAAACAAAATGCAACACCTAAACATCCCTGTGCTGTTGTACCTGAAGATCGGTCTCCACAAATGGCACAGATGTGTTTGGAGAGGGATCCAGGGCTGCTGCACTGATAGCTGCTCATGTTGCACAGCGGAGCCAATCCTGGTGGAGGCTTGATGTCTTCTGAGCTGTTCACATTTAAACAGTTCATCTGTGAGACAGGAAAAGATGTGAGGAGAGGAGATGGAAACAGTTTATATAGTGTAATCAGGAGTAGACTTTGTGTCACAATACATCAGCAGACTGTTTGTGTCCTTCCAGCACAGCAGACACACACACACACAAACACAAACCCAAGAAAACACTCACAAACACACAAAAACAGACTCCACCCTTGCAAGGCCATTACACAAGTAGCTGTGAGAGCGCTGACATAACATTTCAAAGGGGAGGGGAGATTTGTGTCTCTCTCTCCCTCTCAGGAGAATTCACCATTTTAACATCACGTTGTTTTCTGCACTGCAGCTTTCAGCCTGCAGGTGGCGGTACATGGCCATACCTCAGGCATAAAGAAAGCCAGTCGCATCAGGAATATGATTCAATGAGCCTTATTTTCAGTGAATTACTGTCATAAATGTTTGTTAATTTATGTGTTAGTACATGGCTGCTTCTTTTGTGGAGTGTAAAATATACATTCACTTTTCACACCGTAATTTCCGCCATATCTCAAATGTTTGATACAGTATTGTTAAAACGTAAAAAAAAATGGTAATTGAAAAAGCTGAAAAATAATGCTGATAGTACAAATATTACATGAAAAGCTTCAAACCTAAATGAAAATAAGAAATGTCGACTTGGCAACTAACTGAAACAAGTTTAAGTACTAAAATGACTAAAAATAAAACCAAAGTTTCATAGGAATAAATAAATATAATAAAATGACAAAACCACATGGAAATATACTTTAAAATAAAAACTGAAAAAAAGCTAAATCAAAACATTATTAAATACTGTAATAGTAAACAAGCATATAAATTATACTAAAATAACAATGGTTTTGATAACATTCTTTGACAGAAATTATAGTGATGGAAATGGCATCTTAAATATTGAACTCCTTTGTTTCGCTATGGCAAAGTTAACCGCTTATGAACTCGAAACACAAAATTATACTTTCTTACTTTTTAATAACTTGAGAATTTCAGCTTGTCTGAAACATTGTCTGATATTATTTGGTTTTTCTTTACCTTCTGTTGTAACAAGTAAAAACCCATTTATAAACACACAGTAAATATCAATATATTAGAACCACCCATGTACAGGATTTCAGAGTAAGAATTACCATGCACAATTAATGCCACATGCTACCAGCATTACAAGATTTTCAACATTTTCTTTTAATTTCAATGTAATTTCAAGTACATTTAGACCCTGTATGTCTATCATGATTCATAACACACACTCACTTACTTGCCCCATATACTGTAAGTTCATAGTTATTGATGTCCTTTCATTGGACTAAAAGCCTGTAACGTTTGTCAGTGAGTCAATGGCTTTCTCTGGCCTCCAGGGAGAAATGAGACACACATACAGACGCACATAAGCTGACCTCTTTTAACACCAGGGCATCCATACACTCTCAGAACATAAAGGTACAAAGCTGTCACTGGGTCGGCACCTTAAAGTACAAAAGCTAAAAGGTACATTTTTGTACCTCACTTGTTTCTAAATGGTACAAAGGTTATTACTGCCAAGAGGCAAATTTTAATTTATGAGGGAATGTAAGTATTGTCTTTGGTTGGTGTCAGTCCGAGAGAGCACAGAATTATGGGAAGCGTCTCACCTGTGGGCTGCTGAGAGTGTTAAAGCCCATACTGGGAGTAGAGGGCAAGGAAACGGACGGTGAACCCAGAGATGGGCCGATGACCGAGTAGGGTGAGGCCAGGCCATTCATGGATGAGCCCAAGGTGTTCACGGGCGACTGCAGTGGGCGGGACGAACTAATGACGGACGGATGACCCACCATGGAGCTCAAGGGTGGTGGCTGAGAGGGGGGTGAATTAAGAGCCCTAGTGTCTGAGAAGAGACAAAAAGAGAGCTTAATATTAGACATGACAGAAGCAATTAAAATTGAGCACTAAAATGATTGCTGATGACATCATTGATCATAGACACACTTCTTTAAAAAAAAAAAAAAAAGATTAATTAAGATATTTAATGCTTTTGAATAAAGTCTCTTATGCTCATTAAGGTTGCATTTATGGATAATATGGTAATATTATGAAATTTAATTTGAAATTTAATTTTTTAATTTTTAATTACGTGACACTGAATACTGGAGTAACGTCTAATGAAAATTTAGCTTTGCATGACAGGAATAAATTCCATTTTGAAATATATTAAATTTGATTGCAATTTCACTTTTGATTGCTTAAAAGTTGATTGCAATTTCACTTTTTTAACGTTAGTTAGTGTGTAATGTTGCTGTTTGAGCATAAACAATATCTGCAAAGTCGCGGCGCTGAAAGATCAATGCAAACAGAGATGTCTTTAAAATTCTGGCAGTTTAATGCCTACAAAACCAGCTCATAGGGACTACAAAGAGTTACTTCCCGGGTACGTTACGTCACGAACCCAGATAAACCCCGGAAGATGCAGCAAAGGGGGCGAGGCCATGCTGCGCTGCTTTAGAGAAGAGGAAGAGAAAACTAGGGGTGCACGTAAAAATCTATTCATATATGAATCGCGATTCTGTCTTCTAACGATTCTAATGGATTCACAAGTTTCAAAATCATATGTTCTAAAACATCGGTTCTTAATACTGTTCCTCGCATCCACCTGCTCTGCATCTCTCTCTCTCTCTCTCTCTCATTCAGGTCGTCAGATCAGCTCCAACAAACTGTTCCAATTATATACTTATTTTCACATAGCTATGAAAAGCGTTATACATGAATGCACATGTGGTTGCTGTGCTGTATTAAAGCTTTAATCAGGATAAAACCGTATATTAAAAGCTAACAGAAGCAGTAGCACTTACAAATAACAGCGTATCTACAAGTATGAACCAACAACAACAACAAAAAAAAAGTACTATTAAGAGCCGTGCTTGCACAGGTTCAGTGCGATCCTCTTCACTAATATTCTCTGGGTCTCAATCGGGCTCAAATTGATAAGCAATATAGACGACGCCATCGTTTACAATACAACTGCAGCACATGCCGCTGAGCTGAGGGGCGGGACGTTTAGAGCACTAGAGGCGGTTTAGCCAATCACAACACACTGGACCAGCTAACCAATCTGAGCCCATCGTGTATTTCTGAGGGAGGGGCTTCATAAAACCAGGAAATAATCGGGGCGTTTATCAGAGAAGGGACAGAGCAGTGTAGAATACAGGTACATTTAAATTATGTGAAAAATAATGTGTTTTTTTAAAAAACGAAGCATGAACACATGTTTGACTGCACCCCATAAACACAATCAAGCCTAGAAAAAAAAAGTCAACCACCCCTTTAATGTTTTTACTGTATTTTCTTATCAAATATATGCAGCCTTGGTGAGCATAAGAGACGTTGTTTTTAAAAAAACAATTGTAAATCTTAATTATTCCAAATCTTTGACTTGTAATGTATAAAACCCAAACAATTAGGGCTGTAACGTCCCAGTCGATTAGTCGATTAATTGGTCGTTAAGGTCTGGTTCGACCAAAATTCTGATTGGTCGATTTTTTTGCCGCGCTCATTTCATCAGTTTGGCCGCGCTCATTTCATCCGTTACAAGGAAATTTCAGCAATGGACTTCCACCACCGAAAAACCCTTGATTTGAGTCAAAATAATGAGGGCTTGACAAGTCATACAGTTCAGGATATCCCTGGAACGTAATGATGAGCTGCTCCTCCATTTTTCTGCTAAGGTTTCAAAGTAACGGTAAAGGTGAGGAAGCTGATTGGTTGGTTCTTGTCACATGACCCGCGGTGCGTTTGCGGCATTCTGAAAAGTTGAAACTGTTTAATCTTGATGCGGCGCGGACGCGCATGGAAAAAATGAGCGCGTCGCACAGCGTGCGCGTCACTTCCATTATGAGCGCGCATACCGCGCGTCTACATTTGAAATAACGAACTTGAGCGTGCAAAAGACGCGATATGTGAACGGCCCCTTAGAAGGTTTGATGCTGAATATTATTTATTTAATGCACTTTATTTGGTTTCTGCTCGTTTGTTTAATAAATATTCTTTTTTTTATTAAAGTGGGCGCGCCTTTTGTGTTTATTAAGAGTAAAAGCTTTAAGTCTATTCGTGTCTCAGCCGCGAAGCTGAGCTATTATGTTCAGCCTCGCTCTGTGCGAGCTGCGCAGAGCGGCTGAAATGATAGTGTCTGACAGTTATACTTATAACATATGACAAAAATAATTTTCTAAATTATGTTGCACATTCCTCAAAAGTTCTTGTGGTATCACTAGTTGACAACATAGTACTGTTTTCAGAAATCACAGGCTATGAGCAGGTGCACGTGATGCACCGCTGTCAGAAACGACAGACTCGTGTGTCAGACTCATTTCAATGCAAAATAATTAGGTCAAAAACGATTTAATATACTGCAAATAGCCTATTAGTTTTTTATGTTTATTTATAATTAATTTAGGCAGACAACAAGTCTACCAAGTGCGCATCTAATTAATGTAACGTACGTTTTTTTTTCTCCACAACGTCATTTTTAGTCGATTTTTAGTCGAAAGTTTCAGGACTTCAGTCGACCAAGATTTTCTTTGGTTGATTACAGCCCTACAAACAATCATACAGGTCAGTGTAACAGGTCTCTATAAATATATAATGACGCATACTATGTTTTTATACAGCGTGTACAGACATCAGAGAACAGGGTAAGTATGTGCCCACAGGAACATTAAGTACTTGTGGAAACATGTGACTTTGCAGAACATCAATTACCTCCATTAATAAGGCCTAAAATTAAATAATATGCTGTTTAAGTACATAAACGTAAGAGGACACTTCACTAAGAGAATCCATTAAGCCCTGCTGCTTTAACCATTCAATCCGCAGCTGATGCTACATACAAGTACCTGGTAATGGTAGTTTGTACCAGCACAAACACATATAATCTATCTAACGTAGTACAAGGACACACACAGGGCAAAGGTTGCACCTTTTTGCCAATACTGATAGTGTTGCAATCCGTTACCTCATTTCATCATTCATCAAGATGAAGATCAAATCAAATTCATCTAAGATTAAATTAACATGAACACAACTTCGAGCAGTTGCTTTTATCGAAATATGCAACACAAAAAGCTTTATCAATGATTTGGTCAGATCTGCTGACAAGGTGACTAACTGTTTATCTCTGGCAGGCTACTGCTAAAGTATTATTGCAAAATAAACCCAGACAGTGGTTTATTTTTAGCTAATGATTCCACCAACGATTCCTGCTTATTATATGGCTGCTTACCAAATAAATACATGAACATACAATGTTGCTTTGAGCTGAAATTATTTTAGTAAATGAGAAGAAAGAGACAACAGAGTGCTACAAGATACATGAAACTACCATGCCACTGCACTGGACAATGGAGTTTAGCCAAAATTGTGCATTAATATAGTTTTTTTTAGGTCAAGCTAAAACTAAAGTACTATACCATATATACAACAATAAAGAAAAAAACACTAAATCATTATCTGTAATTCAAGTCATACACATTTTATCCTTCTAATGCTGAAAATGATGGGAAATGTAGTAGCATGAACCTCATAAACTTGCTAAATGAGAAAGTACAGGTACAGGGCTGTCACTGGGGCAGTACCCTAGGGTACATCTTTACCCCTAAAAAGTACATATCATTACCTTAAAAGGTAAATATTATTACCTAAAGTGCCCCAGTTCAGTTTTGCACCTTATTGTAGAGAGACACACACTACAAGTGTCTGAAATTAGCTTCTTTTGTCATATAATTCTCTATCTTGCTGTTTCTTTTCTTTAAAATTGTCCAAATCCATGATTTATTGTTTATTAACCAGGCATAATCATCAATTTCAGCACTTAACAGTCTGCAATGGCTGTATTATTCCAAGCTGCATGGTTGCATGTGTGTATGTCCCAGACTCTGGGCAGAAAGGGGAATTTCTGTGGCAGATGGCCAAGATGCCTTTGGTAGGGCGGAAACATGGCCATACTGTGGTCCGCACGTCGGCCTATCCTTAAATGACCCACCTGATCCATTACATTTAAAACAGACCACAGAAGTCCAATGCTTGAGACAGACTCCCTAAGGCTGAAAACAAGGGTGTCACACAGAACGTTTATGGCTTTGGCACTGCATCTTTATACAAAGCTGAACTTGGCAGTGAAAAAAAATTCATAATATTGCAAATTAACACGAACGTTTTTGTGAGGTAGATAAGGACGTAAAGGCTCCCCCACAATAGATGCTTTCAACCTTTCACTTTGAAGATTTTGTGACTACAAGTGTAACAAGTATACTTGACACCCATATACCGCAAGGTCACTATAGCTCTATCTCTGCAGATTTACATTTCATAAGGTCTATAAAAAAAAAACTTTGTTTAGATGCTTCAACCTTTAGCTGATAAGTCAGATCTTATTTTTCTGAGACGGTCCATGTGCCAGACATTCATCAGGATTTCACAATGACTCTCGGCAGTGCCCATGACCTTTGTACAGCTCTCTGGGAGCAAAGTGCAGCCTTTGGTAGAGTGCTATCAAGTTCAGCGGAGACCACATGAAATCGCACAGGTCAGTGCAGGCACAATCACATACATAAACCGCCATGACATGTTTGATGCAACAAACTGTAATCAGTATCTTCACAGATACTCGGTACACTAAAAACAGAGAAAGCTGTGTATAGTTTCAATGAACAGCAGACCTGTGACATCAGTTCCATGAGCTGGAACACAACAGGATTTGGAGAGGGATAGTTAAAATCTTTTAATTGTTAATTACTGGTCAGCTGAGGTGTGGAGTCTCCAGCAGGGCCCTAATTCATTAAGCCTCTCACACACTAACTTGTAAAACATGTTGACTGAAAGGACATGATACAAAGAGGGAAAGATCACAAACTACTATTTAATGTTCATTTTGTTTGATATTTCATTATATTTAATGTATTATTTTTGTCTTGCATACAGTAATTTAAAATATTTTAATTTTAACATATTATCTATTAGAACTATTCATTAATTTTAGCTACAAACAATGCAAGAACATTTAGCATTTTCAGAATAAAACAATATTGAATGTGATTCCCCAAAAAAGTGGAAATGCAAAAACTTGTATTAAACTAGACTGTGCTGGTTTTTGTATAATACTAAATAACAGGACATCCCCAAAAGTAAGTTTTGAGATTTAGCAGCATATTATTGGCTGGAACCACACAGACAAACACACACCCACTGCGTGAAATAAACAGTGGTTATGACAACAGTTTCCAACCCCCCTATTTTAAACAAAATCTCTTGAATCACTTAATTCTGTCCTAAACGAAGTTGACATCTGATCAATAATGACACTAAACCCTCTTCTCATCACTGACAAATATTTTCAACCACCTGTCAAGAAGACGGGGGTTGTGAGGAGGGCAACAGACACAAGAAGGTGGAAGGAGGTAGAAGTGATGGAGAAATGGGACACTGTCCCACTCTATCCCAGTCTGCCGTAGAGAGCTGCAGGACATTAAATCAACCCTGATACCGCCATGTGTCCATAATCTCCAGGACTGTACACACACACCCCTCACACTTCAGTTACCAACATTGCTTAATCAACCATATCATAAACTAGTTTATCAACACACACTGTCATTTACATGTGAATAATTAACCTACACACTTGAAATTAAATTATGTAAATGGAAACAATATTATCTTTACTACCTAAACATCACATTCACCATGCTTTAAATGAATAAGCATTAATTATGCTACACATATACACACACACACAGACGCACAAAGACACACAAGCTCATGTTTTTTTCTTATCAGAACTGCTGTAATAATGCATTATGTTCATAGTCATGTCCCTAGAATCGCTGACAGAGGTGAAAGTGAGCTGGACTCATGCAGGCATCAGGAGGTCTGGGATATGTTTTTTTTATGGCAGTATTGAGTGCTTTCTTAATGATGAAATGTAATTTTTTTGTAGGACTTGTTTTGAGTCTGTGTGCTCTGTTGCAAAAAGGACATAGGCCTATAACCACCTATATAGTGTTTGAAAAGGTAAGAGTGAAGTGAAAACTAAAGAATAATAGAGTATCAGTAAAGAGACATCATTGAGTGAACTAGGCATGAAGTCAATGAACTCTGAGTGTGTCCTGTAGTAACCTCTCTATTGTTGTGTTCAAAACAAGCACATTTTGACAAAACATTACAGTCTACAACTGGACATCAGAAAAATGCTGACTGGGTTGATAAGTTGATATTTGGAAACAAATTTCAGAGGAAATTAAGGAACATTAATCAGTTTCAAAACATCCTATCATATCGTGATCATATGACAGCTGATATTCTGAAGCACTGAGGATGAACTTGTTTAAAAAAACCTGAGTAATGTTTGTGACATCTTACATTTGATGACCCCTGTTAATGTCACAATGTAACAATCAGCAGAGATCAGCAGGGACTGTTCCACTGAACATTGCACAAGAGTTTGTGAAGTAACTGTGTTCAGCCAGACATCTTGTTTATCAAAATGAACTTAAAAGTAACAGATTCAGAATACTTTAAATCCTACGTGAGTGAAAATTATTCAAAAGCAGCAGCTGAATACTGTCAAGACAACACATCTCGTCATTCATTGTCTTCACTGGCTGCAAAAATATACAATATGGCAAAACCGACTAATAAAAAGATTAATAAAGTCAGTTTTTAATGGGTATGAACAGTCTTTCAACTGAATGAACTCGCTGGATAAGATTTCTATATTTGTTTGGTCTCTTACGCTTATTTTTAAGGGAAAAACAGTAATACTGTGAAATATGATTCCAACTTAAAATTTTTATTTGAATGTATTTCAAAATGTTATTTTATTCCAGTGACGGCAAAGCTGAATTTTCAGCAGACATTACTCAAGAAGCATTTCTTATTATTATCAGTGTTGAAAAATTGTGTGGAAATTATGAATATTTTTTTAAACAAATGTAAAGGTTATTGCGCACTGAGTCTGAAATTTTCGCACGTTAAAAAATAAATACGACCTCACGTTGTGTCAATCACGTTTACACACTGCCTCCGAAACTTTCGTCCGTCATAAAGAAATTCAGATTAGGATCGATTTTCTGCGTTTTCGCATCTGTAGCATGCATTTTGATAGGAAAGGATGAGGAATACGAAAAACAGAAAAACGCGCGCAAGAATTTCGGACTCAGTGTGCAATGTTAAAAGTGACCATAAAAGTATTTACTGTAACTTTTGAGCAACTTAATGTATCCTTGCTAAATAAAATGACTAATTTCATAAAAAAAATTAAATAAAATCTAACTGAACCCAAACTTTTAAGCAGTGGTGTAGACTAAAAAAAAAACCCACCCTGGATTTGTATGAAATAACTGATTAAGGGTCACATTAGGCAGCTCAACAGTCATGCAAATTACCCAAGACAACAACAATTTCTGTTTCAAAATTCCTGAAAATGAACTTGTTCGTAGCTTGAGGGTTTAACAGAGGATCCATGAGAGAGACAAGAGCGAAGTAGAAACAGATAAAGTCACAAACATCCACCACAGTGCATGTGAACGCATCTCTCTCTCAACTTTCAAAATAAACTTATAGAAAACAAGCTGTCTTGGGATATTTGCAACCAGCTCTCTCAATCAAAACATAAAAAGACAACTGATCCTTTCAGTTTTACTCGGAGAGGCCTCTTAACAGAGAAACCTTAACATTTAAACTAATTTAACGAGTTAGAGAGAAAGCATTTTTAATGTTCCTTAAGGCAACAACTAGCCTACACAAAAAAAAAAAAGTGTTATCAAAGGAGACTAGATGTTAGGTTACAAATGGGATCAAACAGCATAAAACATGTGAGAAACCACAGTGTAGTCAGCCCTACACATAACCTTAAGTCACTTCAGCAAAAGAGGGAGGTGAAAAGAAATCAAAGAGAACTGGTAAAAGGAAGAATTAGGATGAAAAAATGAAGACGAGGGAGGCTCTGTCACTAGTGTTTATATCAAATACATTAAACAATGTTGAAAGACCATCCAGATAATACCATAGAGATGTTTTTCTTAATACTGACTCTTAAACCTAACCTACTGCCAATTCACAACCCATACTCACCGGAAAAACATACCACTACCTATTGTTTTGCATAACTACAAAAATGTACAGTTTCCAGGTGAAACGAACACTATAGGCAGTACTTTCTGAAAGCAATTTTCTGGAACAAAATATATTAGCACAAGCACACAAAAATATGCAGTCTGCTCCAAACAATACCATCGCCACTGTTGACATCTGCCATATTGCATGACAACATGCTCTAGCCTGCAAGTAACTTATACAGAAATTATCCAAAGAAAAAGCAAGCATCAGGCACGTGATAAGCTAGAGACAAAAAAGAAGGAAAATCTGACCACGCCCCAAGTCACACCCAAAAGCCACGCCCCCAGCACTTATTATTAAAAATATATATTTTAGCACATTAAAAGATATACCTTATATTGTAATAACACATACTATTGTCCTGTAAAAAATCAAAAGCAGCATTTAATAATCATGATAATAATATAATAGAGTACAATATAAATTAATATATATAAATTCTAAAATAAATTATAGTAAAGTATATAGAATTGTTATTATTATTAAAGTACCTGCCAAAAGTTGGAAACTTTACAATTATTAATGATTTTAAAATAAATATCTTCTGCTCATAAAGGCTGAATTTATTGGATCAAAATAAAGTAAAAAAAAACACACAAAAAAAACAGCAATTTTGTGAAATATTATTACAAATTAAAAAAAAAAAACAGTTTTCAATTTTAATATATTATAAAATGTAATGTTATAGTTTGTGTGAAAATGGTGATACACTCAGGATTTTTTGATAAATCTAAAGTTTAATGAACAGCATTTATTTGCATTCATCAAATATATTAATTAAATTTGTTAATGCATTTATTAAATAGAATACATTTTCACTCACTTTTTATCACTTTCATGCATGATGAATAAAAAGATGAATTCCTCTCTTTTTTTTAAATCTTATACAAATATTTGAGTGGTATAATTGTTTCCACAAAAATAGTAAGCAGCAAAACTGTTTTTAAAATTGATTATAATGAGAAATGTTTCTTGAGCAGCAAATCAGCATGATTTCTGGAGGATTATGTGACACTGAAATTTCTCTTTGTATACAACAACAGCTTTATAAAGTTTCAAATGACGAATGTTGCGTTCCCAAATGCAAATTAAAGCGTCTCAAACCAAGCGCAGCGCAGCTAGCACTAACAATGAATCCAAAGTAAAAACAGTACTGTAACAGCAGACATGTAGCGCGTCAGACTACAGCCTATTATATAAATACATCACAACTGTGGCGAATTTTATGACTAGCAATCTCAAATTCTCACCGCCATTCATAAAAAGTCACCGGGTCGAGTAACACGTTTCAGCGCTGATTCTACTCGCGTTTGAAGCATCTTAATAGCTTAAGACCATTTTCGCGATTTCATCTTGCAGTAACCAACCCCCCGTGTAATTAAACACGCTATATGGATAAAGCATGCAGACACCACACCCATATATGCTTCTTAATCACAAAACCAGGCATTAATACTTGTCCTCCCTAATGGCTTCCACCTATGTGAAAGGTGTTCACATACCTTGGAATGAAACTACAGGAAATCACAAGCATCAATGAAGTCAGGTACTGATGAATACGGTCAATTCATCCCAAAAAGATACTTCTTTTTGTTTTTTGTCCATACAATGAAAGTCAATGTGGTCCAGTGCTGTTTGACTTTCACAGTATGGTGAAATACAGTTTCTACAGAAGAAAAAAAGTTATACAACTTTAGAAAGACATTAGAGTGAGTAAATGATGACAGAAATTGAATTTTTAGGTGAACGATCCCTTTAAGATATGTCATCACTGGAATTAAGAGGCCTAGATGAACCCGTTAAGGCATGTCCACATACTTGTAATGTATGTTTCAGCTGTAATTTCCCAAACAACATATATATGGCATATTAAAGACACCTAGATGTACTCCAAGGTAAATTAAAGTAAACTTACATAATATTAGTTGGAAGAATGAGACACACATGCGAATTTCCATGCAGGCTCACATACTATGTCATAGTTGTGCAAGTTTTATTTGTTGTGCCAACATTGACACCTCCTAAAGTAAGATAGAAACAGAAAGAGAAAGAACAACAGAGAGTGACCGTCAATCGGCGATGACAACTTCCGCCACCGCTTTCTATTGTGCGATCAAATGGGAGTTTGTCCTTGTCAGTCCAAGTATTTACACACACCCAAACACACGAACGCCCCTCAACAGAACTATTGTCAGAGAGAAACAGAAGAGAAGCAAAGAAGTGAGGGGGTGTGAGATATAAAGGGATACACTGAAATAGATTGATCCAAGCAGACTTTCCTAAAATATCTGCAATACTCCAGTGCCACCTTACCCTGATCTATAACAGCTGAACAGCATTAGAGAACAGAGCCTTGCCAAGTACTCTCACTGCCAACGGCTGAGAGCAGAGGTTACAGATTAATTACACACAAGCTATGGCTGACATGCCAAGTAAGTGTCTAAAGTGTCAAATTAACATATATTTCATAACATACATAAATACTTTTATCTTTTATTAAGCAATGATGCACTGAATTGATTCAAAGTGACAGTAAAAACATTTACAAAGATACAAATGATTTCTATTTCTTGCTGTTCTTTTGAGCTTTCTATTCATCAAAAATCCTGGGGAAAAAAAAATCATATTTCCACAAAAATATTACGTTTAGTATTAACTGTTTTCAACACTGATAATAATAATAGAAAAATGTTTCTTTAGCACAAACACAGGATATTAAAATGATTTTGAAAATTATAATAATATTCTACAATATTATTTTTTTCCTGTATTTTTGATTTAAAAAATGATGAATGCATTCTTGGTGAACATAAGACTTTCAAAAACACTGTAGTGTATAACAAAATATACAATAAAAAAATAAATCAAAACCAAGCAAACTTTCACCATGTACACTGCAGACAAAATGATTAAAGATGATTGAATCAACGTGACAATTAGATACTCCACTAAAAGTATTTTATAGGTTAGATTTTTTCAATGTTAAAATACTCATGTCTCCAGCATGAATTTGGAGTGGGACTATCCATTTGTCCAACCAATGGCAGACAAAGAGAACAGGAAACATATTTAAAAATAATTATTATTCTCCCAATTCCATTTGGTAATGTAAAAATAATTCCAGCACCGATTCCAGATATGGATGTGAGCTGTGTATTCCCCTGCTTAGAAATAACAGGTTCTTTACTCATGACAATGAACCGCACAACATACCAACACATCTCTAAAATGCACATATCCATGTACAATTTTGAAATCAGTCAAATATTTTTTCCAAGTTGTTTCCAACAGCACAAGTGTCTCATCTTCCCTTATGATGCACCAGCCATGTTGTTCCTGGGAACTTAAGTATTACAGGAGTATCTTATTATCAGATACTCACAGTGGCTGTAGTGACTGCCCTCTCTGCCGTGACTTTGACCGTGAAGAGGCAACGCCGCCGGATGCCACATGACTGCGAGCACCACTCGACCAAACCTCACCAGGCACAGCAGAGCACCTGTCCGAACAAAGACTCACTCCGCTGATGGAACAGATGGGATATGAGCGAAACAGGACAGCCGTAGGAGGAGGATCCGCAGGGAGGAGTCTGCTCGTTTATGGGATTACTCGGATTATCAACGATTGAATCCAGCAGGAGCCATTTACTGCCACAAAGATCAGCCTTTCTCCAAGCTTTGACAAAACTCCTCCTGCACACACGGTCTGCCCGGACAGAGGCTCTGAGTGTCATTAAATCTATCAGCCCCGACGGGCCACCTGTTGCACGGCCAGGGATGAAGCGTGCTTGAATGTGTGTGAGGTTCAAAATAAAAAAGTTTGTTTAGATTCAGATTTTAAGATTACTGTAAATTTACAGTATATCTGATTATCAAGAACATTCTATAATTGACCACAATATCACAGTAAGATGGGCACATCAGTGCTTAGAGCAGTGAAGTGGCAATGACAGCTCTCTGTCACACATGCACACACACTATAAGCACAGTTTACAGCCAAGCCTGGCAGCCTCCTCTCACACACCTGCTTGTGTGTTCATTATCTAATGCACTTCTAACTTCAGACACAGCTTGTTTTTGTGCAATGCTGCATAATGTACTATCATTAGCACTGAAGAGGTTAAAGACAAATACCCCCCCCCCCCCCCCCCCCCAAAAAAAAAGAAAAAAGTTGAAAAATAAAAAAATCATGATATTATATTATTTATTACATACACTACCATTCAAATGTTTGGATATTTTTTTAGACAGAAATTAATA
This sequence comes from Acrossocheilus fasciatus, assembly GCA_036784905.1. Classification (NCBI taxonomy): domain Eukaryota; kingdom Metazoa; phylum Chordata; class Actinopteri; order Cypriniformes; family Cyprinidae; genus Acrossocheilus; species Acrossocheilus fasciatus. Next base: position 23,482,615 of record CM071957.1, on the reverse strand, counting down.
CTTTTATTCAGCAAGGACGCATTAAAATGATCAAAGGTGAGCAAAAACAAACAAATGTTGTTATTTTGAATTTTTTTATTCATCACAGTTTCCACCAAAATATTAAGCAGTTTTGCTAATTTCACTGGTAATAAGAAGAAATGTTTCTAGAGCAGCAAATCAGCATATTAGAATGATTTCTGAAGGAGACTTGGCATAATGGCTGTTGAAAATTCAGCTTTGCCATCTCAGGAATAAATTATTATTATTTTAAAATATGTTCAAATTTAAAATAACTTTCAACATATTACTGTTTTTACTCTATTTTTGAACAAATAAATGCAGCCTTGATGAACTTAACAGACGTCTTTAAAAAAAAGAATAAATAATGAAGATGAATAACATTTTATTTACTGACTGAGATATCAATGTGGGTCAACTCATCTCAGTGTCAAGGGGATTTTGAGCCAAATTAATAGTGCAGAAAAGATTAAAAAGAAGCTTTGAGATATTTCAATATAGTAATGCCTTAAAAGCATGCAATATATCAATCCTGATGCCATTACAGTTTCATTGAAAGACAGCCAAGCCGTAGAGAGAGCTGACTTCATGACAGAATGCCTTCAGGGTGAATCTAAAAAAGCCTCTTTAATATGTCATCCTATAAAAGCAATGCCCCACATGGATCAGTCAGAATGAAATGAGAGTTGCAATCACACAGAAGACTGACACAATTGGAGCTGCCTGAAGAGATATTAAGGGTCTCATCACCAAAACAACTGTATTAGGTTTTCTATCTTCATGTATTTCTTTTGCTAACAAAAACATCACTGACATCTCTCTTACAGTAACTTATCCTTTTGATAAACCTAACCATGCGTCCTTTAAGAAAATCTGTGTCAGTAAAGGTTAAAAAATTATTTATTAAACGTTAATATCATCTTTCATCTATAATAAGCCTTCAGCCTCAGTATGTCTACATTACCGTTCAAAGGTCTAGGAGACCAGAAGTGGCAGTAAAGTCTTTTGTTACAAAAGATTTCTATATCAAATAAATGTTGTTCTGAAGACTGGAGTAATGGCTACTGCAAATTCAGCTTTGCCATCACAGGAATAAATTATATTTTAAAATATTCAAAAAGAAAACAGTTTGTTGCTTGTTTGCTGCATGTTTGATCACATAAACGCAATCTCGATGAACATAATTTTTAAATAATATTTTAAAAATCTTATCGGCTTCTAAATGTTAGTGTATAAAACGTGACTCTTAGCCCGTGTTAACAAGCATGTGAACACAGTTCAACTCCGCTACTGTGATATAAGGGTCCAGATCTAACATTTCAAAGCAGGATGTCCTCTGAGAAGCAGTCAGGGCCTGAACGCGTCCATAGATCAAAATAGATTTCCACCCTTGCCCCAGTCTACTTTACCCCAGACTTAAATTACCCCAGAATGACTATAAATCCAGAACACGGAGTTAACAGAAGCTAAGGGCCAAACCAGCATCTCTGTTAGTTCGTTTATCTACAGCAGCTATATAGCGGATCCACAGGGTTATCACCGTGTGTAAGAATTGTTAAACTGCTGCTAAAAAGGACTCATCTCAATAATCATTTCATTTTACACTCACCCTTCCAATATGTTCTTTTCTCATGGACTACATATCCTCTGTTTCTCCTGTTTGGGTTTCTCTGACTCTCCTAGTAATGAAAGTGATGGTAAGGGCAAGGCTGCACAGCGAGTCACATGTTCAAAGCCTACAGCAGATATCTACAGAAGCTACTGTGAGTGGTTTGAAAGCATGTGTACCTCTGACAATAACAAAGGTCTCAAAGCCACTCCTGCCTGACTGTAATACACGTGTTCTTTCTGTTTTCTTGTCTATGTGTCTTTGGACTTGCAGAGTGGGTTTGCATTGTTAAAGGTTGAGGAATGTTGTCAGCTCTATAGGCAATTCTCAGAAAGCCTATAGTTACAAGAGCTGAGAGCGAAGGCTCAGTGACCCCTTCATTGACATTAACAATTTCTGTAGTTTAGAGCACGGCGCTAGCAACACCAATGTCATGGGTTCGAGGAAATGCATGAACTAATAAAATGTATACCTTAAATTCAATGTAAGCTGCTTCTGCCAAAAGCATTAGTGCACTGTGAATGTAATTAAAACAGAACTGGATGTGTACAGCTGTTCACTACAAAAGCAAAAAATGTGATTAACTGTGATTAATCTAATCTTGTTAATGTTCAAAGTTCAAAGCTCTTAGTGTGTCTGTCTGGTTCTAAAAGCAACCCAGACATCATGGTGGCACATGAATAAATCATATGTTTACAGTATAAGTCTATATTTATTAACTGTTAGTTCCCATTTTTATTGCATCATGCATTAATACAGCTATATATTATTCACAGTTTTAACACTACTTATTAATACAACATAATATTTTTTTGTCTGTTTGCACTACAAAACTACTGACCAGGAGTAAAACCACATTGTATTGGGTACATATTGTTCATCGACAATACGTGATGCATCTGATATTACCTCTAAAGCATATGTACAGTAGGCTGAATTCTTGCTCTGCAGGAAAATCCAGCTTAAGCTAGTAGATGTGGAACATGGAAGATAGTTTCAAGCTGGTCATCAGCTGGTGTAAATTGGTAAACCACGATGGACCAGCTACCAGTTGGTCATATTAGCTTAAGATGGTCAAACTGTTTTTGGGAATATGATCAACAGCTTGTAAAAAAAAATATCTTAAATTGGATTTCCCAACAGGGCATAATGCAATAATGTGCTAATCTATTGTACTCCATTTAAATCTTTAATCAAAATAATTAAATTCATTACAACTTGACTTCAAAATGTCATGTTAGTTCGATTAACAGCATCAAGCACTTTAATAATTAACTTAGGTGTGACAAATGGGCAACTCTTTATATGAGTCTTATGACTTACACTCAACACTGTAACACTACAACGAGCTAGAGCTGTCTTTGACTTTGCTTAGAATAACATGTCATTCGCACGCACTCCTGAAACAAGTTGCAAGTGTTCAAATACAAAGTTTGCGTTCAAATACAAGCCTATACACATACTAATTCCTATGTGAAGTGTACATGCTATACCCGGCTGGAAACCGTCTCAAAAGTAATAAACAATGATTCCGACACAGCAGGCGTGCTTTGAAGGCGATCGATTGCATAAACGCAATTAAAGTGCCAACCATGCCTGTAAACCGCGGTGTGATCACCTGACCGATGTCAAAGCACGCGGACTGATAGGGCTATAATCTGTCTGAAGTTCATCAGCGAAGTTGTTTTAACGCTTTCGCGGCATGCACATTTAAGTCAAACTACACGGAAAACTGTGCAAATATGACACAGAAGAGCAGCAACAGGAAATGAAGAAAGACAGCGACTTACGGAGATGTAAATATGTATCGTGAGTATCCATTCCGAGTGAGTTTACTGTCGGCTCTTGTCCTGGAGGCGCGCGGCACCCCTCTTGATTCCTTTCCCCAGCCCGAGTGAACTACACTCTGCGGCGCTGCTGCTGGCTCGGGGCCCCGCTCAGGGGGAGGAGGGAGGAGGGGTTTCACCAACGACAACAATCAGATAAGACACAGCGCAGGCAGATGACTTCAGCACATGTGTGCATGTGTTTTTTACAGAATAAACATTCAAGCTGTATAACAATGGTAATAACATATTACAGTGTTCTTTATAACTTGACCTGCACACATGCAACAAAAAAACAATTTGAAACAAAAACGATTACATTTACAACTATGCATTTGACAGATGCTTTTTTGAACAAAGTGTCTTGCAGTGCATTTTTTAATGCATTTTAACTGGACCAAAGACCTTGGTTTCAGTGGCTAATGGACGCAAAAATGTCAGATGAAATGATATTTAGTATGACTGAATCAACTAAATAGATACATTAAAAAAAGTTCAAAGAATCAGGGCTGTGTTTCCCAAAAGCATTGTAAGACTTGGTTTTATATGGCTATACTTAACCATTCAGGCAGCCATCAGTAGCAACAGTACTGAGCTGGACACTGTAAAATGTCTTCGCAGGAACCTAAAAATGTGTAAAAATATTATTTAACATGACTGAATCGACTTGACTAAATTCAGTTACACCAGCATAAGTAATTTCTAAGAATCAGGGCTGTGTTTCCCAAAACCATAGTGATCCTAAGTAGATCATAGAGATAATTGATGCTATTAGTTTTTCTAGGCTTGATGCTTGTGGGAAATGCAGCCCAAATCAAGTAGAAATTCCTTCTTAAACTAAACAGTTTTATTTTTCACAGTGTGTGTCAAAAGGAATAGCATTGTTTCAGTCAGGCAAAGGGTAGAATTTAAGCAATTTAACTGATATAAGAAAACATAATTACTATACAGGGTGGAAATATGAATTTATGCAATTTGATTTGTAGCAAAAAGTGTTTTTTTTTAAGTAGCCTATGCGTGACAGTCCAAACTTAAGCGTCAGTGGGGTGTGAGCAGACGAAATAAAAGTGTATGAATGTGACTGTACAAATTAGTCACCAATTTGCCTAAATGTAAAAAGTTACAAATTGTCATGTTTTTGTCATTTTACGTAACTGTGTAATAGGTAATTGGCAAAACATTATGTTTATTTGAAGTTGAGTATATTTAAGTATATTTGTTTGCATTCACTATAATAACTGTTAATGCAAAACTGTATTATGCCAAGATTAAGAACTAAAGTAGAAAACAAACAGGAATATAATGATATTTGTGACTGAGGTCTGTCTGTCAGTGTGGTGGCTCAAAGACTCCTCACGATTACCCCCAGACTGTTTCTCAGAGTGTGGGGTCATACAAGGGTGAGCTCTCACTACCTCCGAAGGTTATTCAGAAGTCACCAGCATTCACCAGTCTTGAACTAGTGTGGGGTTAGTGCTCAAGATGACCAGTGACTTTACAAGGCCCCTCCCTCTAGGTTTGAGGATAAGCCCACCCCATCCCACAGCCCCCACATACTCTGTCCCCTCATTGTAAATGACCTATTAAAGAACACAACACCATGGTAAACAAGATGAATGGCTTTTTTTCCAACCCATCTCACACCAATCAAGGCTTTCTGTTTGAACCACCTTTCTTAAGTCTATTAGATCATGTTAATTTATTAAAGTCAAACTCAAGAATTAAAATGGTCATTTGTCACTGCTCTCTTTGTGTGGGCTTAATGGTGGCACATGGTATAAGGCCTGCAATTTGTTATCCTCTCCTTTTTGCTCTTATTGTTCTTTTCCTTTAAGCCATTTTTTTGTGTTAGACATGAAAAGAAATCAAGTTGCACTCAGTTTCTTTTGGCATAACTGTCTAATAATACATTTTATACATTTTTATACACTTTGCTCAATCATTTCGGTGTTATTGACGGTACACCCAAGTATACCAAAAAAATTAAATTTGTGTCATTTACTCATCCTCATGTTGTCCCAAACCTATATGACTTGTATGAATGTTGGTAACCAAAGAATTTCAGTTTCCAATTTACTACAGTATTTTTTTCATCCATATAATGGGAACAGAAACCGTTTGCTTACCAACATTCTTCAAAATATCTTCTTTTATGTTTGACAGAAGAAAGAAAGTCATAGAAGTTTAAAGTGACATTGTGTAAATGAGAGAATTTTCATTTTTGAGTGGACTATCCCTTTCATTTATTTGATGTTTTTTTATTTTTTCTGCCTCTTTTAACCTCCATCATGTTTCTTTTGCCACCTTATCTCTAAGATAATCAGCCACACACTCTTTCTTACACACTAACAAACACACTCAGTCAGAGCTGTCAGTGAACCAAACCGTATGCAGTAATCCCTTTGTATTCACAAACCCATCCAGACAAACAATGTGTCCCAGCCACGTCCCACCCCCAGCACACCAGACCTAGGCCACCTGCTAACTCTACATCATAACCTACACAAACACAAACCTAAGGACGAAGACCAACAAGTTTGTGTCAGTATGTGATTTACTGTAACATCTCTCTGACACACGTGCATGTTAGGAATTGTCTTTCTATTAGGAAACTGCAAATACTCTCCTTCCATTCTGTTCTTCTTCTCTACACTCCACTCATATGTTCTCCAAATCCTCCACAAATCCCCCTCACACAAGCTGAGATGATAAGTGATCCTCTTCTGTTGTGGCTTGGAGGAGACAATGCTCAACAACTGTGTTCAACATCATCAATCTCAGAGCACATCCATCACACAAACAAAAGATGAAGTGAGCAGAGGGCTATGTTTGTGAAAAGTCTGTTTGCTTACTCTCTTCTGCTCTTTTTTTATCTTCACCTCCATTTTTTATTCAAACCTCTGCTTTCCCTTGAGTGAAAACACCCACAGAGACTGAGGAGTGGGAGTGATTTTATGGAATTGTGATGACAGGAATCCTTCAGTTTTAGATATACATCGCTCTTCATCTGTTTTCCAGCAGGAAGCTCTAAGATTGTACTATATGCTTTGCTTTTATTGCATTACTCGCTGCTTTTCTTCCAATATAAGATCTTTCAAACTTTCAGTTGGGTTATGCTTTTTTTGCCTGCTTGTCGATTTAATTTTGGTGCAGTAAGCATGATTTTTAACCAAGTTCCTGTGGCAACATAAAGACATGGTGATCAAAGCTCTAATCCATTCCAAATGGATGTTCTTGACGTATGTTAATCCTCAAACTGTTTGTGGGAGGGGGCTTGTGGGTTTACACACAATTAACCTGAATAGACCTTACTGCTGAAACAGAGAAAAAAGCCTCAAAACCCTGTTACTCAAATGATTTTATTTGGATGCATGCTTTTACTTTAAAACATTCAAAATGAATGACTTTTATAGTGCTTAACATGGCTGTTTTTGCCATAAAAACCTAAACTATGTTCACATAAATTGGTGAGTATAAGCATAAAGATAATATTATTTTAATCTGACTTGTTGAACCACACACACTCAATATATGAAGGTTTTGTTTCATTTTTAGTAAGCAATGGCTACATTTCAAATAAAAAAATTTAGGTTTAGGTTTTTGAAAACACAAGAACAGGCCATCAGTAAAGTGTGTAAGAGGGTCAGATCCATCTGAGATTGTTGTAGACCACCTCAGGTTAAGCTGGCAATGTCCTGGGAAGACCAACAGGATTATAGCTATGAACACCTGTTCCAGATCTTCAAACCAGCCAGTGTGACCTGATGCTCTGACATTTAGAAACTTAACAAGGAATATGAAGAGTCTATGAATAAGCAACCTGTTCTACCCGTTCAGACGGTTGGTTTTACAAAACAGTTTTAATATTTCTAGATATTTTTATTTCTTGTTTTGTTCCTCTTGTCAGTTTGATATAATTAGTAGCTTCTGTGCCTGTTAATTGTTTTATTGTGTTCTATTGTCACTCTATTATTCTTACTGTGTGAATACATAATAAACTACAGATCTTGTATCATTTATCCATCATTGATGCTTTAAATAGGATATCCTGTAGCCAGGTTTGGCTTAGTAACACATGTCAAAGTGTCATCTTTCAAGCAGTGATTACATGTCTATATCTGTAAATAGCCCACACTATCTCTAATAGGCTACTATGATAAAATGCCCAATTGTTTTGCTATTCAAACGAGTCATTTAACTGAAACTAGCAGTGTAAACCTTGGGTTTAAAAAAGAGATCTAATATATATATATATATATATATATATATGTGTGTTTTATTATTATTATTATTATTATGTCTGTATAGTTTTTTTAATTAAATTTTAGTTTTATTTAATTTGAGTTATTTTAGTACTTCAACAAACTACATGGAAATGAAAGAATATATATATTAAATATATATATATATATATGGATGTGTGTGTAGTTGTAAATACACATACAGTATGTAGTTGTTTTTTGGTGTTTGGCTTAGTGTTATGTTAGAATCATTATTATATTCATACCTTTTGTTCTTTAATACTTTGAATTGTTTTTAGCTTTATTTTTTGTTTTCATTTAAATGTTAAGTTTTGAAATTTTGTTGTATGCATTTGTCATTTTTATTTAATTTCTTTATTTTAAAAAAAAGTGTATACATATACTATTTATAAAGTTTTAGCTTTTTAGTTGTTTTAATACTACAATTGACTGTTTCTGTTGTCCTCATTTGTAAGTCGCTTTGAATAAAAGCGTCTGCTAAATGACTAAATATAATAAATATATAAATATAAATATAATATTAAAATAAATCGATCATGCTCAAATCGATTAACATAAATCTTAGTGTTAAAGTGTTAACATTTCATCATAACAGGCCTATCTGTCAAATACAAAATAAGGATGTCGGATTGGCAAATGGATAGTTGCTCAAAATGCTTTTGATTTACACTTAAATTGCTTACATTTTTCTGGTTAAAGCTACAGTCAAACCAAAAAAAACAATAAAAAAATTTTTTAGTCTTTAAAAGAGACAATCTGATTTTCAAAATCTTTTCAATTTGACCTATCGGTAAACCCCTCCCCTCGAACGCAGACTAGCCAATGGCAGTCGAGTATCAGTTGCATTGGGGAGCGGAACTCGGACATCTTTAGGTTTCAGCGCCATAGAGAAACATTGGAAGATCCGAAGCTCGCATCGATTTTATGGGGTTTATGCTTCAAAAATGGAAAAACGATGTGCCTGGGGTACTTGTAACACTGATTCCAGGTATCCTGAGAGGATGGGCGATATAATTTATTTTATTACATTTCCTGAATCCAAACAAAACAGAGCAATATGTCCCTAAGTATTCACCCCAATACAAATTAAGACAAAAACGTTCATTTTCTGGTTGTCATACACTCACTAAGTTACAGCTTACATCTGCCCAAGAAGAATGTTAATGTTATCTTGTGCTTTAGCAAGGTATCTAGCTAACGTTAAAGTTAGTGAGTCCATGCTAATATACAAACCTACATAGCATAACAGTAATTGCATCTTGTACAGTGTAGGTCAAAAACACATGAACGAAGGTCTACATTTCAGTGCCTCTCCATATTAAACTGATTAAATGTGCATTAATTTAATCGTTCCCTGCAATACATGAACAGTGTTGATCCTGCATGTTGTCATCCGCGATCGTGATCTCCCGCTTTCATTGTAATCTGTAAACCCTCCTTCGAGTTACCCACCGTATTTATTTTTTATTTATTTTATAAATCCCTCCATGGAATATTTAATTCCCATTTGGTGGCCTTCTGTGTCCAAAATTGTGCAAAAACATCGTGGGACAAGGTTTTCACACTGCAGCTGTCATTGAAATACAGTGAGCTCCGTTTGTTTGTCCGAGGGAGCAACAGTAACTAAGGGGGGCGGGGCTTACGATGAACAATTGAATCACGGGTTGGGCAGAATCGGTCCGAGTCATTGAATCAAATATGACCAATGAGCTGAGAACCAACAGCTTTTGAACTGGCCGGCCCTTTAAATTAACTGTTCAAATGAACCGATTCGCCCAAATGAGACTAACTAGCCTAGAGTGCGAAATTGCTGGAAGACCGACTGTCTACTACCACCATGTGGTGTAGAGATGAAAAAACAAGCCGGTTACAAGAAGGCTTGTGTGTGACCCGCTCCGGCACCCGTAGACTTACCGTAAAACTAGACGTGTACTTGCAGCATTGTTGTTGTGTAGTTTCATCAGAATCGGGGAATGCGAGTGTTTACAACTTCACACAGAATTCATCGATAACTAGTGTAACTCATTCGACTCACTTTTAATCCTTACTAATGTGTTCGTGGCATAATGTCGTCAGATTTGATGTTAGATTTCGTAAATCCATCGATGATGAATAAGGAAGCGGGGGATATTGCCATCGATCAGGATGGAGAGTGGGGTAAGATATGATAGAAACATCCATCACTCTGCGTGCTGCTCGCGATAAACGCCAAATTCTGTATTTACTTCTAGCAAAGTGTCTGTACGTAAACAGTGTCTTTATGAAGCGACTTTCATATAGTCATTTTCCCATTTGCTGTAGATAACTAACGTTAACTGGTGAATCTGTCTCCCACTCATCCGAAGTGTTTTTTATGGCTTCAATTAAAATGTAGTTGAATCAAAAATATAAACATGAAAAAATATGAAATGTGATTACAACTTCGTTATTTAACTTTGTATCATTACACATTTGTTTTAGATTATACTTTATGTATACATGTTCATATATTCATATTTATATTCATATTCATTTATATAGTTCATATCGTATTGTGAATACACAGGTTATGTCAGTTATAAAAGAAACTGGAATTAAAACCAAATTACTTGTTACATAACTCCTCAGGGTGAATGTTTGCAGGTAACTTGACCTGATTACAAACCCACAACTCAAAAAGATTGTGAAATTGATACATTTTTTATTTCCTGTCTTGCTCTCATGCTTTCAGCACTTGGTTTGTTGGCTTTACTTCTTTGTTTTGCATCAGTCTGCCTTTGGTCATACTTTAGTTCACAACCATGTCTTTTACTTGTGTAGATATCAGTTTGTTTGATGAGCTGGACGATCTTGGGGATGCTGATGAGCTTCTGGAGGCTCTGGTGGAAAGTGTAGGCTATGTGAGTCAAACCCCTGCAAATACAATCTCTCAAAATATGTTACATGTTTATCACACATGGGTTTAATTTTTTCTTTTTTCGAATTGCATTTTGAAAATCAGATTGTCTCTTTTAAAGACTAAAAAAAAATTTTATTGTTTTTTTTGGTTTGACTGTAGCTTTAACCAGAAAAATGTAAGCAATTTAAGTGTAAATCAAAAGCATTTTGGATCTGTTCTCTATTAGGACACTTCTGTTCCTGACCTGAACTTTGACATCGAGCCCCCAGTATGGAACTCAGATGGCTGGGGAGAAAATGGTAGCCCTCGATCAGGTACTAATTTTAAGCTTTTGGTGGACTGGGCAATCTTTTCAAATGTTCCTCAATGTGTATAGCAGTAATAAATTCAAAGTGACTTGATATTTTGCAGAAACGTTTCAAGTATTACCAAAGCGACATGTACGAAAGTATTTCTACCTTTTTTCCCTCTCTCTGCTCTCACAGATGGTGATGTAACCGTGGACTCACTGTCACCAAACCACACACTCAGTTCAGTGTCCTCACCAGCATCAGTGGAGCCCCACTCACCGTGTTCCACACATGTGAGTCAAACTCCACCCCAAAACAAATAAACATAATAAATTTGCATCTTATTTATCAGGGTGTGATTTCAACATTGTTTCCAATGTTTTTAGACTCCACGCTGTTTACAATCACAGAGAAACTAACCTGCGCACAAATTTTTTACATGTATCAATATTCAAAGACGTGTAATGGTTAAAGGAACACTCCACTTTTTTTTGGAAATAGGCTCATTCTCCAACTCCCCCAGAGTTAATAAGTTGAGTTTTACCGTTTTTGAATCCATTCAGCCGATCTCCGGGTCTGGCGATAGCACTTTTAGCATAGCTTAGCATAGATCATTGAATCCAATTAGACCAGTAGCATCGCGTTCAAAAATGATCAAAGAGTTTTGATATTTGTCCTATTTAAAACATGACTCTTCTGTAGTTATATCGTGTACTAAGACCGGCGGAAAATGAAAAGTTGCGATTTTCTAGTCCGATTTGGCTAGGAACTATACTCTCATTCCGGCGTAATAATCAAGGAACTTTGCTGCCGTAACATGGCCGCAGCAGGCGCAGTGATATTACGCAGCGCCTGAAAGTAGTCCCCAGCTAGGTAACTAGTTATAATATAGCTGGGGACTACTTTCAGGCGCTTAGTAATATCACTGCGTCTGCTGCGGCCATGTTATGGCAGCAAAGTTCCTTGATTATTACGCCAGACTGGGAGTATAGTTCCTAATCATATATGCCTAGAAAATCGCAACTTTTCATTTTCCGCCGGTCTTAGTACACGATATAACTACAGAAGAGTCAAGTTTTAAATAGGAAAACTATCTAAACTCTTTGATCATTTTTGAACGCGATGCTAATGGTCTAATCGGATTCAATGATCTATGCTAAGCTATGCTAAAAGTGCTCTCGCCAGACCCGGAGATCGGCTGAATGGATTCAAAAACGGTAAAACTCAACTTATTAACTCTGGGGGAGTTGGAGAATGAGCCTATTTCCAAAAAAAGTGGAGTGTTGCTTTAATAAGACACAAAATTGTATAAAAATGATATTTGATATATCTTATAATATAACGTATTTTATAAGATACATCAATTATAATTTTTTAAATACAGTTTTAAATAAAATATATTTGAATTAATTTTTTTTGTTATATACACTCAAATTCTTTTTTTCTTTATTTATTGACTTAATCAGCCAGATGCACAGATGGAGTGTGTCTGAGCTTCACTGATGCTGCCAGCTGCTGTAGTTCAGAGATCAAGAGGGCAGACGTGCACATACACCCATGTGAATTAGGTGTCTAATTAAGACTCCAGTGTGTTAATGAATGTCTTAATCGGCTCTCAGCACATCATCAAACTAATTAATCGGTCTCACATTGAGAAGTGTCCAGTCTTATTTTGTAATATGTGTGTTGACTCTTCAAAATCAGCTAGTGTCCCTTTCAAGGTTTCAAAGAACTGTAATGTCACTATGACAAATACATATTGTTATAGTGAAAACCTAAACACTTGAATCTCAGTGTGACCTCTCAATGTTGATGAAAGTTAGTGTATTATTTGTTATAGTTTGCATAACATACACTGAACATACACGTGTTGTGGTGTACTGTTACTGAATGATGCAACATCTTGTAAAGGGACGTATACACGTACTGGAAGGGACATATAGGAAGCATGTTCTTGCTTTCTGAAAATAAATGGATGGGTGAATGAAACTAAATGCAGGGGACTAGATGCATCTTAAAAGTTGAACTATTCTTAACATGGTTAAAGAAACATGACACACATGACCGGTTACAACCAAGGCAATGATCGAATACGCATTAAAAACATAAGGTTAGTGGGTGGTATCGCAAGCGTTGTGTAGGTTTTTATGACTTTATTGATCAGTCCTTTGATATGTTCAAACAGTTAAGTAATGATACACAGACTTCTAGACCATCTGGATTCACACCCCTGTATTCCCATGCTTGAGTGCGCTTTCAGTTCTCCTTTTTTTTTTCTCTGTGTAAGGGCACTGATGGCTTTTCATGATGTTCCTACTTTATGCTGCTATACTTGATACATGTTTTTTTTTTTTCATATTTTCTGTTCTTTTTTTAAGGATGAGGCACTGTCTCCAGTCTCCTGGCATTCTCAGCCCTCTCCGCTGTCCGTCTGCTCTGAGTCAAGCGGCTTTGCTGAGGCACCTGCTGAGACGAAGCCTTCTAAGAGGACCAGTCAGTCAAAAGGTAGGTGAAGTACATTAATTTACTTATTTGAATCCTTCATCTTCAAATTGTAATAAGATGATACATTTGTTCACACAGCAAAGCCTCTCCAGCCAGCGAAGAGGCCCATTCAGTTTAGCCCCAAGGTTTCCATTCAGCCTAAACCGCTCATTACCGCGGTGCCCATCTCCCATGCTGCAGCTCCACTTCAGACTAAGACCATCATCATCCAGCCTCTTCAGACTACAGTTCTGCCTGTAGTAAAACCTCCACCAGTCACCATTCAACCAGCACCCCCTACAGGTAATGAAGAAACCCATTCTGCCACACTTTAATCTGATAAAGTCTGATATGTAATAGGACGTCTTGGTATGTTTGACCAGTTTTTATTATTATTGTTATTTTTTGCTAGTTGAAATGAGTGGTGTATTTTAAGTTGTATTGCAGCTCTCGCTGTATGTTTACAAAAAAACAGCAGATGGCGCTAGGCATCAATTTTTGTTTGTGCTATTGGTGGGCGTCTCACTTTAAAGTCTTTCTTCAGGCGGACAGGGAATTGTTCTTGAACTGCTGGTGCATCTTTTTGTGTCAGTACAGTCTGCCTTGTTGGTTGCCCTAGAAAAAAGCAGAATCGAAGTAGATGTGAATGACCTGATTGGCTGATTTTATTTTTTTATTTTTTGAACCGCCAATCACCCTTTGGTTTCTTGATGCTTATTTTTATCTGACTGGTAGTTGTAGCAAATAAACTAGCTATTTGCGTCAAACAAAATACTTCATCTCATGTGTCATGAACCTTGTAAACTTTGGGAATTGCTACATTTGGTGACAGAAATACTGTCTTTTAATATCATGTGTAAACCCATGATAACCCATAGTACCATAATAAAAAAATGCATAAAATGCATTTATACCTTTTTTTTTTTTTTTTTAACTCATAATAAGAAATAACAGAATACTAATTTTGATATGATATTTAAGATAATGCTTTAAAATTATATAAGTTAGTGTGCTTTCACACTTGGTTCACTTGATCTTCATAAGATTGCTCTATGCACTTTTATATATTTATGTTTTTTAACTGTTCATTTGATTACAAAGCTTCAGTGCATAGAGCACTTACGTCTGTCTTACGAATGCACTGCAACTGCTCTAAAGAACGCTGAAAGCGAACAGATATGAGACGTACATCTTTCTGCTTTCTGTTTGCTGCTCATCAGGAAAGTGAGTGAAACGCACACAAACACACATTTTTATCAAATAATACGGCATTAATAGCGGTTCACTTCCGTGATTTGGTACGATTGAGTTCACATCAGCAGCGAACCGTACCGGAGTTGACATGAACCGTACCTCAGACCACCCTTTTTAAGCGGACTCGGGTACGGTTTGCGGGTGCGCATCCGAGGTCTGAAGACAGCGTTCACATCAACCAAACCAACCAAGCTCTGAAGTCAATCGAACCCGGGTGCACACCAAAAGTGCCAGTGTGAAAGCACCCTTTAAAAAATAAAAAAATAAATATATATATATTAGTGCTGTCAAATCCATTCCAAAATAAATTTGTTTAAAGTTACAGTATGTGTGTGTATATATATATATATTTATTTATTTATTTATTTATTTATTTATTTATTTATTAATATTGTATGTATATATAACATAATATAATATCAGCACCCTTCGTAATTATGATCAAAGAAGGCTGTGAAAATTAATCTGCATTGTTAATCCTTTTGATCTTTTATTTAAAAAATTCACAAAAATCTAACCTTTCATTGGATAATAAGAATTTAAAATGGGGGGAAATATTATTATGAAATAAATGTTTTTCTCTAATACACATTGGCCAGAATTAACCCATCTTGAGTGTTTGCTGCTGAAAAGCTAATTTTTCAGTTTCTTCTGACCATAGAAGCCAGTCCCATTTGAAGTTACAGTCGTGTCTTATAATTGAATATGCTGAAGTTTGTTTTTGGATGATCTAAGAGAATTTTTCTTGAAACCTTCCCAAACAACATGTGGTGATGTAGGTGCTGTTTGAAATTTTTTTTTTTTTTTTTTTTTTTTAAGGTCTTCTGACCCTGAGACTCAACTATTTTCTGCAGTTCTCCAGCTGTGGTCCTTGGAGAGTCTTTAGCCACTCAAACTATCCTTCTCACCGTGCATTAGGACGATATAGACACACGTCCTCTTCCAGGCAGTTTTGTAACATTTTTTGTTGATTAGAAATTCTTAATTATTGCCCTGATGGTGGAAATGGGAATTTTCACTGCTCTAGCTCTTTTCTTAAAGTCATTTCACTAATTTGTGAAGCTCAATTATCTTTTGCTGCACATCAGAAATATATTCTTTGTTTTTTCTCATTGTGATGGATGATTAAGGGAATTTGGGCTTTGTTTTCCCTCCCATTCATATTCCTGTGAAACAGGAAGCCATGGCTGGATAATTTTATGTTCATAATCACCCTGGAGTGCTCAAATTTGTGAATATGAATGGGAATATACAGCAGAGATATTTTACTCATAAGAATTTCTAGGGGTGCCAATAATTGTGTCCAACGTGTATTTGAGAAAGTTATTTCATAACGATATTCCCCCCCCATTTTAAATTCTTATTATCCAATGAAAGGTTAGATTTTTCTGAATTTTTAAAATAAAAGATCAAAAGGATTAACAATGCAGATTAATTTTCACAGCCTTCTTTGATCATATTTACCAAGGGTGCCGATATTTTTGGCCATGACTGTATATGTGTGTGTGTGATTGTGCATGTATAATATTTGTACATAAAATTAGCGCATTATATTCTTAATGTGGTCGTTGTTGATTTGTTTTGGTTGAGCAGGGTAGGAAAAGGATTTCTGAGTTCACTGATGAAATGAGTGACTCTTGAGTGATAAACTATGGCTGTCAGACACAAGTGGAGTAGAAGGCAAGAGCAGCCTGAATTGAAATCTTATCCTGTACCCATCATATCTGAAACACTAGACTTGGTCCTCCAGTGTGTCCAAACAGTCACTTATCATTCAATTTTTGAGAACTGTTTGACCTGTTTCTTAGAGTGAGGCCTTGTGTCTTGGTGCAGTTTGGTTTTTAAATGGTACATCACACAAAGCACTATTTGTATATTTTTTTTCTCGTTTTCTAAGTAGGAGCCTTTTGCGAAAAGAGAGAGCTGCCACAAGCTGGTTGTATTGAATCCATCTGTGCGCAAGATTGTGGAAGTGCACTTTGAACTGATTGCGTTCTGCTACAGTAATTATTTTCTGGCTAACCGCAGAGTTTTGATGCGAGGTTAATTGTAGTTTGTTGGGAGACTGATGGGTAAGTCAGTGGGTGGCTGAGAGAATGGAAGTCGTTCGGAATGACCCCTGCCGGGGAGCCACCGCAAATTCCTCTCATTTAACTCAACACCAACAGCAACCCGTCACGCCTGACAAATTGTGTTTGTCCGTGTTACCTGGGGGTGACGTGTTTGGCTCTGGGTGAAGGATGGTGCTTGGCACAACTGTTTCCTTTTTTGATTAAAACAGTTTTTCTCTCCTTCTGGTTATTAAACCAGTTTGTGCTGTGAAAGCTTTACTTTCAGAGTGTTGAGATTAGTGATTCGTAAAATCTCTTGCACTTAACACATTTTTTACTTCTTTTGAATGGTGAAGTGTATAAACAGTATATGTTTCTCTTGCAGGTCAGCGAATGTTGCTATCTCAGCCTACTCAGGTTGTCCAGCTTCAGACGCCTCAGGCAGTGCCCACGCATGTAGTCACAGTGCCAGCACTGGCTCAGGACAGATCCGTCTCTGTTGTTGCACCGTTAACAGCATCTCCCATGGTTGCCATGACACTGCAGAATTCCACCCCTGAGGATGATGTAAGTTTCTACTTGACCGCAAAACACTTAGTATTAAAGGGTGCTTTTGATATATTATGTGACTTCTAAATCACCACTGCATATGGTTCCAGTCAGCTGTCATTCAGCTTGTTCAACAAGCTCAGTTTTGATATTTTCAGCAGTGGGGCTAATGTGCTGACAGCAAAAAAATGTAAAACCTTTTTTTTTTTTTTAAGTATTCCAGTTTAGTGTGCAGTTCTCCCAGGTTCAGATCTGCATCAAGAAAGTGCTGTTATGAGGATCAAATGACCTGTAAAATAACGAGACCAGAAGAACAGCAATTTTGTTGAACGACAATGTACAATCCAACGTGATTTGCCTTGGCTTGTAGATTAGATGGCAAGTGTGGTTTACAGTCATAATAATCTCTGTGCAAACATTCATTGAAGTGTTTGCAAATATTTAAGTTTTTGTAGCAATAACTTTTGCATGATCTCATTATGAATTATCTGTAATGATCTTCAAGAGGAATTTTAGATATCAGCTGTCAGTGAAGTTATGGCTACAAAAACTTGCTCTCATCCAGAGTACCTTTTTACAGAACATTTTTGGCCTGATAATTCACTTTGGGCCCACATACAAAAAAAAACCATCAGCCACCTTTTGTAATAATATAGTATTTTCTCAAGTTGTGGTGATTATATGCTAATATTCATGATTAAATAATTAGTTGCGCTATTACACTAATGTTCAAAAGTTTGGTGTAAGATTTTTGTTTTGTTTGTTTTTAAAAGAAGTCTCTTACTCTCACAAAGACTGCATTAAAAATATTGTGAAATATTACAATATAAAATAATACAATATATTACATATAATACAATATATAAATAAATATAAATATTTTTAATATTATAACATTATATAATGTTATAATTAACATAATAATATTAACCCCCTGACCCAGAAAGTTTGAAAAGTAGTCCAACTGGCAAAAAAATTTTTTTCAAACTTTCCAGGAATTATATTGTAACAGTAACATGTAATTGTGATAAAAGATTATTTTTATTTTAATTTGCAATTTCAGTATGGAAGAAACTCTGCATCTCAGTAATACTTAGTGTAGACTCTAATTCTTGTGTATTTGCTCAAAGCTTTACAGCTGCTGCTGTTATTTCCTCTCCCAAAAATTTAAATTGATTGACATCCCCAAAAAGTGTGACTGTGTGCAGTACTTTCCACATTGCTTTGTTTGTTTGGGTGTCTGGCAACACTGGCTCGACCAATAGCGTGTGTTTGGGGTGGGGCTTTCTTGTTTTCCGTACAGTAGAATGGGGTGATTTGGAAACCTGTTTGATATTAATGGTTATAGTTTAATAGTGCTAGTTGTGTGAATTACTCACTGGGACTTTGAGTAATTATGGAGAATAAATATGGAGACCACGGAAGATAGAGAGGGAACCTGAATGACCATGGATCTGGTCTTACTTTGATAGTATTTACTCATCAAATGGTTTCTTAATCAAAAGCATGTGTTCTTCCATATGTGCTGTCCTGACATCAGCTAAAAGCCCTACCCAGATGTGAAAAATTAGACTGTTTATAGTTCAGAGAGGAGGAGGGGGTGTTATTGTAGAAATAGGAGAGAGACACACATTAGGACCTCTAGGTGAGAAGAGCACGTATTGCTATAGTGAGGATAACGTTGGATAAAGAGGCAAAGAAGGGACCCCTATTACAAACTGTATCAAATTGAGTGTTGTATTTTAAACGGACATACAGAACCATATTGATTTATTTAAATACTTTTACGGTTTTTACATTTTAAAAGTTTCTAGAATCTTAAGTTGTCTTATAATGTACCATATAAAGGTGTTTATTGTATTTTGTCCCTTTTTTACCAAAAATACTTTGAGATCAAACAATAATCGGTGAACCCCCTGCAGTACTGCTATGGACTCCCTAGGGGTCATGAAGCTCGTTGAAACCCCTTTTCTTTGGCAGTAATAGTAGATTTCTGAAGAATCATATGACAATTTCAGCTTTGCCATCACAGGAATAAATTACATTTTGAAATATGTGACCCTGGACGACAAAACCAGTCTTAAGTGTCAATTTTTTTAATAAATAAGCTTTCCATTGATGTATGGTTTGTTAGGATCGGACAATATTTGGCTGAGATACAACTATTTGAAAATCTGGAATCTGAGGGTGCAAAAAAATCTAAATATTGAGAAAATCGCCTTTAAAGTTGTCCAAATGAAGTTCTTAGCAATGCATATTACTAATCAAAAATTAAGTTTTGATACATTTACGATAAGAAATTTACAAAATGTCTTCATGGAACATGATCTTTACTTTAATATACTAATGATTTTTGGCATAAAAGAAAAATCTATAATTTTGACCCATACAATGTATTTTTGGCTATTGCTACAAATATACCCCAGCGACTTAAGACTGGTTTTGTGGTCCAGGGTCACATATATGAAAATGGAAAGCAGTTATTTTAAATTGTAATAATATTTCATAATATTATTGTTTTTACTGTTAGCATCAGTCCCTGTGTCCTTTAGTTACAGACCAACAGTGTGCTCATTATTTTCCATTAAATTATTTGTTCCGACATACTGTAGATTCAACTGACCTCAGATTAATTAAATAGAGTTCAGGATTAGTCCCAAATTCCTGTGCATTTAGTGCTGTTTTCTCCACATTGGGGGTTATTACAGCTTTCATTGCCAGCACTTTTCAAATTCTCTGAATTTAAAAAAAAAAAATTAAATAAAACAGAGCTCCTGTGTGTACATAAGTTTGGTTCATTTATAGATTGGGTGGCATTGATTGGGAGAGAACAGTGAGGGAACAGACCCCCATAGAAGTACTGATAAATACAGGCCATGTAGTAAACATCACTGCGTAATGTCAGGAATTACTACTAAACGTCTGACTTTTTAACAACAGTTGTGTGAGGAATTACAGTCAGCCAGATAAAACACATTTCAAATGTTTTAATCCATGTCAGCAGCCTAGTTGTTAGACTGTGAAATGCTGATTTTTAGAGTTTTACTCATTGTTTGTCTTGTGCCTTAAATTTAGTCAGTATTTCATCATGTAATATTGTTTGACACATGGAATATTCTAAATTTAGTCAAAAATGTAATGCTTCATTTTGTGACTGTCTAAAATGACACAAATGTTCAAGAATGTAGTTATATATATATACACATTGATGTAATCATTTTATGCAGCATATGAAAACTGAGCTGTGTAAGTATTCGCCATTAAGACCACTTTATTGTAAAGTCTTCTTGCTTTGCGTGTTAGCTTCTAGCATATTGGTTTACATGTTTTTAAGATTGTTTAGGATATGAAAATGTGTATAGTCTTATGGTATTTGCATATTCACACCCTCAGTATTTAGACATTTTTAACGTTGTGTCCTTGTAGTGTTATTTTATTTTTCTCACATGATTGATTTTTGTCAGCAGTGTTTTAATTAAAATAATTCAAGTATCATAATGACCGTAGTAAAAAAAAACTACAACAAAAAAAACATTTATTTCATACTAAGTATAGTTAGTATATTTACTGACATATCACTCGAGAATTACTGATATAAAAATTATAATTAAACTTTATTTGGAGTAGTACTTGTGCACAATGCACATTTCTTAATATTAAGCCTAAAACGTGTTTTGATGTAAATTTAGATGAGAATTGTGAATTTTTGAGAATTGAGAATTTTTGAATAATATGGGTCTTTAAATACAAGATATTCAAAGTGTACCTGCAATAGTTCCACTTTAGCACAATATACTTCAGTATATCTTTAGTTGGACTTCAGCACTACTTCTGCACAATTAAGTGCATTAAGTACAAATTAGTAAGTTGTTCCAATTTAGCAGACTTTAAGTATACCAGGTTATTATACTAAAAGTACAATTGCAGGGTATTTTTATTAAGCACATACACATGTAAATGTATGCGTAGTGTACTTGGCATGAAGTAAATGTATTTCAAATACATTTTAGTATATTTATTTTTCACTAGGGGATGCATCTTAATTATAATAATGATTCATCTTTATTATCATTAACTCATCTTCATTATCATTGTCTGGTCAGTACCTGGTGTGATTCATTGTCCCACATGCATTATGCATTTATTAGTGTGATAGTATCATTGTAGTCCAGTATTTACATTGCAGTCATTATGTAGTACTTGGAAGCACCTTGAAGGCATATGTGACCCTGCACCACAAAACCAGTCTTAAGTGTCAATTTTTCGAAATTGAGATTTATACATCATCTGAAAGCTGAATAAATTTGTTAGAACAGGACAATATTTGGCCGAGATATAACTATTTGAAAATCAGAAATTTTGACCTATACAATGTATTTTTGGCTTTTGCTACAAATATACCCCAGCTACTTAAGACTGGTTTTGTGGTCCAGGGTCACATATGGTAAGGGGGGGGAAAGAATACTATATCACATTGCAGCTGCCTGCTCAAAATCACCAGGATATCCATCCATAACTAATTTTATTACATGCACAGAAGCATCATTCAGCACATGCCATTGAAAACGCAATGTGGCGTAGCACATTTGTTATGAATGAGCATTTACTGCTCTGGTGTTGCTCAACTGAATGGACCATGTATATAAAGTTCATGTTTAAAACTCCCGTGGTGCAGCGTCCTGTGAGTTCTGTTTCTGACAGTGTTAAAATATGACACATTGAGTTAGATCCGTATTTTATCATTATTTAGTGGATTAAGATCAGCTGTGCAACAGCCTCATGCATGTGCATTTCATTCCCATCTGCACATTTATGTGGTAGTTCATGGCCTATGTGATTTTTATACACCGTGTTCAATGTATTCAGTTCACACAAGCTGTCATTTAGACTCGGTTGTGAATGTCTTGGCAGAAAGGGAAGCAAAACAACTTCACACATTTATAGCAACAGTTATTGTCTCCATATACACCAGTGGTTTCCTTGTAAAATCCACATTTTCTTTGCATGTTGCAATTCTGCAGGTTTCAGATTTTATTCTAGTCTGTAATTATAAATCATCTTGTGTAACTTTAGAAATTTCATTTTCCAAAATAAGTTTCAAATGTAGACTTATATGATATGTTTGGAGGTGTGAATAGGTTGAAGAATATCTAATGTGTTTAGTATGTAAGCAATGACTGAGTTTGATCTGACGTTAAGGGGAATATGATGAAAGACTTGCCTCTGTAGCCTCAACGTCTGTTGGCTTTCAGAAAAAAAAGAAAAACTTTTTAGCAGAGCGCAGCCACATGTTCACTCTCTCTCCTGCTTCTGTTTTTATCCTTTATTCTGAGCTCCAGACTCTTGGTTGGGGTATTGTACTCCTACGTGGCAAACACACACACACACACACACACACACACACACACACACACACACACACACACTCACACTTATGCATGAACTCTCACACTCACGCAGGCCACTCTGTGCAGAGAGAAAGGAAAAAATGAAGTGATGCCTTCATGCATTTCATACATCTTATGTAATCGGGCTCAAGGATGAGGATTTTTTTTCCTGCTTGTAGGATCATATATATATGTACACATTTTAATGTATGGGTGTATGTATGTATGTATTAGTGCTGTCAATTGTTTAACAAAAAATGTACTATAATTAATCACAATTTTTTTTCTGAGATTAATCGCAGTTAATCCCACCTAACATTAAAGTTTTAAATATACTTTTATATTGCAATAATTTCACATTCAATCTTCAAATTAATGTGTACACAACATTAATCAAATATTAAAAATATACTGTCTTTATGGCAACTTTTTCTTTTTTACGACTGAAGGCCAGTATCACTGGTACCAATTAATACTAATTTCCCTATAACCCCCCCCCCCCCCATTTAACCATTGACTATAGCCATTCAACATTACATTATAATTAAGAGCTATCAATTTTAACATTTATTAGACTTTAAAAATAACTTCTAATTTAAGTGAACTTAAAACAATCTTCACAAAAACCTGTTTTAATAATTGGCTATCTGTGCCCCTCAGCAGAAATATACATAAATTGTAGGGGTGTAACAGTATACGTATTCGTACACATGCGTGCAGACGCGTGCGGAGCGCGAGTGAACGCGATCATTCCTTCCTCTGTACTACTAGTTTTAATGCGAATAAACATGACTTAACATCTCATGTAATTGCTCAATCAGTGTTTCAACCGCGGAGAGACATCAACAAAACCGCGGGGAAATAAAATGTCACGTAGCATTTCATTTACCTCAGTAAGTCATCCGTGTCCACAGCTCGTTAGTTCACTAGAGAAATGAAGTCTAGAGAGGAGCATTTCGCGAAATATCACACCATGTATTTTACTAAACCTGTTAGTTTGAATTAAAATGTATGTTTAAATTAATCTGTTATGAAACATGCTATGACAGCCAGTGTGTAATTGAATATATTTGAATAAATAACCTAGAAATTGTATTATTTATAAGTTCATTTAAAAACTGCATTATGTGCAATTTACATGTGCAAAGTGGGGAATTTTTTTTTTTTTTTTTTTTTTTTTTTTAAGATTAGTGTTGATCATCTATTTAAAAATTAATTTAATTTAAGTAATTAAAGTTCAGTTGTTAGGCCTAGTTGTAACCTTATAATGTAAAAGGGCTCCATAGTTTTAAGCATAAACTGAGGTAGATTTTTATCACTAAGAAAATGTAAACTATAACTGAATGTATTTAAAGAAAGAGCAGCTTCAGTAAACCACTGTTTATTTAAAAAAAAAAAAAAAAGTTTAGTTTTTCCCCCTGCTGTTCCTAAATCGTACCGAACCGTGACGTTAAACCCGAGGTAGCGTACCGAACTGTCATATTTGTGTACCGTTACACCCCTAAGAAATTGAATAAAGTTATCAAACACTAAATTCTAAACTAAATACAGATGAATCCTTAAAGTTATAAAAGTTATTGATTTCCTCCTTTTTTTTTCTTTTGTTCTTGATGAACAGACATCACGGTTATTAGTTTTTTTTTTTGGCTACTATTTCTTTATGAGCTGCCGCTGCTGAACGTGATGTGGATCTGAGCATCGTTATTTACCTTTTCTGGCCCATTTTAGTGTCTACTAATGAGCTGACGAGTTGAATCAAGGGTGTTAGACGAGGGAGACAGTGCTAGGATGCTCCAGGACAGTTTTGAAAGCCATTTCAGAGATGTTCTTAATGTAACTCGTATAACATATAACATGCATGCATAGTTTTAAGGCAGCTTTAATCGCCTTTTTTGGTAACTTCATGCCTTAACTGACAACGATACTGCATGCTCGTAGTTTATTTTGCGATTTGATATAAAAAGATACAGGCTACAGCACGCGCCGGTGCTTTTTTGCGTGCAATTGAAGATTTCGCGCTACAAGCACAGTACCGTTTCTGCATTCGTTTGACTCGCGCCTGCCGTTGAAGTGAAGCTAGAGAGCGCATCTGAAACGTCTCCGGTTTGATGTGGTCATAAAGACGTTCTGCGACTGAATAAATGCACTTCTTGTCAAGAAAAAAAAAGACCAAAGTAGCAGTTATGAGTGGGTGGCCAACCCTAGGTTCTGCCCCTGTGTTAACAGCATTAACTAATTTTAATCACTAATTTTGACAGCATTAGTATGTATATAATATGTATTAAAATGTGTGTATATACATACTGTATGTGTGTGTTTATGCACGCATATTTATCATTGTTGAATCAGACACACACATAAATAGGCATATGTGTGTTTCTATATAGATGTATGTGTAGAATATGCATGTATATTGTTTTTATTTAAAATAAATAAATGTGTTTTGTGTGTGTGTATATATATATATGTATGTGTGTGTGTGTGTGTGTGTGTGTATATATATATATGTGTGTGTGTGTATATACACACACACACACACACACACACACACACACACACACACACACACACACGCGTGTTCGTTTTTGTGAAAAGTGGGGACATTCCATAGGCGTAATGGTTTTTATAGTGTACTTACTGTATGTGCTATTGCCCTACACCTACCCTACACCTAAACCTACCCCTTACAGGAGACTGTGCATTTCATCTTTCCCCAAAAAAACCTCACTCTGTGTGATTTATAAGCCTTTTGAAAAGTGGGGACATGGGTCTATGTCCTGAGATGTCACCTTCACCTTGTAATACCTATGTCATACCTTTGTCATTATACAAATCTATGTCCTGACTTTTCACAAAAATGCGCACATACACGCGCACATACACGCATACATACATACATACATACATACATACACACATACATACATACACACATACATACATACACACACACATACATACATACACACATACATACATGCATACATACATACATACATACACACACACACACACACACACACACACACACACACACACACACACACACACACACACACACACACACACACACATATATACATGTATACAGAGCCCTCCAAACAGTTCAACGACAATCCTTACGTCACTGTCTGTGACATGGGTGGGTTGGTGTTATTATTTTAACTATTAATTATCTCAGTGTGTAAAAACAAACCCAAAGAAATAAGCAAGTATTAGAACAGTGAAGACAAAATTGCTCTGTTGGCTGTGGAGTCAAGACATTTGCAAATATGATGAAAAGCTGAATATGAGACAAAAGTACAGAATGTCACATTTTATTATTAGCCGTTTCAACACATACATGTTTTACCAAATAAAAAGATCAGCACTTTTAGAGTTCATCCCACTCATTGATGTGAGCATACGTATTGGGACAGTTGAACATAAGGCAGATATGAAAGATTAAAAGATTATTTAGTCGCAGATGCCTTGCGCACAATCACAGCAGTGAGTCTGTGACCCATAGACATCACCAGACTCTTGGTCTCATCCTTTGAAATGCTTTTCCCAGCCTTTAATGCAGCCAATTCCAATTGTTGCTTGTTTTGGGGAGTTTCTGCCTTTAATCTCCTCTTCAGCTGGTGAAATTCATGTTCAATCAGATTTAAATCTGGAGACTGACTTGGGCAATCTAAGACTTTCCATTTCTTTGCCCTTATAAACTCCTTAACTGAACTGGCAGGGTGTTTTGGGTCATTGTCCTGATGCAATATGAAGCACTTCCCAATGAATCTGGTGGCATTTTCTTGAATATTGGTAGGCAAGATTGTTTTGTACTCTTCCAAATTCATTCTGCTACTGTCATCATACATTAAGTCATCAGTAAAGTTGAGAGGGCCTGTTCCAGAGGCAGCCATACATGCCCATGCCATGACAACACCTCCACCATGCTTTACAGATGAGGCTGTATGCTTGGGATCATTGCAGTTCCCTTTTTTTCTCCACATTTTTGCTTTCCCATCACTTCGATAAAGGTTCATCTTTGTCTCATCGGTCCATAAACAGTTCCAAAACTCTTCTGGTTCACCTTTGTGCTTTTTTGCAAACTCTAATCTTGCCTTTCTGTTTTTGGAGCTGGTCAGAGGTTTGTATCTTGCTGTGTAGCATCTGTTATTCTGTGTCAAAGTCTCCTGAGGACAGTAGATTGTCAGAGCATCACCCCAGCTTTCTGGAAGTTGTTGGTGATTTTACAGACACATCTTTTTAGGGTTAATTTTCACAGCTTTTATGATTTGTCTGTCATCAACTACTGTTGTTTTCTCAACCAATCAGGTCGTTGTTGGTTTCTGGTGTCGCTGATTGTTTCCAAACTCTTGATTTCTCCATGCCCTTTGTTTTTGCTCTAGCTCTAATTGACTTCCTCTTTTCTTTTAGCATCCAAATTGCTTGCTTTTCTCTCAATGTCAGCTCCCTCGTATTCATCCTGGTTTGTGTGTGTCATCATCGAATGCAAGACTCAGAATGCAGAACCAATGGATATAACTGATACGATATAACTTAATATCTGAAGAATTAATGCAACAGGACACAGCTGATCACTTAAAGACCTGTGAGGCAACTGTTCCAATACTTATGCTCACATCAGATAGAGGGATGAAACTCTGAAAGTGCTGAACTTGTCAGCTGATAAAACATCTACGTGTTGAATCACCCAATAAGAAAATGTGACATTCTGTAGTTTTGTTTCATATTCATCTTTTAATCATTTTTGTCATCTTATTTCTTTGGGTTTGTTTTTACACACTGAGATAATTAATAGTTAAAATAATAACACCAACCCACCCGTGTCACAGACAGTGACGTAAGGATTGTCGTTGAACTGTTTTGTAGAAATATTTATTCAGTGGATTGTATCCCTTGGTTAAAAGCCAACAGGTTTTGGGAGAAACTGTTATCTTCAAAAAACACAATCACTTGATGCCAATAAGTAAATTCTTAAGATTAAAAATAGGTCAGAATCTATGTTTATTTTTCCTGTCTTTTTTTTTTTTTCCTGCGCTAATGTCATGATTGTGCAGTGGTAAAATGTGAAGGCCCATTGAAACTGTCACAGCTCATAGAGAGCTGTTGTGAGTGTGTGCGTGTGTGTGTATTTGTGGAGGGTTAGCACAGCTGTGGTTTAACTAGGGCTGCTTGTGGTTTGGCCTCAGAGGAGATTTTGGGGTTGAGGGGGGTTTAGGAGGAATTGCAGTGCAAAAGTAAAACTGGCAGGTGGGGCAGGTGTCTTTGAGTGTGTGTGTGTGTGTGTGTGTGTGTGTTTATGTATGGCTGCTTGTGAGTTATTGTGGTGTGGGATGTTTGAAACAGCTGAATGCTGATGACTGTGTAGCAGATTGTATGTTATGCTTTGTTATAGCAGTTTAAGATTAATGATCTTTGGCAAGACAGTCTATGCAGCGTCAAGCAGATTTTATTTCCATGCCCCAGAAGACTGTAGGCTGAGACTCTTTACGCTTTTCCTTTACACACCATTAGTAAACCAATATATTACCTGACTGATTAATTTGCTAGTATTTAATTGCTCACCAAGACTGTGCTAATTTGATCAAATACAGTAAAACAGTAATATTGAGACATTTTTACAATTAAAAATATCTTTTCTATTCAATATATTGTAATTACTACAGTCTTCAGAAATCATTCTACTATGCTGATTGGGTGTGCTGGCTAATGTTTTTTATGAAAACCGTGGTACATTTTTCAGGATGAATAGACATTCTCTCTTTTGATGAATAGAAAGTTCAAAAGAACAACATTTATTTGAAATGGTAATGTTTTGTAATATTATACATGTCTTTGATGTCAGTTTCTATCAAATTAATGCACTATTGCAGACTAAAAGTATTAATTTCATTTAAAAAATGCATTGGCCATGTGTCTTCAGAAAATGTTGAAATTTATGTTATAGTAAATGTAGTAAATTGTTATTAACATTGACCGCTCTTCTCTCTAGATATTAGATAATCATAGTCTGCCTTGATTAAACTAGCAGTTACATAGTAATATGGGAAGGACTATGATCTGAACTCTGTAATTCTAAAAGTTATACATCACCTACTTACCGCTAATAGATAGTTACAAATCAGCCAAGACATAAAAAAATGGACTACTTTCATGGTGCTTTAATAGAGACTTTTGGCCACTGTGAACTATCATTGTATGGAAAGAATATGTGAGAAGATTCTGTAAAAATTCTGTATTTGTGTTCCATGAAAAAATAACAACGTATGGGTTTGGAACAAGATGAGGGTGAGTTAAAAATGACACAATT
This sequence comes from Acrossocheilus fasciatus, assembly GCA_036784905.1. Taxonomy (NCBI): domain Eukaryota; kingdom Metazoa; phylum Chordata; class Actinopteri; order Cypriniformes; family Cyprinidae; genus Acrossocheilus; species Acrossocheilus fasciatus. The sequence continues at coordinate 23,453,712 of CM071957.1, read as the reverse complement.
TTACATTTAAATTGTTCCTTTAATTATAGTTCCTTTTAAATTGTAAATTGTTCCTTTAATTATAGTTTTGGTTGTGAATGCCATCTAGAAACTAGGATATTGCTTCAGAATGCAGATTTAGACTTTGATCTGTGTGAAGTTAAAAAATTCTTGTGAGTTTGACACAACAGGAAAATGTATTTGACTTTGTTTTTGAATTTTTTTTTTTTCTAAAGCACTTTTCTAATTTTCTAAAAAAACAAAAAATTGATTTTTCTCACGACACTCAGCATTGAGAGTAACTCACTTTAGCACATCTTTCCTAAACTGGATTCCTTAGGGTGAAATAAACTGTTATGTATTTCTGAAAGCGATGCCAAACAAAGCAGCTTTCAAGCTCAGTTTCAACAGCCATTTTAGTAGAATACTGCTATATCGGCTTTGTGAATTTGGGTAATAACCATGAGCTAACAAATAAATGCACCAAGAATGTGTCAGACTTGGTTAAATTGGTTGGTTAAAAGATGTTTTGACATGTTTTGAGCCTGCTAGACTTTGCTATTAAGGTTCCTTAAGTTGTACGCGTCACTCATTTGTAATTTGTATCAAGTGGCTGCCGTTAGTCTGAGTGTTGGGTGATTGACATTTGGTTTGCATATACTGAGGTTTTGGTTAAAGGACATTCCCTCAGTCATATATGGGATTGAAATGTCATGAACATTGTTTCTACACAAATCCTCAGTAATGCTGAACTTTGGTGATCTGTGCCAACATCCACCAATCCCTCCCCTCCCACCCGATTCGATCGCCATGGTGATGGCACCCCACGCTCTTGTAACCAAACATGTTATTCATTCCCAGGCCCTGGCTGTGGCCCGGTTCCCGGTTTTAGGAGCACTTTCTCATGAGATGGGAGCACAAACAGACACATGGAGATCCAAGCGGTTTAATCACCAGGACTATTAGGCCACAGTCTTAAAATGGTCTGGCTGGGAGAACGGTCAGCCCCACCCCACTAGTGGTCTCGGTTTTCTTTTAGTCTATTGCAGTACAGTTCTTTTGTGCACCTTCGTCTTTCTCCTTTCATTAGGGTGGGGTCTGTTCTCAGACATGTTTGCTGCAAGCTTCTGACCCCTGAGTTTTGTCAGGTCTGGGTGGTGGTTTGATTATGTGCAGACCCTGCTTATGTAAGCTTAATTAACTACATTTAATTGAGTAAGGGTTTTAATCCTGTTCCAGAACATTGTTAATGTGGAGCACACACAAATTCATCACTTGTTGAAAGATTTTTTTTGTTTTTTTGTAATAAAACAGGCCCGTTGTTATGTCTGTGCCTAGAAAATGTAGTTGTTTTTTAAACTTTTGCCTGACACCAGTGCATGAGCGATATCCAATTACAACTGCTATATACTTGAATGAAGAAAGTTCAAATCCCTCAACCCAAAGCTTTAGGTAACACTTCCAATGACCACTAAAATATATATACAGTAACAGTACTGTTCAAAAGTTTGGGGTTAGTAAAAACAAAAAAAAAACAAAAAAAGGCTCCTGTGCTTAACAATAACACAGTAAAACAGTGATATTGGAAAATATTGCAATTTTGAAATATTTTTTGTGTGGAAACAATGACACCTTTTTTTCCAGGATTCTTTGAGTAATAGAAAGTTTAACAGAACAGCATTTATTTGAAATATAAATCTTTTGTAACATTAAAAATGTCTGTAACACTTTAGATTAGGGAACATATTTGCTATTAACTAAGAGTTTTCCCTCAAACTCCTAATTTGCTGTTTATTAACGGTTAGTAAGGTAGTTGTTAAGTTTAGGTATGGGGTCGGTTTAAGGGATCTAGAATATGGTCATGAAGAATAAGGCATTAATATGTGCCTAATAAGTACTAATAAACAGCCAATATTCTTGTAATATGCATGCTAATAACCTACTAGTTAATAGAGAGAATTGGTCCTTAAAAAAAAAAAAAAAAGTGTTACCCAAATGTCTTTGCTGAAAATGTTGATCAATTATGTTTGTACTTGCTGAGTAAAAGTAAAAAGAAAAAAGAGAACTTTTTTATTTTTTATTTTAACAGTAGTGTATCATGAAGTTAAGTTTATGGTAGGATCATGGATTTTTTTTTTTTTAATCATTATTTACTTTTCATTATTTATTTTTGCTGATACTTTTTCTTTTAATTTTTCCACTTATAATTCCAGCCTGTAATGAACAACAGAAACATTCTTATGGCTTTGAATGGAAAATAGGACATAAGGTCTGTCTCTCTTTTCACATTCCTCTATACTGGACATTATGCCAGATGGTCCTGTCTGCTATTATCTTTAGGTGGAGTGTGTGTGGATAGGAGCTACGGGCACATGTGGATGTCCAGCCATGCTCCATTTGTCTTGACCAAAGTTAGAGCAAGTGAAAAGATCGGACATCGTAGCCTCAATCTCTTTTTTTTAATTTGCTTGCACTATAAACAACCTTTAGTATGATTCAACCATGTTGCCAAACATTCGTCGTGACACAGTTTTCCTGCAGGATCGGTTAGTCTGTGTCTGGTACAAATGCCTGAAACAAAGGTCTCATTTGTGTGGTGGAAGTAAAGTTCAACAGCAAACTACCTTGCCTGTGTGTCACAGCTCATGAGCAAAGACTAGTGTAGGCTAATTACTATGAGTGAATTTTTATAGCGCTTTATTGTGTATTGCTGTACACCCAAAGTGCCTTACAATCATGTGGGGGTCTTTCCTCAACCACCACCAGTGTGCCTCACTAACACCTCTTCTAACAGCAACCTAGTTTCCCCAGGAGGTCTCCCATCCAGGTACTGACCTTAGCTTCAGTGGGCAGCCAGTCTTGGGCTGCAGGGTGATATGGCTGTGGTATACTAGTTTTGACCAAAATTTTTTCTTCCAGTCAAGTGCCTCTCGGAGACAGCAGCGCATGATAAAGAACCGAGAGTCTGCTTCTCTCTCCCGGAAGAAGAAAAAGGAGTATTTGTTGACGCTGGAGGCCCGTCTGAAGGTGGCGCTGTCAGAGAACGAGAAGCTGAAGAATGAAAATGGCACATTGAAAAGACAAGTGGAAGGCCTGATTACTGAGGTTGGTGTCCATCTACCTTGATCTCTTTTCAGGCTTTAATTTGAAGAAAGATCTTAGATTATTAGCAGACCCACTTAAAGTCAACCGTATCTAAATGCATGTTATTGACCATATTGTGAACGGTTATCCATTCATGTTACATTTTCTAATATTTCTAATAATTTCTAGTAATGTGTTGATCTCATAATTTCAAATAAAAATTTCTTAACTTGTACTTCTGGTAAAATGACATGTTAACCTTCACTATTATTATTTTTCTCTTAAGAACTCTGTGTTGAAAACAACTGCGCCAAAACGGAGAGCGGTGTGTCTTATGGCGGTCATGGTCTTCTTGGTCTTTAACTTTGGTCCAATGAGGTAAATAATTTATTCATTCCATTTCTGTATTTTAGTTTGTCATGGATTGTAAAATGATTGCACTTTAAGATTGGTAAATGAATGTCCATATTAAATAATTTGTATAGGAAAGTGCTTGGTAGCACAAGGAAAACTTGGTGGTTCCATTAGAAGATTCCTTTCCTAAAGCCTGACTACAACCCATATGCATCTGGTCTGAAGGAACCAGAAGGAATGTGTTATATAAAGGTTTATTTAATATCCTGACTTGTTTCCTTTTGTTTGTCCCACCCAGTCTGCTTGGAGGAGACAGAGGGTCTACATTTCCTGCTGCCCCTGCATTCAGTGGCAGACACCTGCTGGGCTTTTCCCCAGAGTCGGGGAGAAACTTGGAGTCAGACAGGCCTCAGACTGATCCCTCTAACCCTGTGAACAGGTAACGCTATTCTGTAGTTTTCTACATTTGCACGAACACTAGTCATGCTTAATGTTCCATGTTTGGCTGGAAACACCTGAGACCCCTTACCTTTCAAATCTTGTAGAGTCCATTAATGTTTTGGAAAGCACGTCAGCACAGGTGCTGAGTGACTCCGTCCAAATGCCTGCGTAAGAGAACAAGGCTCTTTTTCTGCCCCACACACAAGTTTACATACTATGACTGGATAGCTAGCTAAGTTTGTTATTTTATCTACCCAGGGCAATGTTTTGAAAGGCAATACTGGTTTCTCATGTCCAAAAAAATTGCTTCAATAACATAAAACTCATAACAGTTCAGAAAACCCACATGAAAAGATGGACATTTGAAGACATGACTACTTTTAAAACCTGTATCTGTGTTTTCTCAAAGACATTCATCAAGTATCTAGTCAAATTTAAGTTACCTCACTCCCAGGGGTCATGTTTCAAACCTCCTGGGCTAGACAAGATCACCAGCGTTGCTAAGATTGTGATAATGTTTTTGGGCTAAAACAGGTGGTGTTCCACAAGGCTCATTTTTATTTTAGGTCCATTTTTATTTCCTTGCTTTGTTCTTTACTCTCTGGTGTTTCCATTTCTGCTGTTTTTTCCACTAACATCCGTTCCTACACTCGACTAAAGTTTTCTTTTCCAGCTTAAACTGTGTAATTGGTTCTTTGAAATGCATCCCAGGATGCACTGTTTGAAATGGTTAGTTTTTTAGCTATCTGGGGAGCAAAGCAGGAAATGGAATTATGTAATTCAGCAGTGGAGAATGAATGAAAGCATATAGGTTGAGATCCAGATGTTGGTTTTCCAAAGGAAGTTCATAAACACCTGCAAGAGTTTTAAAATCCCTTGTGAAATCTCTTGCTCCTGTATCATTCATAATGCATAATGTGTCACGTTCCTAAAGGGCTGTATCCTCAATTTGCTGCCTGTGTCCCAGTCTGAGTTTGCTGTGCAGAGACTGTGATTCTAATAGCCCAGGATTTGTCCTATGTAAAGTATTTTTATTGTTGAGCATTGAATATATTAAGAACAGTTAGTCTGCTGTTTTAATTTATTGCCGCCTTAAGCCCACAAAGTAATCCAGACATCCCTTCTTCTGTGGGATGAGCTTCTCTATGTCAGCAAAGTTTGTGAGACATAGATCCAGCTTCCCAGAGCTTCAGTGTCACTCATTCCCAGCCAGAAGTGCTTGAGATGTCATTTCAGAGGCCACATGTTTCCTATTGCATTGAACTGTAAATTACTACATCATGAAGATTTAGCATTTTGTCGTTCATGATGTCTTGGCTTTATTTTAAGCACAGGTTCGCTGTACCTGCACTAAGCATGAACTTGGCACAAGTTGTTGGCATTGCTGATTTTAAAGATCTTGTTTTTTACTGTAGACAAGATAAGAAGGAACTATTTTGGCTTGCACACTTGCACATGGTATTCTTTCAGATATTAAGCCAACAGTGCACCAAGAGATGATTAAATCAAGAGCCTTATAAAATTCCTTATGTTGTAATGGAATTAAAACGTCCTTATAAAGATTCTGAACCCCCATTTTCCATTTATTACTTTGTTACTTACACTTTACTGTCTTTTTAATGTTGTTTTTGTTCTCTCTCTTCCTCATAGGTTAGAGGATGTGGTATCAGAGCAGAAGGCATTGATGGTGGTGAAGGATCCTCTGTATTTCAGAACGCCACCCCCCTGCCAGCCACCTGTCAACAGGACCAAGTGCATGAAGTCAGTACTGGGCATGTTTTACATCAGTTGATATTCAAATGCTGTTTTAATATATATTTAATAGTGTTAGTACTATCTGGCAGTTCTGTGACAAGCCAGTTCTTCTCAGATTTAGATTACAGAACATCTGGTCCACAGTGCCCCAGATTTGCCCGGTCGGATCTGATCTGAACCGAACTGAAAAGGAATTTTTATTACAATAGCCCTAAACAACAGCTTTGGCGCATAAACATCTGAGCTCTGTTGTGATGACAGTAAAAGATAATTGTAGCAGTCTTTGAATCATCCAACAGATTGGCTTTTTATAAAACAATTCCGCTCCTTGATTTATGATTAGCTGTTGTAAAATACTCTATAAACACACACCTGAAACCTCATTAACCAGTATCATGCACAAATGATTTGAATTATTTTGTTGTTAAAAATTATAAAAATATTTGTTGCTTTGTGTTCATGTAGAAATCATAGACCAACAAAGGAACACAGTTTCTTTGACGTTATTGCTTTAATAAGCACCAAACAGTGTTTTTTTTACTCTTCTCTGTGTTCTCTGTTCATTTATTATGTAGTTTGGTTGCAATTTCAAATCCATTGTCCAGCTATTCATTAAAAATAAGATCACAAAGATACATTCTTGTAGACTATACAGTTTTGGATGACATAATTCTTTTTATTACCACATGACATCACATGCAATCTGAAATGATGTTTCTGCTCTTCATAACTAGGATAACGCATGAGCTGAGGGGCTGGGTACATCGTCACGAGGTTGAGCGGACCAAATCTCGCCGCCTGAGCAACACTCAACACAGAGGCAGAACCATCCTGGTATGACCTAACAACTTCTAGATTCTCCTCCTTTAAAACTGAGTTGTTTATCGTTCTTTAATTTTTTTGTTTTCTTTCTGATATTGTGGATAATCTGTCCTGAAAATTGAATCTGAAAACCACAACAGATTTGTGCAAACAAGAGACACCAAGGGGTCTTGACATTGTCCAGTGAAGTAACTGAGGAGCCTTGTTTCTTTCTCTTTCAACTTCAGCATGACATCTGTTTCAGGGTGGCTCAAGTGCAGACACTGGGTTGCATACCTCCAACCCAGATACAGGCAGCTGAGAACCACCAGGATATAACACTGTCTATCTTCTCTAAATAGATCTTCAAAATGTTTACATTAGGGATGAGACCTCTCTCTTTGCACCCTTTCCTTTCACACTGCTCATCTCTTTCACTCCTTTTTAACCCACTCTAAGTATAATCCAGTAGTCTTGGGAAAGTAAACAGCCCCCTGCCCCAGTCTGCTGAGTCAATCTGTCTTTTCTCTCAAACTAATTTCCTTTTTTTTTTTTTTTTTTTTAACAGTCATTTCCAAACTAAAGTCTAATTCTCTTCGAAACCACTGTCAGTAGCTTTACTTGATTTGAATGTGTGTATAAACCCTTCCTGTTCTGTTTAAGTTTTAAAAGCCCTATATAGAAGTCAACAATTTCCACAATTCACATAATAAATTAATGTTAATAACAAGTTTGCATTTGATTATAAATACAGTAAAAACAATAATAATACAATTTAAAACAACTTTTTAAATTTATTTCTGTATCAGTAAAGCTGAAATTTCAGCAGCTTAGTCTTCAGTGTCACATTATGTTTCAGAAATCATTGTGATATAATTTGGTGCTCAAGAAACATTCAATATTATTATCAATAATGAAAACAAATGTGCTGCTTATAATATTTGTGGAACCCATGATACAATTTATTTATTTTTTTTCAGGATTTTTGGATTAATAAAGTTCAAAATCTTATATTATAATACGTTACATTATATTATAACACTGTAATGACATTATAACGGTATTTACTGTCCCTTTTGTTCAAAGTAATGTGGTCATGCTAAATATATGTATTCATTTTTAATTAATCTTACTGACCCCAGACTTTTGACTGGTAGTGTATACCATTAAAAATGTCTCAGTCTGACTATTCAATACACAGAGGCAGCATAAATGTATTATTAACACTGGAATCACAATGGTGGGAAAAGATGAATGGATTCAGTTTATTTGCTTTGAGTCTTGTGCACAAAAGACAGAAAGTGCTGAGTGCCATGACAACAGCACAATGTAGTTATCTACTTCTGTTTGTCTAGTTGTCTAGGTTCAGTCAAAGCGATGGCTTACACTCACATGAAAGGAGTCAGAGGAGACAAGGTGTTGTAAAAGATGTGTACATAAATATATTTTATTTCCTAGCCATACAACATATTGACTGCTGAAATTTTATAGGTTATACCAACAGCCACAAATCTAGGAGACAATATAAGAGCCGCATGGTGAGGGTGGAGTATCTTATTGGTTTAAGATCTCTGGGCTGGAAACCGAGGTTCAAAACCTAAAAGGGGTAAATCGTAATCTATCAACATTTTGCACTTAAGCAAGACGCTTAACCACACTGTTACTCCAGAGAGCCTTATCCTGTAAATTATCATGACTGCTTTCTGTTGTATAACATTGCATAAATGTTTCAGAAATTTCACCAGCTTGGGTTGCGCTATTAATAATTTTACTAAACAAGCTCCAGAAACCTTTCTTTTAGCCCAATTCTGACTTAATGTGAAGCTGTACGATTTATGCAAGCAGAATTAATCAGGCTGTTTGCGTTAGTTCCTTATCATTTGTTTTTATCAGATAACTAACAGTTAAAGCAGTTGGAAAGACAGCTTGTTATGATTTGGAGAAACACAATGTGCAGCAAGTTGATTGTTTGAAAGGCAACTCTGTGTTTGAAGTGTCTGCCTTATGTTGGGAACTGCCTTGACAGACACAAGCATACACACACATCCACTGATAGCCATTTTCCACTGATAGGTTCCCATCGCCCAATCTGGAGTCCTGCCATGCATTTCCACCACATTAAAGACCTTCAGGTCAGGAAAAATCTCCGGCCCAGAAGACCTGGTGGTTTTAAACAGGAACTTTTAACTCTAGAGAAATAATGTCCTCACCATAAACAACAAAAACAACTCAAAGAAAACAAAACTAGATTGCTTCCACTATTATGCTCTGGTACTCCTGCATTGTTTGCTTTCCGTCACCAGGATTGAGCCACTATGTAAATACTGTTGTCATGCAGGGTGCTGAGACGTTGGATGATTGAAGATGGATTGAGTGTGTTTCCCAGATTCTGTACACTGTCCACACAGAGCACAGAACTAAACAAATTCTGAGAGAGATGCTGTTTATCAGCGTAACACACAATGACAGGAGCTCAAGTGCAGAGATATAAAAGCGAATATGAGCTTATGCACATTTCTATGTTTCTTACTGTGCGTGCTTTATAAAATAGGTAAAAGGAAGTGACACTTTTATTTTCTTTGCCCAGCAGAAAGCAGCAGATAAACGGGCTGAGGTACCACAGATCATGACACAGATCCAGTACACGGATTCCTCTGAAAAGTAAGTTGTGTGAAGAATTTCCTGAAATATCATTCACGCCAAACAGAGTCTGCAGTGTTGTATTAGTGCTGTATAGCCTTTTTCATGGGGTACTTGCTCATGTGTAAAAATATTTCTGAAAACTTTGTGTAAATGTTGTAATGTTCACTAACGTACATTCTGAGAAATGGTCTGAGGACAATTTGAATTCATGTATTACAAGACAACACAGTGAAGTTTGAAGCCCAATTCATGATCTGCCAAAGTACGTGGTAGATTTGGCACATTTGAGGAGTTTAGAGCTATAGAATTCTGTCCCAGCTTTCTTTTTTCTTTTTTCTTTCTTTTTAATGTCATTTTTCAAAGCTGTCGTCAAGTCTGGTACTGAAGCTTGAGGGCACACCGAATTAGATTTCATTTCTCATCTTTTTGTGCGTCAGTATCAGTACATGCTATTCCTAGAATTTTAATCTTTGTAATGCCTCTGAAATAACTTTTCTAACGGTCTAATGTTCGGGTTTGTGTTAACCAATAGCCAAATTGCTATTGAAGCATTGTTTTGGCTGTTGGTGTACATCTTGCAGCATTTCAATAAAATATTTTGCCAGTAGTTCACACAATTACAAGATTTTCTCGACTGTGAAATTGATACCAGTCAAATAGCCACTCTGCAAGTGGATGCTGGTGTGTTTTAAGAGGAGAGACCTCCACAAAAAGACTGCGAACTGCATTTTGAAATGCCCACTTTTCACAGTCCTATCCAGATGTATAAAATCAAGTCATTTGGAAATGTCACATTACAGTACAATGAATTATGAATGCCATTTCTGTTGACTTCTGTTGAGGAAAATCTATCCTGGGTTATTGCCAAAAAACACAAAAATGTTTTTACACCTTACAGACAAGTCTTTTTGTTTGTTTTTATGTTTTTATTTTGTTTTTTCGGGTGGGCCACTTGGTGTCCCTCAGGCTAAATCATATTTCTGGCTGCTGTAGTTTGGCTGACCTCAGCAGTGCATTGGGCCAGAAATCAACATGGCTGTCATTCCATTGCTTCACACTGACAACAGGGGAAAGGCCACATTCACACAGGAAAGAAAGTGTTTTATCAAGAGATTCGTGAGAACTGTAATTAGACTTTTCACTTGCTCTGGGTTGCATGGTATTTTATTACAATAGGTATGCAAAGTAAATTCGATACAGCTTTTTGAAATGAACATAAGCGGCGTGTATAAAGTTCCTTATTCAGTACAAGTTTTTACCTGCAGCAATAACATTAGAACAAGCGCAGGCAGTTGTTGTCAGTGGCAAAATGTAAATCAGAGTTTGAAGTGTTTGTATCCTGTATTCAGGACTCCCAGCAGCGAGCTGCAGGTGTATTACGCCCCTCACCGCACCTACAATGACTTCTTTGATGAACTCAACAGAAGAGGGGACACATTCTACGTGATCTCTTTCCGCCGGGTAAGTTGACCTCCCTATCTATCTGCCTATCTCTCTGTTCATCTGTCTATCTGCTTTCTATCGGCCTGCGGCCACACATGGATGTGGTTAATTAGTTTTAGAGCCCACACAGCAGCATAAAGTGACACTTGAGACTCTTCCACCTTAATGGCATGTCGGAGAATCTTCTAGCGTGTGTTAGATCTTAGGAGGTCTTTATAAACTTTGTAAACGATCGTTCTTGTTTAAAATAAAATGCACTGTAGTTCTTGTGATGCCACCTCACTAACATTTGGCATGTCTCTGTGATATTCAAATGAATATGTGCAAGCTAGTAAGCTGATTTGTGGAGTTTTTTTTCACCTGTATAAAGTATAATACATATTTTATTATATTCTAAAATGTATTACACTAATTACGCTGTTCACTAGCATTCAGAACTTTGGGGGCAATAATAAATTAATACTTTTATTTTACAAACGCATGAAATTGATCTAAAGAGACAGATGTATAATGCTGCAAAATAAATGCTGTTCTTTTGAACTCTCTTTTCATCAAAACTTAAATGCATCACGGTTTCCACAAAAATAGTGTTTTTTACGTTGATAAGAAATTTTTGAGCAGCAAATCAACACATTATTATGATTTCAGAACAATCATGTGGTACTGAAGAATGGAATAATGACTGCTGAAAATTCAGCTTTACCATCACAGGAATACTTTTGAGCATTCTCGTGTTATATTTTTAAATGATTTTTTTTATTTAGTTTTGATATAAAATGGCTCCATCAGCCCAGGTTTAAAGTTTTAGTTGTCATAGCGGTGTTATGAATTTGACTGTAAAATGTGCTACAAATGTGCCATTCCTACTACATTCTCAGTCTGGCATTCCTGGGGCATTTATGATTCAGTGGTACCCAGATTTTGTCAGATGACCTGCACAACAGAACAATTCCTCAGTGGGTTTGCCAAAGTTTGTAAGATTCATTGAAGAGAGTCATCAAAATCTATTCAAGAGATTTGTTTGAGGCAGTTTGGATCAACTAAATAAGACTTTTTGTTTATTATTCATGGGCTCATGTGCGTCATTTTTTTGCTGTATTCACTTTGCTGGTAATATTATTGTTATTATTATTGTTATTATTATTAGTGTTTTCAATGTCAGATTCACATCACATACAAAAAGTGAGCTGTGATTTGGCTATTTTAGTGCACATTTCTAGTTTGCTTTATCTTTAAAACACTTTATTTTAGTCTTTTTTTTTTTTTTTTTTTTTTTGCTGCTAGTTTTCGTCTTTGTAATATGCAAAAGACTTAGTCAGCTAAGAGTTATTCAGATGACTCAGGCCTAATTTTTTGTGCACATGTACATGATCTCAAGCTGTCATTAATTTGGAGTCAGACTGTATTTGTAGTAATCTGGACATTTTTTTTCTGTTTGTCTAATTGCGCTTCATCTTTCATCAATTCCTTCCTTATTCTTTGCATGTTTAATGTTTTTTTCCCATACTCTCAGTACCTGCTTTTGATTATTCACTCGGAAGATGTGGATAATGTTGGCTGACACATTGAAAAAGAATCTTAAATCTCTTTTGTTTCAAAGGGAACAGCGGACAGGCGTATCCACGTTCAGACAAACCGGAGTGGCCCAAAGCAAAAAAAGCTAAATTTATTTAGCTAAATACTTCACCGGTTTGCATGGGATGTGACAGTGAATGGTTATCACTCTCTCTTTTCATCCTGATGATTTTTTGTAATGGCAAACAGGTCTCCACTCCTCTTTTTTTTTTTTTTTTGCGAAACTAAAACAAAGAAATGACTCATGTCAATGACTCATAATCAGAAAATAAAGATGTTTTTGTAGGACTGTTTTGCCAATTGCTTTTTGTTCTCCATTTTTTTTTTTTTTTCCAACTAAACTTGATTTAAAGACTCAAAAATCAAAGTTGTCTTTGTTTTTAGTGTTCATTAATCTCAACTAAACAAAATGAGCCCCATCTTAGATGAGCTGAGCCAGAAGATGTTTGATTTAGTCATATTCGGACACTGCCCTGTTTTATGTTTGGTTGAGTCTCTAGGTTTATTCAGTCTTTTGGGAAGTCAGACTTTCACAACACTGACTCAGCTCCTCCAGAAACCTTCTCAGATGTTGACCTCCATTTAAGAACCTAAAAAAGGTCAAAGCCTAACCCATCATGTCACAAATCTAAAACTCTTCCAATGTATGACCTATTGTTTAGTAGTAGACAGACTTAAAAAAAATTGTCTGAAGAGCTTTTTTTGTTTTTCCCTAATGTTGCATTACTAATGCTGCACAGGACCTGGGGTACAAAAGAAAGAAAAAAAACATTTCCTGTAGAAAACCTCAGGAGTACACAATATATTAGTATTTGTATTACATCTCAAAACAGCAAAAAAAAAAAAAAAATGTGAATGGGAAAAATGGATAGCTCAACCAAAAATGAAAATTGTCACCTACCTTTTTTGATATACAAAAGAAAAAATAATGAATTCAAATAACATATGAGAGTAAATAAAACATTATTTTTAAACCTTATTTATTTTAAATAAAGGAAAGTGGATGTTAATTGTTTCAGTTAAACGAGAACATCGAAACATCAATGAAGAAATTCATTTGATATTTTATTTTTATAATTTTTAATTTCAAAATGTGTTTTTGTTTCCTAGGTTGCTTGTGTCTCTTGAGATTTGACTTGTCCTATTTTGTTTTTCTTTTCTCCCCTTCATGTGCAGTGAGCCCTGCATCTTTCTCTGGACTGTGTTTGCAGCCTAATAGTGTTTATTTCACTGTTCCGTTAAATCAAGCTCTCTGATCTCTCAGAGTTGCTGCAAACTTTCAAACTGCGCTAGGGATGTTTCTATTGTCATCCTCATGTAAGCCGATCATAATATCCTTTCCTTGCTGCTCCCTTTGAGCCTATCACAACTTAGAGTTGGCGGGAATTTCATATCTATCTAATGAGATTGATAGAGTCTCATCTCCACAGTCACTTACCCTTTCATTTTTTTGACACTGTCTTTTTCCACCTTTCCTCTCACCGGCACTAGAATTGCACCTACGGGTTTCAGAGATGTTCAAGGTCACCTGCTGGCCACAAAGAAATTACTTGGCCACTGCTCTTCCTGAAAGACCTCATTGTCATAATCTAGTCTTGGGAACCACAGTGGTTTGGGGAAGAGGAAAATAAGCCAGAATAAGGTGTAACACAAATGTTATAAACTTTGTTAAATTTAATAACGTCTTTTTAATCAAGAACAGAACATTTACTTACCACAGGGTTTCTGTGGGTCTTAAAAAGGTTTTAAGAAATCTTAATTCAACCTTCCACAAATTAAGGTCTTGAATCAGAGCAGAAGTCTTAAATTCATAGTAATGCCAAAAAAGTTGCATAAATACTGCAAAAATTATGTTCCCCAGTATTTTTAACTGAATGAAATTTTTACCCCATTTCTTAGTCCTGTCTGTTCTTGTTTTAATCAAAATTCATTTTGATCAATTCTCAAATTTGCTTGCCACAAATCACTGAGATTTTTTTTGGCGATTAATCGCACACAAATTATGAAAAAGTCATAAAAATCATGCGGTGATGTCCTTCTGGTCTTGATGTTTTCAAATCAGCAACTCTTTACACAGTTGTACTGGAAAACAAGACAAAAAGCTTAAGAACAACATCACTTTTTTTCAGTGTTATCAGAAGGTAAAGTAAAAATTATTTATTCATTCATTCTACAGCTAAAAGTAATTTAGATCTGTTAGAAGTAACAAAGTTTACAACAAAGTAAAAAAGTGCTAATACTCATTGTGTGCTCCCTTGACATTTACATTTATAGAATATGTTAATGTATTGTTGCCTTAAATTTGTTCCTTTCTAGTTTTTATTTATATTTTTTTTTTTCTTGGTCTCGAAACGGTCTCAAAAATCTTTATGAAACCTGATGAAAAACGGCCATTTTAATGAATGGGGAACCCAACTCTAAAATTGGAATCAAAGAATGAAAATAAGGATTTGGAATGACATGAAGACTAATTAATTACAGAATTTTTCATTTTTGGGTGAACTCTGAGTCCCATTGTGAATTCAACTTCCTGCACATCTTTAGTACAGTGACAGCAGATGGTATTAAGCACAAACATAATTACTGAAGTCTACATGACAAACGACGTCACAAATCCATTACCCGTTTCCCATCCATAGCACATATATGAGTGTTATTATAATCTCCAGCTCGTGGGCTTTCCTTTCCATATGGTTTCTGTCTTCATACGGGTGTGTGTCCTGACTGGAGAATGTCTCCAATTGGTACAACTGAGTTGGACTCGCAGAGACAAATTTCTGACCTGATTATCAAAGTATTACATGACACTCTCTAGGTCTTCAAATGTCAGTTTGCTTGCACTGAAAGAAACTGTCTAATTTCTTCAGCAAATGTTAATTATATATGCATCTGAACATGAACATGAAAATGAAATGTGGGAACATGAAAAAATGTATAATGGTTTTCAAGCAAAAATATTAAACGGCACAACTGCTTTGACCATTAATATTAAGAAAGGTTCTTGAGCTCCAAATCAGAATATTAGAATGATTTCACAATATTACTTTTTTTTTTTCTTTTTTTCTATCAAAAGCAAAAAGATAAGTTTTTTTATTTTTTTATTTATTTTTTTTTATTATTTATTTTATTTTTTAGTTTCACTCTCACTGTCCAACACAAGAAAACTTTTTCTGCAACCAAACTGATGCTTCAGACTTCTTAAACAGTGACCAGAGCAATTTAACAATGTCCACAGCAATGTAATAAACTGTCCTCGTGCATGTGTTTTTGTGGCTGGCTGATGGCTGTTCCTCTTTTGCTTACAGGATCACCTCCTCCTTCCCGCCACCAACCACAACAAAGGCAGCCGCCCCAAGATGACTGTGGTCCTGCCAGCTATGAATTACAATGGTAAGAGAAGAATTCTGAATCTTATTTTCTAACGAACTGTGATCTAATGCTAATAATAATCATCATTCGTTTAAATTTATATTAAATCTAGGCCTATATTGTGGTTTTTGGCCTGGATCCTTTGCTGTAAGTGGCAATATTGCATATTCTATTTATGTTTCATGAAATGAAAGACAAATCTTTACATGACTTTCATACAGAATGTATTATGCAGTGTATCTAGCCAATTAACACTCTTTTTTTTTTTTTTTTTTTTTTAATAACTTTATCACTGTTTTTGGCATGTCACGCAATAAGCACTGCTTTTTAAGTTGCCTTGTCAAGTTAACAGTAGTTAAACTTGGAAAAAAGTCTTTTGACTGGCAACATGGATCTCGGTTTACATTTCAACGCTCATCCTACACTCAAAACCACCATAACTCAGACTTGCCCTGCTCTTAGACAATTGCAGTGTACGACTGTGAGCTAATGAGATCACAGTCAGATCCTTGTCCTTAAAACCAGAATGGTGTCTCCACTCACAGCAGGCCTGCAGCCTCTGATTACAAAACTGCTGGGTGAGAATGTTCCACTCAGAGCCTTGACAGGGGACCAGTACAAAAGAGCTCCCAGAGTTAATGACATATTAATGAGCCCTGCAGGAGATTGGATTGAGTTTTACACTGTAAAAAATGACTTTATAATGTGAAAATACTACAGTAAAAACCTGTTAAATGGTTAACGGTAAGTTCCTGTAAAATTTACAGGGAAAAACCGTAAACTGACATTCCCAGAATTCCCTGGGTTCCATTTCAAATTTTGTTTGAATTTGATGTTTTTTCTTTGAAATAACTGTTTCTTCTTAGTTTTTTCTTATCAGTCTTGTTTATTGGGGTTGTATGTTACATCTAATATTAAATTAATGTTTATGGCTTATTTCAGTTTGACACTGTGCACCTTCTACATATGTTATTATTTAAAAGCTGCTTGTGATGGGCTTTGATTCATCATGTGACTTTCTTATCACCACCTGCATTTGGTGGTTATCGGTGTATTTCAAAGGTACAAAACAGATTTCAGTACTTTAATGGGTTGGTATATTAACATTATATCAGTTAATGAAATTATGATATTTAACTGTAAATTTAAATTAAAACCATAAAACCTATAATGTTGTTTACGGTAGAATTCCGGAAACCACAGCTGCCGTGTTTTTACCGTAAATTTTACAGAATTGTTTTTAGTGTAGCATCTGATTGATGTATGTAGTTTGTGCGTTGTGTCATAATATCTTTAATTCATTGGTGTATTTATATAATATTAAATTATATAATGTATATTTGTTTATATATGTGCAATGTCATACGATTAGTCATGTGATATGGCTGTATATTGGCACAGCTGTGATAGAAATGATCTTTATTAACAAACTGCATATTTGAATTGTAAACAAGTAAATTTTTGCCTAAAAACTCCTTAAAACTGCATTCCTTGACACAAAAACAGTATTAATAATAAAATTATAATGGATTTGGGCATCCGCCATGACACCCGCTGTGAGAAATATATATTATATTTTTATATATGTAATTTGGTTAAGACAAAGGATTCTTGTATGCTCTTATAAAAGTCAAAGAGAAAACTTGAAACTTGATGGGTGTCTAATAATTTCTGTGAACATTCCATTCTTTCTATTATTAAATTTCTTTTTTAATTTCTTGGATGTGGTCAAAGTATCAGATTAGATTACCCCATACTGAACTCAGGAAGGGAAATGTGATATACTGACCTTGCAGTGTGAACAGGCTTTTGGGAAAGATTTTTTTTTTGAAAGGGAATATTGAGAGAAGTATAATTAATATAGTCATTCCAACTATGATTTAGTGTTGACGCGGCGAGTATAAACCAGGCTCTACACCTGAAGTGCTCGTGCTGTATGAAGCAGACACTTTGGAGCAGCTTTGGACCATGCACTCGCACAAGTGTGACCACATCAAATTTTTACTCGCACATTCTCAAAAATTGGTCGCAGTCTAGAGCCAGTTTTAATACCGTTTGAAATCTTTCCGACCAGTCACCAGGTGTGCGAACTGTTCCAGTTATTGAGCCACAGCCGAGGTAACTGAGAAAGAGAAGTATTGGAAAGCAGGGGTAAAAAAAAAAAATTCTCTCCAAAAATGAGGGCATGTGCTTCATGTTGTTTAATGACAAGAATAAACATTCCAGTTGCTATGTGCGTGAGCTTGTGTGAGAATGCAATGTCTGGGAAGAGCTTGATCTTGTAATTGACGCACATAGTCTGCGATTAGTTGTGCAGTTTGCACACCACCTCGACGGAAAACAAGAAACCTGACATATTTTAAAGATCATAGACTTAAATTGTTTATGTAACCAAAATCTAAGTATTCCCTCTTGAAAAGGACAGCCGAGCATGGTGTATTCTGCATCAGTTTTTTTTCTGGCTCCATCCTGTGTTGATTTAAAAATGCATGTTCAAAGTTGGGTTTCACATGGTTTTATGAAGAGAACAACTTTTGGACAACGGGAGTATAGTTTTTGAAATTGCCCCCAGCTGATTCTGTTCCAGTCTGCACGTTCAAGCTCGGGTGTTTTCCACCACATGTAATGCAGGGATGGAGGAAAAAGCTTTCTGTTATTCATCAATGTTTTCAAGGTGGTTGATTTCTATCTTGAAAACAACTTGAATAACAAAACAAAAAAAAAATGTTCTCCATCAATTTCAATTTCATGTTTGGTTTGGAAACTATTGTTACAGTGCCTGGCAGTGTCAGTACATATATTATCTGTTCTTTCACTATCATCCCTGTGGGAGTTCTGAGTCAGCATTATAATCGTTTGTGAATGTTGGAGATGATGATGAACATCATATTCCCTTTTCTCTGTTTGTTTGTGCACTGCGCACATTTTGAAGTCATATCATGAACATTTTTACTCTTCGGCCACAGGCATTGCTTTATAGGCAAAAAGCCTAGTGAAAAAGCTGAATTAAGGAAAGAAAAGTTCAGCCAAAATGTTAAAATTTTGTCATTGTCTCATAGTTCATAGTGACAACTTGTGCATGTTATTCAAAGTCTTTTGAAGTCATACTATAGCTTTTTTTTTTTTTTCTTCCTTTTTTTTTTGCTGAAATGTCTGAAAAGATATTTATTTACTCAATCTTTCTCTCCAGTGAGCCGTTAACTCAAGAACCACTGATCAATGAGTCTTGAGAACCAAATCCGTGAACGATTCTTTGTTTTAAGATGGTTCTTTTCATTAATGAGCTGGTTCATCTGGTTCATGAATTGGACAGAATGATTCCCATCGAATATTTGGTTAAAATTTTTTGTTTTTGGCGAACTATTCTTAAACTGTCAGTTACGGGGGAAAGTGAGTTTGGCTGGAATCTCAAAGCTTCACAACCACAACCTCATCAGGAATTTACCCTTGAGTCCACATGTTGCCTTAATCAGTATTTTAAATGGTGTTTGGAAAGTCAGGCACAGTACCAAGAACCATCCAATGGGAATTCACCTAACGAAAAGCCGCCTGTGAGAATGGAAAATGACATTTCTGACATATTGGAAACTTAGTGTATATATAGGACGGAAAATATTGTATTTTAATATGTGATGGCGTGTACAGCTCAACAGTTCAGTGTCATTTTAGTGCTTGCAGTGAAATACAGTGAGATGACTGAGATGATTGCTGAAACCCATCGTCTCTGATGATTTCTGCAGTACTGCCGAGGCTTTTTTTTAAGCACCTGTGAAAATACAGATTTTGTGAGATATTGAAACTTTATCCCATAACATTGACTGTTCAGTGGTGCATTAGAGATAGATGGGGAAGATTTTGGTTACAGGAACACGTCAGAAAGACTCTGACAGTTAGGTTTACTGTAAATCACCGGTTTTGAGATCATCATTGTGGGTGTGCGGCTGAAGCGCTCGTCAGGAACGATTGAGTGTAGGATGCGTAAATGTATTCACCAGTAAGGGCTGGAAAAGTGCTTTAGATTGACCTACCGTGATGCTCTCAAGCCTATAAAGTTTTTATCAGTGCTGGAGCGAATCGCACAAGTCTGCTGTAAAAGTTATTTTCCTGCCATCCATATGCTGTGAAGTATAGAAAGCTGTCCTTATAGAAAATAGACCATAGAACATCTGTAGTGAGTGTAAACCATCATGCTTTTAATGGTTCCTTTATAAAATACTCATTGCTTGTGTTTGACGAGCGCTTTTATGAGTCTGTCAAAACATGGGAAATGAAGTCACGGCCTGACCTTCAGTTCCAGAGATAAAGGATGATGGGGCATCCCACTGTGTCAGTAAAACCAAAGCTAGATCTGTATTGCTCACGTATTTTAGAACACAAGCTGGTACTCGAGTACCAGCAGATTTTGGTGAGTAAATGTGTTATTGCCTATCAGCACTTGTATGATAAAGCAATGGTTTTTTTTTTATTTTCCTTTTAATAGATTTTTTTTTAAATCTTAAATTGCATGATCTTGTTACTTTTTTAATCCAATATTGTCGTTTTTATCTATTTGAGGTTTCTGAATTATACAGCAAATTTGGTTGCTTTTAAAAGTTTTATGATCCCCACATTCATGGAAAACCTGGATATAGCCAAAAAAATAAATAAATTTTAATTGTGATCTCCAGGCCTGGAAAAATCATAGAAATTAGTAAAATGTTCAAACATTTGGGGTTGGCAAGTTTTTTTTATTTTTTTTATTTATTTTTTTTAATGTTCACAAAGGTTGTATTTCTTTAATAAAAAATGCAGTTAAATTGTATTAATATTTAAAATAACTGTCTTTTAATATATTTTAAAATGTGATTTATTCCTGCTATGAAAAAGATGAATTTTCAGCAGCCTTTAATAATATTTCTTATAATTATCAATTTATAATGCTTAATATATTCACGGGAACTGTGATCATTTTTTCTTGATTCTTTGATGAATAGAAAGTTCAAAAGGTCAGGATTTATTTTTGAAATAGAAATCTTTCAAAATTGCTTAACATTATAAATTTCTTTACAGCCAAGTTTGATCAGTTTAATGCAATCTTGCTGAATAAAAGTATTAAACTAAAAAAACGTAGTGACCTCAGACTTTTGAACGGTAGTGTACCTTTCCTTAACCCCGTTTTCTTTCACGTGGGAGTCATCATCGGTTGTGTTTACTGCTATGTGCAGATAAAGGCCAGTGTGTGTGTGTGTGTGTGTGTGTGTGTGTGTGTGTGTGTGTGTCTGACCTCGGTAAATCCTTTGTGTGAAAGAAGCCCCTAAAATGCCTCCTAACTTCCACAGACCACCCGGCATATCACCTGCATTTCTTTAACAATTACTTTCACAGAGCTGAGCTCCGAGTGCTGTTATATGATTCTATTTTCTGTGCTAATACAATGACTTTTCTGTCTCACCGCAGAGAGCATCATTAAAGACAAAGAGTTTGAGGTGATGATGCAGATCGACTGTGAAGTCATGGACACCAGGATACTCCACATCAAGTCTTCTACTATTCCACCCATCTTGCGGGTCAATCAGACAGACGCAGACTCTTTCTATCACGCGGCCCCCAACAACAACCAGCCTGCGGCCCCCGTCGGTGTCCTCATGGGTTCTTCTTAGTCTCAGCTATCTATCTTATCAATCTTGTTTTGTTGTGAATTACATACCCATTTTTTCACCATCATCTATTTTGTTACATAAGCATTTTGTGTTCATTTTTGTGAGACTTCTTATTCGAGTGGCCAACCGGGATCTTGGTAATCAACTAACAAATCACCAAGATATTCAACAAGTCAAGAATTCCACTTGAAGGCACTTCTTCCAAATGCATCAAGTAAGCCATTCAATACTGATGAGCCATTCGATACATATTACAGTCTTTATAACTGGCATTTACATTTATGTACACTTTATGCACAAGTTTGTTTGTGATCTACCAGCTGAACTACAGGAGCATTCGTTATCCAAATCTCGCAAACCAAAGTGCAATCTGGCTTGATTATTGAACACTTTTCTGCTGTATGTGGTAGCTGTCAGGGAGTTGTTTTTGTTTTGTTTTCACTGTGCTTGTTTTGTTTATTAAATGAATATTTATGAAGGTTTAACATTTGTACCAAGCTTGTTTGGTATGCATTTAATGGTCATATTCAGCGACACATTCTTCAATACCACTATCCTCATACAAACTGCATTGCCAGTGAGTTTTGTTTTTCTGTTTTTGTTTCCCTTTTTGTTTTTGTGTGATATTGCTATTGAGCAGAAAAGTAGGAAGATGGATTATTTACTCTTTTGAGTTAGCGTAATTGACTTTCCATTTCATTTTCCATTTGATGGATCTGATTCAGGATGGTGCTGTAAATATATATCCAAAAATATATATTTGAAAATATTTAGATAATACTTCTGCTTTATACTTGGTCTTTGAAGGGTAATCATTTTAGACTAATTCTAATTGGAATAGCAGTTTGGGGTTGGGGGTCTTATGCAACATCTGTCAGTTCATTTTAATGTATTTCATGCCTTCATGTTTTTCTTATTGGCTTAATTGCACTTTAAATGAGGTGTGCTTGACATAAATACAGTTGTTAACACAATACTGGCTGTTAATTTGAAGTTGTAGAAGAGACACAGATTATTAATGTTAATTTGTACCTCATCTGTCCTTGTTCACTGTGTGTCTGTCTCTATTATTCTGGCCTATTTAGATGTGCACTTGTTTCTTGTCCTGTTTAGGATGCCGTAGTCAGTTATCATTCGAAAGCAATGTGATTTATTAGCTTATTCTTTCCTATCAGTCATCACTTTCACTGAATAAAAGAATACAATTTGAATTTTACAGTTTATAAACTCAACTCAGGTGGAGCTTCGTTCTCAAAATGTGGATGATATATTAGTATTTAGTGAGGAAATTTCACATTTTGTCCTTAGCATTGTAGTAAAAAATGTTTCATTTATTTTTTAACAAATCCCTTTTTCCTCTCTGGCAGCATTTTTATTTTTAATATATTTAATTTCTGCATTTTTGGAAAGATATTTTTGTTTGTTCACAGTGATGGCGATGAAAGATTTTGTAACAATGCAAAGAAATAAACACTGGACTCCAGGTTGTGTGTGATTTGTGTGCATCTTTTGTTTTTAGGAAGCAGACAGAGTCTTATGTCGGTCTGAATTTGCTCTCTGAAATTGAAGGTTTGTGTAAATGTGGGGTCTGAGGCCCTGTAAAGTGCTGATTATAGGTAATTTCAAAGACTGGGGTAAACAGTGTTTTAGGGTTAAAGTATGGTAGATGTGTTTTGTTTGTCCAGATTTAGCTCTGTGGATCAAGGGATTTACAGTGTAGCACTTTGCTCTCATCTACAGTAAGTGACCAATAAGAAGATCTGTTCTGAGAACACGCTTTCACTTCACATCTTTACTATGAAAGGAAAACCAGAGCCAAATGTCTTATTTCAACTCATTTTATTGCAGCCATTTTCTGAGTCTGACAGAGATTTGAATTTAAGTGCTAAAAGATGAAATGAAATTGCAATAAAAGATTACATTGATAAAATGTATCAAACATACTAAAAAAAAAAACACTCTGAAAATGTGCCCAAAACGCTGTCTACTCTTGTTTTACTGAAATTATACAATTGCAAACATATGCAATGATAGTTTGTAAAAAAAAAACAAAAAAAAAAACAGCTTTGAGAAGTTTATGAAAATACAAATTGTATTTTTTACATTCATCAATCCCATGTTTTAGCTTTTATATTACAGTATATACAATGTATTCTCCTGGATTTAAGAATACGACGCCTCTAAACTTCTGCCAGCCTTATGAGAGGTATAGCTATAAACATAAAGAAGTTCATTTTCATAGTGCAAAAGCAAGCGACAATATCTAAAGAAGCGGGCATCAATGCAAACTGCAAAGCTCATATAGCTGCAGCGTTCGGGTGTTCAGAAATTCTGTTAACAAAGTTGCTTTTCTTTGTTTTCACCATAAATGTAACAATTTGGGTCCGTTTTTACACTTTGAAAACATAACAGCATATTAATAAGTACATTAAACTACATGAAGTTAAGAAAAGCTGAGTGAACTGATCCACAATCCACTTGAACACTTCTACTTTGTGCAAAGGACACACTTGCTCTGGTCTACAGTAGGTCTACATATGCAAACTGAATATTATATGTGACCTGATGTCCGTTATCCCAGGCGTACAACACCCTCTCTTTGGGGTTATAATCGATTTGAGTGATGTAAGTATAGTTGTTGCTGAAAGGCAGGTGAGGGATCACCTGAGTGTTAGTGTGGGTGTCAAAGGCGTAGGACAAATTGGTGTCTTGCTGATTGTAGCTATCCGTCGCGTAAAGAACACCGCATACGATGAAGCAATTGCCGTAGCGATTGCGTCGAAGCCCGGTCCTCCATGTGGTTTCACGCTTCATGCTTAGATCATTGGGGTTCAGGCGGCTTAAGACGATCATTTCCTGCAAGAAGCCCTCGTCGTCCAGCGCTGGGTAGATCACCCAAAGTCCGCTTTCGTCCACAGCCAGATCCATGTCTGAGTTTCCTCTCCATCTCCACGTGGACGCGTCGTCGTTATCAAACACTGCATCGTGCAGCATGGTCCAGGCAGCCACGTAACGCAACCGTAGGTCATACTTAATAATGTCTCGAGAGAATGCGCGGTTGTAATAGAAAGCACCCTTGTAGACCACATGGCCGGTGCCGATCCAGTTATAAGGCAGCTTGTAGGAATTAGTGAAGCGACCTTGAATAAAAGTAAGAAAACAAAACCAGTAAAATTGCTTATTTATAATGTTTATCTGAATAAAGAGCCATACCTTGTTTGAAGACATCCATGTTGCGGAATTCCAGAAGGTTGTTGCCATAGTAATAGTTTGTGACATAGATCTTGTCATCTTGAGCCAGTGGATCCTTCATCCAAGCACCCTCATTACGACCGTACGTATTGTGTGTGATGGGCTCTGAGATTGTGGCCAAAGTGTCCTTACACATTCCTGCAAGCAAAACCCAGAATTATGTTGGTGTTTTATTCATTTTTGTGCCAAACCATGCAAATCCTCTGAATTTTTATAGCATCATCAGTTTAAAGGGATAGTTCACCCAAAAATGAAAATTCTGTCATTAATTACTCACCCTAATGTCGTTACAGACCCGTAAGACCTTTGTTCATCTTCTAAACACAAATTAAGATATTTTTGAGGAAAGTATTCTTGTTACTGTCCTCTGCACGTAAACAAGACGCAGAGCATGCATGTTCTACATATGCAGAGGTATCCCCAATATTGGCAGAAGACGAGATTTTGGAAGAGAGGAATTGTTGAATAAAGTTGTTATTTTTGTTTTTCTTTGTGCACAAAAAGTATTCACATAGCTTTGTAAAATTGCGGTTGAACCCCTAATGCCACATGGACTATTTTAATGATGTCCTTACTACATTTCTGGGTCTGGGAACATTTCAGTTGTGTTGCAGTCTTTGGATGGTCAGAGAGCTCTCGGATTTCATCAAAAATATTTTAATTTGTGTTCCGAAGATGAACGAAGGTCTTACGGGTTTGGAATAACATGAGGGTGAGTAATTAATATTGAATTTTCATTTTTGGGTGAAATATTCCTTTAAGTGGTGATGGAAAATGTTTTGCTTTCATAAATTAGTCAAATTATTTACGAATAAAAAAAAAAAAAAAAAAAAAAAAATATATATATATATATATATATATATATATATATATATATATATATATATATATATATATATATATATATATAAAATTTTGTATTTATTAATATTTTTAATTGGTAAATATAATAATTGGTAAAATTATTTCTAAAATTATATTTCGAAATATTAAAAAATACAATTGTAATTAATAATAAATAAAATCAGTACTTCCAAAATAAGTTATTTTATATAAATTTTGCATAGATTTATGCCCACACATATAATTAATTGACGTTTATTTTAACATTTATAATAAAATAATAAAATAAAACCACAAAATAATAAAATTCAATTAAATAACAAGAAAATCATAAAGCTATACCTGGCAACTTTTGAGGTCCCTCTACCACGCTCTCTTCAACCACAGTTTTTACAGCTTTCCCTCTTTCCGTTTCCTCTTCTACCACTACCTCTTCCTCTTCATCCCAGCTTATGCTATATTTACGTTTACCAGGCTTGCTTGTGGTTGTAGTCGTTATTGTGGTAGTTTTTGCAGTGGTCATCAAAGATGGCGTTGAGGTTAATGTCTGTTTAGGAGTCATCTTGGGAAAGTGGGTAACTGAGTCTCTCTTGCTTTCAGTGACACGAGGTGACGTCACAATGGTAGCAGCTCTTGTGTAAGCAGTTGATCCCAACGAGCTTTCTGTGACTGTTAAAGTGTCCGAATGAGGAGTTGGTAATGGTGTTATTCTCCTAAATGTGCTTTGAGTTAAACTCTCCGTTGAAAGCATTGAAACATTTTCTTTCAGATTTTCCTTGGTAACAATTCCATTTTCGGTCACAGGAGATATGGATGTTTTCTTTTCAACAGTCCTGTTGGTGGTGATCTCTGTCAGGGTTGGCTCTGCAGCCACCACTTTAGCAGCAGCTGCTGTGACTGACTCATTTGTTTTTATGTGGCCCAGATTGGATGACCTGACCAGCATGTTTTGAACTCGTCTTACAGATGGAGTTGAGGGCTCCACGTTGCTTGCCTCCTTTTTTTTAACGATGGTTTGAGGTATAATATGTTCCTTGTGAATGGTGACCTTCAAAGTATCCATCACAGCAGGTGTCGGTGTGGTTCTTTCATCTCCTGTAGAGTTGTCTGTGGTGGAACGACTGGATTGAGTCCGAACGGATATTGGTTCAGTAGGTGTTTTAATCGGCAAGGCAGAGTTCAAGAGTCCAGTAAATGGAGTTTGAAGGCCATCTCCCACTTTTGAGACTTCACTCTTGGGTTTTGGGTGGACAGACCACGCCTTGATGACCGGCCTAAAGTGGCGAGCTTTGTGATGAAGGAGTTGCTCATCGGCAAAGAGATCAATTGGGCTGTCACCACTGTGATTTTCATCTACTGAAATGAAGAACGAAAATGGGCTTTCACAGCAATGCCACTGAAGAACAAATTTAGGTTCCCCAAAGGATCTTAGTGTAAAGAACATTTTAATAATCTAAAAAGCTTTTTTTCCAGTAGAAAGGTTATTCATGGAACCACAGTTACCAATAAAGAACTTTCATTTTTAAGAGTGTTTTTGAATGTTGATGGTGAAATCAAAGTTATACTTACAGTTCTCCTCTGTGTCTGGCTCATCCACTGGGTCAGATTTATAGTATGTGATCCCCCTAACAATTATTTTTGGTTGCTTCTCCCTTCCTTGGCGCTCTTGTTCTTGCAAAGCTGCAACAGCCTTGTTTAGATCTGATCTGCTGCTCTTCAGAAGATCTCCCACAAACTTTTCCTCATATTTACTCTGTTAAGTACATCAGAGGACACTGTAATACTGCAGCCTTTGAGATATTATGTGATAAAGAATTTTTTTTTTTTTAATTCTGTCATCATTTACTCTCCTTCACATTGTTCCAAACCTTAAGACCAGTCTTGTTTTTCTGTCCCTTCATTGAAAGGTAAACAAAACTTAGAAGATTTAAAAAGGTCATAAAGGCAATGTAAAATGAATCCATATGAACTGGTTTAATACAAGTCTTGTATATAATTTATATGATGAATACATTTAATTTAGGTCCACATATAAACATCACATATAGTAAACACGGAAACTTGCGCGTCACACGATAGAACTAACCTCATTGGTTCTCACACATCTACATTTGAGCTTCCGTGTTTACCTTATGTGACCCTGGACCACAAAACCAGTCTTAAGTCGCTGAGGTATATTTGTAGCAATAGCCAAAAATACATTGTATGGGTCAAAATTATCGATTTTTCTTTTATGCCAAAAATCATTAGAATATTAAGTAAAGATCATGTTCCATGAAGATATTTTGTAAATTTCTTACCGTAAATGTATCAAAACTTAATTTCTGATTAGTAATATGCATTGCTAAGAACTTAATTCGGACAGCTTTAAAGGTGATTTTCTCAATATTTAGATTTTTTTGCACCCTCAGATTCCAGATTTTCAAATAGTTGTATCTCGGCCAAATATTGTACGATCCTAACAAACCATACATCAATGGAAAGCTTATTTTATTTATTAAGCTTATTGTTATGTATAAATCTCAATTTTGAAAAAAATTGACACTTAAGACTGGTTTTGTCATCCAGGGTCACATATGTGATGTGCTCTATGTACATATTTGTGTCAATTATTGTTTAAATGTAAAAAAAAATCTGTTCATCATATAAATCAATTGTATCTCTTTACTAAACTTGGATTAAACTGCTTGATTTGTTTTACAATGTTTTCTGGATCAAAGTTTTGAGTACCTGTACTTTCAGTGGAGGGACATACATTTTTGAGATTTCTGTAAGATATCTTAATTTGTGTTATAAAGGTTAATCAAAGTCTTATGGGTTTGGAATGACATCAGGGCGAGTAAATGCTGACAGAAATTCATCTTTTTTTTTTTTTTTTTTTGGTGAACTATGCCTTTCACAGATTATTATATAGATCATCTGCTTTGGATCTTTGATAGTCCAAGTCATTTGGCTCTTTTCATGCCAACTTATGTAAGAGTTGACAGTGGGATAAATTAGTGAGAGTTTCAAGTCACAACATGAGGTCACTTTTGACTCTGAGACAGCGATCCTAAGTAAATAAATAAACGCTCGCAGCAGGTGGGCTATTTCACTTCATGGCTTAACATAATGTTTGGATTGTTCCGTTGTTACGTATTAGACATGATACTTATGTAATACAACATTTGTTTTAAATAGCACCTCCCACCTCTATGTGCTGAAAAGCAGCTGCCTCGTCATTCTGTTCACTCAGACTGGTCCTCTTCTCCTGCGGTTGTGGAGGCAGGGTTGTAGGTGAAGATGTGGGCGGCTGTGGATTTGGAGAGGTGCTCCTTGTGTTCGACTTCTCCTCTGTCTGGTTGTTTAAGACCATCTGTCAATAATAAACCGCATTAATAATATGTTTAGCATGTATAAGATAAGAAAACAAACAAAAACGCCACTTACTTTTTCTATATTGTCCATGCGATCAAGAAGCTTTGCGGTGACTGAGTGCAATTTCAATAGATCCATGCCATAGAAGGAACCCTCCAGCAATTCCAGAATAGTTGACAGCTGTAACGATGAAGTAAATTCCGTCATGGCAAGAGCTTGTTTTATTTAAGGGGTAGGAAATGTTATGCATTCATATCCTGCCAAATTTTGAACTTATTCTGGTCTATGAGATCCAACTGCAGATGTTCTGGTCACCTTGATATTATCTTTCCCAGCCTGTTGCAGCTTCTTCAACCGGAAGTCACCCTCACAGGGGTTTAAAGCCGACGGAGGTGCAACGCATGCACATTTGCAGTGGGGTCCTGAGGTGATGGTCTCCACTGTGTAGAAATCCTGAGGCGTCGCGTGACCATCCCGAATCCGCTGGCACGCGCTCGCGCTCAGAGGTCTGACAACACATTTACAGCCACAGTCAGAGCCTTCCGAAAGCGCTTTCACTTTGTCATAATCACCCAGCAGCTACAAAGAAAAGAGGACGGATGCATTTTCCAGCCAACCAGCTTTGTTGCATTGTTTGAATATTGATGTGCATTTTCATATTCATTACTGTTTTTCAGTTACCAATGTTGTGAAGTCTAATAATTTGTTTCTGGTGCATTTTTGAGTAACTTTCATTAATAACATTAACAAATTTAGCCTACTTAGGCTACATTCAAACAGTATGCGAATTACACAGTTTTAAAAGGCTTTCTATAAATACTTTATTTTAAGGTGCCCTTGTTACATGTACTTCCTATTATAATAACAACAATAAATTATGCATAATTGCATGCAAGTAACCCTAAGACAAACCCTAATCCTAACCTTAACCATATAAGTACATGTAGCTAGTTAATTGATATTACTCAGTAGCCTACTTAAATATATAATTACACTGTAACAAGGACACCTTAAAATAAAGAGTTACACCTTATTTTAAGGTGTCCTTGTTACAGTGTAATTATACATTTTAGTACTGAGTAACGTTAATATCAATTAACAACATATTTACTATAGGATTAGGGTTTGGTTTAGGGTCTTCAGATGTAGGCCTAATTATCCTAATTTGTGCTAATACTATAGTAATTACATGTAAGGTGTAACAAGGACACCTTAAGATAAAGTGTTACCAAATAAAGTGTAACCAATGTTTTCCAACCGTGAGTAGCCTAATTTTCTGTGCGTTTCGCCCATAGACTGTAAAAAAAAAAATAAAGGTTTCGCCGAACAGAATTTTCTTAATCTTAATGATTTTTTAAACAAAACACAATTTTACGATGTGCATGTGATAAAAATGTTAGTAATTATTAACTATTATTATTATTTTGTGTGTCATAAGATACGATCGCTCTAGCAGCCTACTGTTGCTATGGTAACTTTCTCAGGAGCACGCGATGCCTGTTCGCTACCGTATATTTACGCGCTGAAATTTTGTGCGTTTCTTCGAAGATTTCTTCTAGGCCTATATTTGAATAATATATTTTTAAATCATATTTTATAGGCTATTTTGAATTTACTTCAGAAACGCATTGTTAAGCATTATGCAGAGACTGTCAATAAGTTATTAATGAAAGTTATCATGAAGTGTTACTAATATTGTAGGTTATAAAGAAGCAGCACAGATATAATCGTATCGAGCGCTGGTGAAGAGATTCTTACCTGACTTAATATGTTTTCTTGATTATCTCTTTCAGCTTGCAAAGTGTGATTCTGTTCATTCGTGTTCTCCAGAAGTCGCTGGTGTGATTTCGGAGCGGCTGAAGTGAGAGCGAATGTCACGAGCCATAAAACGCACCAGATTCCCATCGCATTCATCGTGCAAGGTGTGAAATAATCCCGCCAAACATATGCCACTGTAGATTGTACTTGCAGATCGGGCTTTTTCCTCTTCAAAAACGATAAACCGTCAAACAGATCTCCATTTGCACTGCCCTCCAGGTGAAATAACAGAAACGGGATGAGGTTTTGCAGAAGTGCAGAAGTCCAGAAGAGGTAAAGTCCAGATGAGGGCAGGTGCCTGGTCCTCAGCGTGAAACTGGTTTGAGAAGAAGCAGGAGTGACGTGACATTTGAGCTGAAATGAGGGGGCTGGATGGAGAGACGCACGGAGCGCGCTGAATGTTGCGCGCACGCATCCATAGCCGCAAATGCTCTCACTATCACACTATATAAAATGACTTTTATTTCTAGTCATAACTATAGACTATAAACTTAAAAAAAAAAAAAAAATAGAAATCATGTCTATTATTTATAGTAAACTTGATTTTAAACTTTATGTGAACTTTATTAAAGTTCTATAAATTATGTGGAATTTCTTTAATGTGTTTGTTGCCTAATAAAAACATTTACATTGATAATATGGAGCTCACCTGTGCAGTGAATTTTGCATTTGGATGACCAAACAACCCCCAAATCTTTTTTTCCCTCTCAATTCGTTTTAGTAAATAGGTCCATTTTATGCAAGAAGTGTGAATCAAACGTTTTAGAATTGAATGCGTGCATAGGGTAAACATTTTCTGTTTCTAAAAGTGTAGCTAGATGAGAACATTATGCATAGCAATTGAAGTGTTACAGCGCCACCTAGTGTGTGTTAAGACAGAAGAATACAAATACGCAGTACAGGTTCGTTCTTTTTCCTATCTGCAAGTGCCAGGTGTTACATTAATATTATTAACCAATAGTGGTCAGTGATGCTCCATATTGCTGTTGTTACTGCGCGACATAGAACCAACCCACTCTCTGGAGCCCTTAGTGATCAAATTTTCTCTTTTTACTTCCAGAACTGGTAGTAAATTAAGTATTTGATGACTGATATGTCACTAAAACAAGTTACTGAACAAGTAACACCATGTCACTTAAACAATTAAAGAAAAAGAAAACCGTGTTGTTCACATTAACCAAATGACTGTTACAACAAAAAGCTCCAATATGTATAAATAAAGACAAGAACAATAATAGTAGTTATAATATTATATTTACAACAACATTTTTATTTAATGTCTTTAATTATATTATTTAAATGATTATTTTTAACAAATATCAAAGCATATCTTGCCCCGTAAGTGCACATATGTATATTTATAATCATACTGATAATATTTAGCATTATTATGCAACATTATGAATTTGATAACTCTATTTATAATATTTAGGTAAATAAATCTGAAAGTCACAAAAACAATTTATCAAACGACACCAACTGGTTCTCACGCAACCCAGTGTAACGTCAAAATGAGTACTGTACCTTTAAGTCACAATGTTATTATATTATAGACGGGAACATTCTAATGATTTCTCTTTTTGTGTACTATCAAGATTATATACAATCCTTAACTCATTTAATACATGTATTATGTACTTTGTATTTTAGTCTGTGGGCTGTCTGTCCTTTGTCCCCATCTTCAGCTTTATGAGTTGACTGGCCCTTTAAGAAGCGTCGCCTGTGTTTCCACTACTACACGACAACACACAACACAGCAGCACTACACAAGCCTCCGCGGAGCGGAACAGACTCTCACCCACAGACTGCACATCCACTGACGAGCATATCCATCTTCAGTACCGTTTTTGATTGTAACGATGTAGTTCATGACACAAGAATCCGTTAAGACTGTATCATCATCGTTAGCTTAACGTTAGCTTCCCATTATAAGCAAAGGGGATTCCAGCAGTGGCTAACGGCTATCAGCTCTAACAGCAGAGGTTCACCAGAGATGAGCAAATAAAAGTAATGCTCCTCCACAGCGTATGACCAAAGGCATTATCGAGCGGTAACAGGACTGCTGGGAATCGACGTCAAGATGATGAAGAAAAAGAAGTTTAAGTTCAGAGTTGATTTTGAGCTGGACGAGCTGTCTTCGGTTCCGTTCGTCAACGGAGTTCTGTTCTGTAAAGTCCGTCTGCTTGACGGCGGATTCTCGGAGGAGTCATCGCGGTAAGGAGGCTTGAGATGTGGAGGGACGGAGATGGTTTATTATTATGGCTATGGGTGATACTAGGTGGTTTTTATTCTTTAGTGCTTTTTAATAAAGCATAACCAAAACAATATATGTCATAGTGCGCGTATATAGAGCTGTGGGATGAAATGGTCTGTTTCTTAAAGATTATTAGTCTTTTACGGTCATGTTTAAGGTCATGCATTATTTCAGTCAAGGTTGAAGTCAACACTTTTGTGTTTTTGTAGTTTTGATTATTTCAAATCAAGTCCAAAGGAAACTTTTCATTTAATGTGACATGTCAAGTTATTAAACATAGAATGTTCATGTTATAAGGTGTTTACTCAAAATGAATTCGCTTCATAAATTAATATCTAGGCATATTGAACCTTCAGCTGAACTTCAGGTGTCAAAAACCTTGCCCAAGCTACTTGAATATCAGAATATCATATTTTAATACATAAAAGAAAGTTTAGACCTTCATGGCGTAAAAATAGTACACCATGCATGCCCTACATTATTTAATTTTTACTTAAGGGGAAATGACCCAGTGCTCTAGAAAGCTGTCATGACATCTGTGTAAATGATTAGCAAGTAATTATCGCATATCAGAGGGCATTATCATGAAAGCATAGTCATAAGAGGATTGCTCTCGAAATTTGTCAGTGTGTAGATGATGTCACAAACGTTGACAGTTAAAATGTCACTTAAACACTAAAAACTTTGTCTGGCAAAATGGATTTTTAGTTAGAAGAATCAACAAAAGTGGGCTAATATTTGGTCTAAGTTTCCTTACTGTCTTCAGTTTTGATCTTTTATCAATAACTGAAATATTAAGCATATCCTGTGTGCTTTTGCAATTCACTTCATAACAGTTCTTGTGCTGAGTCACTTAAGGCCACACATTATAACTGTGTTTGATGTGTAAATGAGCTGTGCTTTCTCAGACCTGCACACAGGTTGACCTGCATGCAGGATGTTTATGCATCACGTCTGAGGGGGCGGATTTAAATGTGGAGCAGTTAAGAGAACTGTGCAGTATTACAGATAGTCTTTTATGATGCCATCAGAGGTGCAAATGTGACAGTCAGTTACTGGACCTTCCAAAATTATTCTACATTTATTTATGCATTTGGCAGATGCTTTTATCCAAAGCGAGTTACATAGCATTCAGGATTTTTATCAGTCCATGCATTCCCTGAGAATCAAACACTTGAGTTTGGCATTGCTAGCATCATGCTATTTGAGCTTCAAGACTATTATCTCACTCATGTTTCTATTCCCATTTTAGTATCTGGATTTTTAAAAGGCCCCGTGGCATTGAACATCATACATTAGCACCCAGCCGAGAGGAAAAAAGGGCTGCAACAAGTAATTAATAATAATAAAATTAATAATTAAACTGATCAAGAAGTGGAATTAACCAAGTCCTAAAAAACATCTCTTCTCTCTCAGTAGAGACATCACAAACTCTTTGTCTGTGTCTTGCTGCAACATTTGTCATTCACTGTTTTTTGGAGCTCCGCAATACAAAGGCTTCCCACAGTTAAATATTAAAATGTCAAGGCAGTGAAAGTGGGCTGTCAAACTTCACCATGACAAATTCTCTTCAAACAACTCCCTGACGATGCATAAGCAAGTAGCTTATTCATCCAAACAGAAAGAGAGCTGTAGACCAAAACCACAGCGGCTTAGAAGATCAAGCTTGGGTTTGCATGAGTGCTTCTCTTTTCCGTTATGCAGTTTGCAGGGGAGTGTCAAAGGTTCGTGAATTTATTCTCCCTCCAGACTTGAGTTTGCCTCCATCTGCCTGTGGTGATCCTTTTGAAGAACTCCTGTTTCATTGCAGACATCCTGTGGGAGAACCTAAGGAAAGAGCACACTGAACCAAAGCACTCCTGCTCTCTTTCGCTCAGCTGACTTTGCCATGGCAACGGCATATATTCCAAATACGGAAATCAGACCAGTGACTTGTCATGGTTCTTTATAACAATATTAAACCTGTTGCACATTTTGGCATAAGCATTGGTTTAACAGCTCGTTATTCCAGCGAAACAACAGTGATGCTAATGGCTCTAGCACATGTATGCTGCACTAATTGTCTGATGGACCAATGAAAAAAATAGTACTTTGCCATTTTTCCAGGAAGATAATGAGTGCAAATATGGTAGATTGTTTTCATTTGTGCTAGTAATGCATACCATTAGTATTTAATGCTTCTGAATTCATTATGTCCTTTGTGTTTTCGCATCATTAGTGCTTTGCAGGGAAGGAATTAATGAGTCATTGTGATGCTGAATTGTTCCAGTAAGCCAATGGAGCTTATTAGATCCGAGAGTCAGAGGCTAAACATTATTCATTATGAGAGAGCTAGAAAGCAAAAGTCGGAATCTGACCTGCGGTGCAGTTATTACGAAGATGGAGGTCTCCTGTATCGATCGGAGCTCTGGCCTTGCTCGGGTTGTATGTCTGAATTATGAGTCTGCAGCTTTTCGTTTATAGTCTCACTGCCAGTAATTTGCGCATAATCATATTGGTAAGGAAAGGAGTCATATTACCTGCCATTATCGTGTCCTCCTTTTATTATAATTTGCAGTGCCACCTTTGTGTTGGTGAGAAGAAGCAGCAAAGCAGGACTTTGGACTGATAATGGAGCGCTAAGGAGAAATAACAGTTAAAATGCACATCGTAGTGTAATATGATTTGATTAACAATTTGATCTGCCTTGAAATGACTTTCCTTTTTGGCAGACATCACTATTTGAGCCTTTGGTTATAGTGTTAACCAGCAGCCAAACAGCTGTTTTGACTTAATTTTGTTGGCTTCTGTTGCAGATTCTAAAATGGCAATTTAAAAATGTGATGATATAAGTAGTTAAAATTCAGTTTCATTTACATGTGATTAAGCATACCATTCAAGATATTAATATCAAGTTCCGTCCTACAATTTGTGTTATCCTGTTTACTCTGTCTCGTTACGGAAGTGTAATGGCTTTCAAAATGCATTTCACATTGATTTTAATCTGTTTGTTGTCAGTGGGTTTTTTTTATTATATGCATGGCAAGAGCTTAATTTAAGTGAAAAGCAGTTTGTTTACAGTGAGTCAGCAAAGTTTTTTTTAAATGCTTTATACTAGTCTAAAACACTTTAAGTCCTCTGAGGTCTTTATTAAGACAGCGGGTTTCTATTGCCTTTGCCCATCTATCGCAAAAAAAAAAAAGTGTGATATTTTGAGCGTTACAACCTTTGCAATTCAGCTGAATGAGCTTTTGTTTGTGTCATTGTGTTGTTAGCATGAGAGAAACTCTCACATGCTGTTTATTTCCTTAGAAACCACCCATGTTTAGTGGAAGGAAAATAGTTTTTGGTTGGTAGGAGAAATATGCTAGCATTGTTTAGAGAAGTCATTGACCTCTGCTGCTATGGTGACAGAATCAGAGTTTCATCCAGCTGTGGTTCATTCTGGTTCCTGCATTAGTGGCTGTTTTTTTCACCCGGTGAGTCACTCGGCACGAAGCACAGGCCTTATGGTAGGGAATCTCCCCAGCTGGATGGGAGGTGCCCGATTATGTGTTGCTTTGGCTGTGTTTCCCAAAGACGTCACTGTGGACCGTTAGGAGATGACAGAATATAAGGAGAGACTCTGTGTTTATGTCAGGTCAAGTGTATGAGCAGTGGATATGTTTTTCCTTACAAAAATATAAATGATACATCAAATGCAACTTCATTTCTTCATAATTGGATAGCATAATCAGTGGAGGACTACGTGTACCATATTAATTATTATATATTTCATTTAAAAACATAAATATGACAATATAGGTAAGATTTGTCTTTATTAATAATGGCTGCTTAACATTCACCTTTTATAATCACAGCAACAAATTACATTTTAAAATATGATTACAATTTAAAATAACTTTTCTGTTTTAATTATTCAGGATATTGGTTTTACTGTTGTTTTTTTGATCAAATAAATGCAGCTTTGGTGAGCATAAGAGACTTCTTTCAAAAACATTCACAATCCCCAACATTTGAGCATTGTTATTTTAATAAGTTCTTAAAAGGGCACAACCTTGCATTTGCAACATGCAATCTTTGTGTTAGTTCAGTTTATTCTGAAATTTACATGCTTGCAGTGTTGTGTTCAGTGTCTTAGATGTGCATAATAGCATCACAATTTCCCTGAAGTTCATCTTATAGACTTGAATCTCTTCAAAAGCCCTTTGGGCCTCGCTCGTCTGCCCTGTCTGCAAACATCTGTCTAATTAGGAAGCGGAATACCTGCGCAGGGAGGTCCATTTTCAGATGGGAAATTAATTAACTTTCTTGTTGTCAGTATGGCCTTCTGACTCCTGGCTGTAATTAATCACAGAATGTGAGTCAGACTCTTTTAATGTAGTCGACTTGAAGTGAATATTAAAACTCGCTATGAGGCTGGATTGTGTGACTCAATCTGTTGTGAAATCGTTTCAAAATCTCCTGAGGAGCAATGCTGCAAGACCTGTCTACCCCTGTTGGATTTTGCAAATGCAGATCAGATGGGGTGAGAGAGAGTTCATGCTGTTGTGGATGTTTGTTTTGAAGTCCTGATAGTGATACCTTGCATTAACAACCCATTGTATGTTTGCATTTCACAGCGAGACGGTCCAAGCAAACTGTGTACGCTGGAGAAAAAGATTCTCCTTCCCCTGTAAAATGAGCGCTAATGCTGGAACCGGAGTACTTGACCCCTGTGTGTGTCGAGTTTCAGTCAGAAAGGTACAAACGCACTCGTGCACTCTTTTTGGTTTACAATAAACAGTTTAGAGTTAAAATACTCAGAATGATTTAATTGTTTTTTATGTAACAGGAACTGAAAGGTGGAAAAACTTATGCAAAGGTACTTTCTTCTACTTTTTTTGAATGAAACATACCAACACTATTCAATTTGTTTGTGTTTAGTTTACAAAAAGCAAAGTGTGACATTCTTTAAGCCATCTAAATCTATTTTAAAAAGCATTTATTAATTCTTTTGTAATTATTATACGTGTGTTTTTTATAACGTGATGTTAATTGAGAGACTGTGGAAAATTTAAAAAGATTAAAATACTAGTCAATATGCAGGACTGTTTAAAAAAAAATTAAATGGTGAAAAAAAACTAAACTAAAATATTATAATAATATTTCCATGTACATTCATGTATGTTTTAAGCTAAAATCGTCATCTTGAAGAAAAAAAAAGATACTAAATTTACCTTTCATGAATAGAAACTAACACAGAGCATTGGTAATTCATCAAGTTGACAGTTCTGTAGAGGATTATAAAATATTGATAGCAAAGGAACAGCTGAAAATAGATCACTCTGGATTCTGTTTGTGTATGAATATTGCACTTCTCTTCATAAAAGCATTAATCTTATTATTGAATAGTCTTATTTATTTATTTATTTATTTATTTATTTATTTATTTATTATTATTATATAAAGCATCAGTGCCTTTTATTTTTAAATTATTTTTCTACCGGCAAATATTTTTTTTTCTTCCTGAATGTGTGCTGCTTTGGCTCTCTGTACAGCTGGGTTTTGCTGATCTCAACCTGGCGGAGTTTGCAGGATCGGGTAGCACCACACGCAGGTGTCTGCTGGAGGGATATGATACCAAGAACACTAGACAGGACAACTCCATCCTTAAGGTACAGAACCGCTCAGACTTTCTTTCAGGGTCTTCTCAGCTATTTCTTTATTGTTTTATTCTTAATCTCATTCTTTATTCTATTTTGAGTTTTGAATTTGTGGCTATTATTAGTGGTGCTTTTGGTAACTATTAGTCTTACTTATGCTTAAAATCCCCATGAAATCAAATTTGACAATTCTTATTTTTATGGAATATTGCAGTATTTATTATACATGTTGTTGTTGGTTTTGTGTGTGTGTGCACATCTTTTTATTTATTTATTTATTTATTTTTACTCATGCTCCCTCATAATCTTAACTTCCCCAAAATAGCTTCCCCTCCATTATGTAATGACATCTCTTCTCTTCTCTGATGACGTGTTTACTGGTGCGAGGGTGGGACAACGTGTCATTCACATGAGATCGCAAACAACAACAGTCATTCAATCAGGTTCAATCCGTTCCCAATGAAAGATATCAAATCCGCCCCAACGTTTTTTTCTTGTTTAAGAAGCATTTCATTCAGATACACATCACAATAGAGAAGAAAAGACTATTGCAACTTCTGTTCATCACTCAGAGCACTTTAGCATCTGCCTTGCAGCACCCTGAAAACCATCCAAAACATGCATGTGAATTTTGCATGATCACATTCTCAGCAAACGTAAATAAATAAATAAAATGTTATGTCATACACATCCAGTATCTCTCTTTGTGTCATTGGTCTTTGCCTGCAGGTGATTATCAGCACACAGCTGATGTCTGGGGACCCCTGTTTCAAAACGTGAGTGTTACTTTTAAATGCTTTTGAATGTGTTGGTAGGAGATGCTACTGAAGCCAGAAATAATTGAAGTTGGGTTGTAATAAGACCCTCTTTTTATCTCTACACCACCATAGCTGCATTTTTAAATTTAGATTTAAGATCCACAGAGACCTTTTCCTGTTAAACATTTGAAGTTGCTATTATAGTATTTTCTCAGAAACGGCCCGTGTGTGTTGGGAAGGAGTGTGAATGAGCGCTCTGGGGAAATCAGAGCTTTGAACATAGATTTGCATACTGGAAACCAACACTGTCCACCCACACATGTACACAGTGTGCGTGAAGGCAAAAACCTGCTAAAAACATTCATGTGGGTTGGAGTGTGGGGAGAGTATGGAGTTCGGGGATTCTGGGGGCTGCTTTGGACCACCGTCAGTGGGTGGATTTAGATGGTTTAGTTCTTTAATTCAGCATTTTTCAGTCTGCTCATTCAAATCCATTTAAACCGTATTCTTGATTGTGTGTTCACCATGTATTAGGCCTCCATCCACCGCAACGGTTATAGGCATTCAGGGTGATGCAGACAGCCTCCTGGAAGACAGGAAAGGAGGAGACACACAGAAACCTTTTCTGAGTCTCTCAGGTAAACCTCACACTGGTCGGTGTTTACGATGAATCAAAAAATGAGACGCAGCTTCATACGCATTTGTCCTTTGTGTGCTTAAATGTGTTTGCATTTCTTGTGTCTTTATGTTGGGTGCTCTAATTGACTGTCCAAATCAAACACCCTTTGAGAAGCTTCTCATTAATTCTGTATCTAGTCTTGTAGCAAAGACCAGGACTGTATGTTTGATTTGATGCCGCTCTACTAACCGGAGCTTGAAAGAGTGCTTTCTCTTCCCCCACTCTCTCTTTTATCCTTTCTTTGCCCTCATACATGCTGCGTGCCTTTTCTGTCCAGAGGCCGGCGAAAGCATCAGTCTTTAATGTATAATTTAGCTGTATGCAGCTCTTGACTTTGCTTTCAAATTCATTCAGTATGACTAACTGCTTATGATGTAGAGCAGGCGTACAATTCATAAAATATGATTAGCTTACTAGTCTCACTGCCACTTCTGTACTTAATTTTATTTGCGATGATTGAACAATATTAAAGGCATGTTAATAATCATATTAGGCCATTTAATCTGAAATATATATGAAATAGAGGACAAGATGCCAAGAGTGGCTTTGTGTTAGAGGCGGTTGATGAATTAATCAGTATCGCCATTTGTTCAGAAGAACATGTTTGAAGAGTTTTATGAGTTAAATATGAGTTGGCATGGGATTTCGGCAGAGAAATGCTACTCTTTTGGTGAAGCTAACTAATTTAGAGATTGGTCAGGATGGTCAACCAGTCCTTTAGCACCTGAGAAGTCTGTTAGTGATATATTATAGATATTTTGAATTGTTATAAGGCCATGCATATACTAGCCAGTGTTATTTTAATATTATTTATATTATTATTTTTCAGTTTTCGTTGTAAGATTTAGTCATTTTGTTATATGATTTTTATTTTGTATATTTTTAGTAATTCTAGTACTTCATTCAATTAGTTGCAAAGGCAGCATGTCTGTTTTGTTTTTTTTTAGCTTTATTTAAATTATCGAGAACAATTTCTAATAGTTTTAGTTCAAAATAGCAACACTGATGCTAGCATACTTCAAATTTACAATTCAATTTCACATAAGTTCAAAATGAGTAATGACCAAAAATGGTTAATAACAAAATTATTAATATTTTATGTTCACATTTTTAGACAATAACATACATACTAGAATAAGAAAGTCCTCCTCCTGCTGTATGCACCATCTGCTGCAAACTAGAATAGCAAATAGCAAATCATGATTGAAAGATAAATGGAAGGCTAATTTAAAATGTCATGCCCTAACGTCCTGTTTTAACAGGAAATAAGTCAACACAGGAAATACAATCATCAAAAAGCTTCTGTAACCAATTCAGCACCTTTGTGAGAACTTTAAATTTTGCTGTCAGATTCCAAATTGCCAGCTATGAGCAACATTCATATTGATATCCATAATACATTTATCTTTTTGTAAGGACTAAAGGTTAAAGTTGCAACAAAGATTAAATATTTTTGTATTTGTATTTATTGAAACGAGCTACTGAGCTACACTTGCCAATTATATATGCCTTATTTGTCTGGTTGACATGATCCTTAACCACTCTAATTATATTGGACTTGAAACGCAAATATTTGTTGTCTAATCAACAGTCCTAATTTAAATAGTCAAATCATATTAAATGCCTGAATACTCCAATGGACGAAAGCATGGCTACATTAGATATACAGTATAATGTATTTTAAGGTTGGAAATAGAAAAGGAACAGGTTTGATTGGCTTTGAATCCCATAAAGTGATTGAGCAGGTTTAATTAAGGCTGAACTGAATCCCTTATGTCCACAGAGACATCAGGGAAGTGTGGCTCTCTGCCTGATGAGCTCGGGCTGTGTGGACACTCTCGAACGTCCAGTTACGCTAGTCAGCAGTCCAAAGTATCAGGTAGGGTTTCCCTTTCCACTGTTTTCTCTCTGATCACTTAATCGTGAGTCAATGTGATTCTGTTGTCTTGCTGGACTTGAATGCATGCCTGATTAATGTGTCTGTAACCCTGGCTGTAACATTATCAGGCTGTCAATCAATATGATGCAGTGGTGTTGCAAGATGATTAACGGAATTTGTAATTTTGCACGTAGGCTGCATGTCACGTGTCTCTGTTCTGTGCAATGGAGTGAAGATGAGTGTGTGCACACATGAGAGAGAGAGAGAGAGAGAGAGAGAGAGAGAGAAAATGTGTGTGCAAATCCATTAGCTCATATTATATTTTGTTACAGTAGGTTGCACTTTCCACATATAGGGTACAGTTTGGTGTCCCATTACTATGATTAAAGCATTAGGGACACAAATCCCATGTTTTTTGTTGTGAGAAATGTTAGATGTTTGGTTTAATATCCTCCATTGTGAGGGCATTGACCTAAAAATATTGTAATTTTTATTGATTTTAATTTTAATGTGCATTATCGTTCAAAGATTTGGAGCTAGTAACGTTTTGTTTTTTGTTTTTGAAATATTATTACAATTTAAAATAATTGTTTTCTATTTTAATATATTTGAAAATTTTATCTGGGGTTATCTGATGAATAAAAGTTTAAAAGAACAGTATTTATTTAAATAGAAATCTTTTACTTCATGTCCTTGTCGAATACAAGTATTCATTTCTTTAAAAAAAAAAACTTTGAACAGTTGTGATGTAAAATACCTCATATAAAATGAATAAAACAGTTCATATAATATTTAGCTTGACGTCTTATTTTGACGATCAACAATTTAAGCACCTCCTTTGACCATTTTCCTGAGCGTGGTGAAAGATTACATTTTTAAGCGTTCCAGGCCCTATTTTGTTCCCTTTTATGGAAAGTGCTATTTGCTTTATTAAATAATCTGAAATTATGCTTTTAGAAAGATTCGGTGGCATCACAAAATAGCTGGATTAAATGTCCCAGATCTAATTTGATAACACTATTTCCTCTAGTACTTCCAGAGAGGAGACAGCACTCGCTCCTTATTTCATTAAGCTAAACTGGGTTACACATTGCTCACTTTGACCTTTTGCGTTAGATCCTCTCAAAGTGTAAAGTTAGTTTTAAAGTCCCACAGAGCAAACAGAAGTGTTCCTCACATATCCGTCTCTGACTGGAGTTGTTGTGTGCGTATACATGTGTGGGAGGATATTCCCTTTGGTAGCCGCCCATACTAGCATTATCACTTTCTAAAGCTCTGGAAACCTGAATAGCAAGTGTGGGTGGGGGATGTTAAATGTCCCTTCATTACAAAAGTGATTGATTGGTTAATCTGTGAAGGTTTTAAAGTGCATACTGTATATTACCAGTGTTGCTCTTTTTTTTTCCTTCATTAAAAAAATAATAATAATTGAAAACAATGTTGTGTTGTTTCTCAGGCTATAGTACAAGTCACTCGCGTTCCTCCAGTCTGTCGGAGTTCTCCCACAGGAGGAACACTTCAATCGGCAGTGCTTCCACTGGCATTGCCAGCATCCCTGAGCCCAGTGAGGAGAGTGACCAAACTACAGTGCCCCCTACTGCCCCGGGGGTCTGCGCTGCTGTGCCTGAACACCCATCAACCCCTGACAGAGCTGCCAGCAGGTCAGACAGA
This sequence comes from Acrossocheilus fasciatus, assembly GCA_036784905.1. Taxonomy (NCBI): domain Eukaryota; kingdom Metazoa; phylum Chordata; class Actinopteri; order Cypriniformes; family Cyprinidae; genus Acrossocheilus; species Acrossocheilus fasciatus. The sequence goes on along the minus strand of CM071957.1, from coordinate 23,410,494 downwards.
CACTGCTAATACTGCCTGCTCTATATTCATCAAGCTTTAGATTCAGGATATTAAATGATTGTAGATTTATCAGCTTTATTTTCTCATATATACAAGGTACCCAGTGAAACAAGACTCAATGGAGTCTCAGCTGAAAAGGGTGGATGCCACACGGGTGGATGCCGATGACGTGGTAGAGAAGATTCTTCAAAGTCAGGATTTCACCCACAGTCTGCTAGACTCCAGCGCTGAAGGTAATAATGGCTTTTTCATGTTTATTAACAGACTTGACTTAAGGTACTATTAGTACATTTCCATCAGAGTATACGAGTAGCATTTATAAAGTTTCTGCTTTATTTCTATTAATCAAAAAATCCTTAAAAAAATGGTTTCCACAAAAATATTAAGCAGCACTACTTTTTTCATCATTGACAGTAGTAAGACATTTCTTGAGCACTAAATCAGTATATTGAAATGATTTCTGAAGGATCATGTGACACTGAAGACTGGAGTAATGGCTGCTGAAAATTCAGCTTTGGCACCACAGGAATAAACAAAATTTATTACTTGAAAAATGATAATATTTAATATTTAATAAAAAAAAATGCAACCTTGCTGCTGAGTGTAGGACACTTCTTTCAAAAACATTCTATCTTAGCAACCCCAAACATTTAAAAGGTAGTGTAAGTGATGAAAAATACAATATAATGTTCAAAAAACTGTAAAATGCCCAAATTCCCAGTGAAAAACTATATACGAAGCAGGCAACACTTTAAATCCACTGTTACCGTAGTAATGAGAACTGCACCTAAAGCTTACCAGTGTGATGTAATCAAATTAGTCTTTTTACGATCTTAAACATCTTGTGTTACTGTTTTGTCTATTTTGCAATAAATTTAAAATATATTGCATTTTATGCTTATAATAAATGGCTATAGATTATTATTTTTTATATTATGCCATTTTTTAAATTGTTTACATCAGCAGTGCCTCATGGGATTGAAATTCATTCTCTTATTAACGATTACTAAACATTTCATATTGTTAGTCATTACATTTCCATAATATAAATTCCATCTTTCTTTAATTCTGACTGTTATAAATCAATTGTTTTATATTGTGCTGTCATTTGCAGTGTCTCTTGGGATTGTAGTCTTTCAGATTGTTATATTTAATAAATTCCATCTTCCATCCTGATTACTAACACTGACTTTTTGCTGCTATGAAATTGCATTTTGGGCCACTAACTTGCTTGTGACGAATCGGCATCAGTGCAGACTTGGAAGTTAGATTGAGAGCAAACAAAAATAAAAACCGCAGAGCTAGAAACAGGCTGTTTAATTGGTAGCAATGTTTACAGGTAGCTGCTGCTTCTCAGTAGGTGTATTGAAGTGTCTCTGTGCCAGAGCACGTCTCTGTGTGTGTGTCCTATTATTTTTCATATTATTTTTAGATGACCTGGCGACAGGTTCTCATTAGAAATGGACCAATTTGGTTTTTGTATCCCCAGAGAAGAGTCGTGACTTTGTGCATGCAGAATGGAGACAATATCTATTTCAAGTGTGTGTGTGTGTGTGTGTGTGTGTGTGTGTGTGTGTGTGTGTGTGTGTGTGTGTGTGTGTGTGTGTGTGTGTGTGTGTGTGTGTTTCAGAGGAAGGTCTGCGTTTGTTTGTGGGTCCTGGTGGGAGCACAGCACTTGGTAGCCATCACCTTCCTGCCAGGTGAGGAATAGTTCAGCCAAAAATGAAAATGCTGTCATCGTTTACTCACTAAAATATCATTCCATACCCATGTGACTGACTTGGAGCACAAAAGGAGATGCTTACTAGAACATCCAAGCTGCTCTTTTCCATGTAATGAAAGTGAATGGAGGACTGAGCCTGTTAAGCTTTAAAATATTACCAGAAGGCACCATAAATGTATTTGTGTTTCAAAAGCATCTTTTACTGCATTTCATATAAGTCAGACAAACAAGTCTGGAATGACATGCGGGTGAGAAAATAATGACTATTTTAACATTTGGGTTACTGTCTCTTTAAATAACAGCAAAATAAACAGTGGTATTCCCCCACGCTCTATAAAAATGTAAATCAGTGCATTAACCAGGTTGTCTGTAAATGCTGATTTCTTCTCTTTTCAGGGTTGGAGCTGGTGCCTACGAACAGGTGGTGATCAAACGCTAGAGTTGGGAGATGCCAGAAGGAGAAGTGTCAAAAACCAAAGTCTGTTTCGTGGGAGGAGAAAGGGACGAAGAGATTCAGACATGTTGGTCTCCTCTCACATTAGGAGTGTTTGTCACGAACCTGTTTCATGGTTTCGATGGAATGGTGTCCTCTGCTGGCTACATAAAGAACTGACAGCTCCTCTGTATAAGGCTGCCATTATAGGTGTCTGTGTTTCACTGTGAGGTAAAGTTTGTCTCCTATTACGTCCGAATTGAAAATCAAAGAGCTTTTTTTCTCTATTTTCCTTGATGATTTTTAAAAAAATATATATATATATATATATTTCATATTGTTGTTTTAGTTAGTTAGATCTCTCTTTATTTTTACCCATGTTTACATGTTTGTGAGCCATTTTAGGGGTCTGTCTGTAACATTTGATGGATTGTATACATCTTTTACAATACGTATGAGGTGTATACTCTCTCTGCAGATGAAAGTGACCCCTTTACAAATTTTTTTGTCATCTCATTACTGTCAGAATGGAAATCAAACCGTCCTCACCCACCCGCGGTGCCCCACTTTGTGCGTGTGAGAAGTCGTGATGCATTTTGACAGATGGAGCCGTTTTCAGACTTGAAAAAATGTTCATTTGAATAGCACTTTGAATTGAAGGACTTTACATGGGCTTTCTATGTATCTCCAGCATTGTGGGGAGTTTTGAGGTTGAGCTGTTGATTGAGTTAAACCATACACGAAAATGTGTATTTCTTCTTTATTCGTCGTCAAAAACAACTTTCGGCTTGAGAACTTAAATGTAGATGAAACTCCTACAGCTGCATTATATGTTGAATGGGACTACTTAAGTGATTTTCAGTTCAATATATAGACGCATTAGCTACCTAAAATCCAAGCAGCTAAATATCTGATAAGTAGATCTCTGGCATCATTAATGACATCATGTAAATGTATTGGCTTTCATGCAAGGACAAAATGAGCCAAGCTGTTCTCAAGCTACAATTAGTAACATGGCAGCACAGAGCGAAGCATTTAACTATTTCAGCAATGCTTGAAACTTTTAGCACAAGGCTCTTGAGCGGCGTGTAGCTCTTCTCATCCTCTCTATAACACTACAAAAACTTTTTTATCCACGTTTTTGTAGTTACTTGATGTATCACTAAAATGAAGGTATTTTAATGACTATTTTCATGGTATCTCTGTCTGTAAGGTCAGCTCTAAGGCATATCAAAATCATACATTAGTGCTTCTCTTGTTGTATGTGACCGTATGCCCATATCTTCTCAAAAGCCATTCACTGTTTTATTAATATAAACTCACTAGCCTCTGCGATTTAAGTGTGCGTGAGGATTCGCAGTTGAGCGAGTGTGTATACAATCTATTTGTAGCACTTGATTATCTCATAACTGTCTAGAGTTATAGTGTAGAAATGCATGGGTGTCACACCTACTCAATGTGTCCGAAGCATTTTGTGTAGTCTTTGCTATTTCCATCAGATTGATCCAGGTCTGTCAATAACCAAACACTAAAAAAAAAAAATACTGACGGGAAGCTTGGATTCAACTCGGCCACACGTCTCAGGTTTATTATTTTCTCTTTCGCAATTACTGCACAAATATCAAAGCAACACACTGCGAATGTACGGAGCCCCTAAAGACCCATGGTGATATGTATAAATATGAGATGGGAGGAAAAATTATGTATCGGTGCTTTTGCGTTCTCTAGCAAATGTTTTGGATTGCTTACAGAAACTTTGTTCACTTGCAAAACCTTTGCGTTCACCCAAGAATCGCTAGAAATGAAAAGTTTGCGTGAATGCAAACATTTTGCAAGAAAATGCTAGATGTCTTCAGAGAATGCAAATATTTTTTTGAAAAAAAGTTTCTTGTAGGAACGTAAACATTTCATCGCAATATTTCTTAAAGGGCACTTTTGCGAGAAAATACAAAAACATTGATATATATATATTTTCTCCCGTCGCATATTGTTCATCATCATGTCCCTTTAAGGGCTCCGTAGTGAATGTTTGCAAATACCAGTATATTTAGAGGTTATCTGCGATATTTCAGCTTCATTACTTTTCATCAGACACTCCGTAATATGAGTGAGTTACTTTAAACTTGATTTTTAGTTTTTTAATTGATATACTGCCAAAATGAAAGTCTATTTTTATGTATTTGAGCTTTAGTGATTCTAAAATTGTGTGAAGATTCACTTTTTCCCCTCCATGTTTCCTAATTACTCTTACATAACCTGTAAGTAGGTCCTGGTACTTTACATGTTGTAAAAACATGGTGGCTTTATCTCTTCTGTGAAGTTTTTGGTTCTTGTAATTGTACTGTGTCTGATGTTTAAAAGTGACATTGCTTTTTTGACTGTCTTGTAATGTTGTGTTCTAACTTTTGACCAATAGTGGCTTCCACGCCATGTGTTCTGTTATGATGCTGGTAAGGTATGTACCATGCACTGTTAAATAAAAACGCATTTCAAAGGTTGTCACATATTTGCATTTTTATTAATGACATGTTTAATGATTGTTTTCTCCATCGATCACAGATTTGGCCATTTAATTGAAATATGTCATTCTGGTGATTCTACAATTACAGTCAAAAAGGAAAAACATCTTAAGTGCAGCTTTCTTTCTTTTATTTTGTTTACAAAGCTTTCTGTGTCTGTTATACATCTCCGTAACACCCAAGCTCCCTATCCCAGTCCTCCTCCACATTGTTTTCTACGCCTGATACTGCTTTCACATCTTCCTCTTCTTCCTCCACCACCACCACCACCTCCTCATCCTCATCATCATCATCAGTAGCGGGCAGGTTTAGCACCGTTCCATCAGCGCTCATCCTCACTCGTGAGTCCACCAGTAGTTCCTCCCCGAGACGCTGCACGCTCCCACACAGCGCTCTCACTCTGGGACTGGACCACACACGTGCCAAAGGAACGCAAATGGTGCTGCCTTGCTGGTAGACAGGCTGCCAGTCACGTGTACCCCCTTCAACCCCATGCTGGAATACGTCCATTAATGGAGGAGCACAGAAGTGTGCATTATTGTTGGAATCCATGTTCATTCTGCTGAGCCATTCCTGTCTCAGGTGTTGGGCCTCATACAAGACTTCATTAACTAAAGTTCTCTGGTAGATGTTGTTATCACTTAGGCTCGGATACACTACTTTGTACATCTAAAAAAGGAACAGCAAAGAAAGATAAGATACGTGTGCAAATATCACCAGTTTTAGGACAAAAATAACTTTTTTTTTTTGGTTTAAACCTGTGAAGTCAGCATTAAAAGAAAAGTTCAATGTTAAATGAAAGTGCAATGTTATTGATCTTACTGCCAAAAATTTGTCTGTGCATGTTTTGTATTTTGACCCCAAACTTTCAATCAACAACCAATGGGCAGAACCAAGTTCCCACCCAACATTTTTTTGTTTTTCAGTAGTGCTGTTCATGGCTGCGTGTAGCACCTACAGCTCTACATATCCTACCAAAGATTGCAGAATACAGTCGCAATGTACTGAAACTATCAAAAGGCCTTTGCTTCCATATTGTGGTGTTCATCTGAGCGAAACGGATTATGGAAGGAGGAAAAAAAAATTGTTCAGAATGTATCGGTTGTTGATTGGGATGGAGGGAATATCTGAATGCAAGATCGCGGTCCATTATAAGGAAGGGTTGGGTTTTAAACTGACTTAATGACTGGTCACCAGAGAGAAATCTGTAATTCCACCAGAAAATAAAGTTATAAGTTATTCTAGCCTAATTAAAAATGGCATGGATCAATTCATGCAAACTTTATGCCGAGATTACTTTTTATAAAAACAAGCTTTTGCTGCACATTTCAGTACTACTAAATTGTGACTGTTTTAGTACAAGTGATAAGTATTTAGAAAGTACAATATGACTCCTTTAAACAAATATGGAATTTCTAATAAGAAAAAGTTTCACACCAGTCTATAGACTGAGGGTTCCAAGCGTTCAGCATTGCTCATGGAATCATGGAAATTCCTCTGGAACACGGCAATCTGGGTGCAGAATCCCACTTCTCTCCAGTGGCCGACAGCTTCTCCAACTCCTGTGAACTGCACGGTGTAGCCATAGTCTTTACACACCTTGTGAGCCCTGTTAAGGAGAGAAAGATTTGAAAGCTTTTAGCTAGAATTGACATGAACATGAACACATCTATGTAAATCTGATCCTAAATCACCACCAGAATGTGTTTTCACTAGATATTGAACATTTAATTACCAAGTTTGAAACTCCGCTCTGGTCCATTCGAACTTGTGGTCATGGTTTCTGAATCCTCTCAAGCCTGGCAGCAGTGGGTTGAACTCTGCGTTTGGTGTGCTTACGATCACGGCACCTGGTGCCATGTAGCCAAACACCACCTCAGAAAACCTTGCCACCTCCACAAGCTCCAGGTGTTCGATTCTTAAATGGTAGCGATGTTCACATAAGCTCAAGTTGAACATATAATGTGAAAGTAACAAATAAAGTAAGTTTATTTGCAAAGACGTGGCACACTTACAACTCCACACATGTCACAAGATCAAATCCTCTGGTGCATGGCTCCTTTTCTGTGACAGAGCCTTGATACAACTCAATGGTCAAAGGCCCATCACTTGGCTGTAGATAATCGCTTATAAGTGGAGCCAACGTGTGCCTGAAAATAAAAATCACACAAGGCTAATGAACAGAGGAAGCCTGATCTGCATATGGCCAAAAGTACGTGGAGCCCCCTTGTGTAGCATAAACTGTTGGCCTAGCACTGTCATGTCAATGCCATACAATAATGGGAGGTTTGCAGGTAAAAGATACCAAACTTACATTCTCTTCAGGAGAACGACGCTGTTGAGATCAACTCCCACTAGTAACTGTATACCGTTGCGATGAAACTTCAGCTTTTTTAGTAAGAAACATTCTGCGCAACCGAAATCGATGACCTGCGGAAAGATGTAAAAAAACAAACTATTGATTAGCACGCTAGTTCAAGCGTAGCGTCAAAGGCCATCGCGACTTAACTTTAAAATGCCATTCATACGTTTATTTACATTTTTAGGTCGGTAGGTTTTCACATAGTCGATAACAAACTGGTATCTCTGCATATAAAGCGGAGGAGAGAACGGTGTGGTCATGGTGAGTGTCTTGGTCAGGTCTGCTCGGCTGTCTGTCCTCATTAAACACATGCTCGACACCGTCAGCTGGGCCGCGTGAACGCTTGTGATTTACTCAACATTTAAAGCAAACGCAAAAGGTTACGTTACTGGACCGGTGTTAGTTTAGATATGTTTATTTTAGTTAAAATATATTAACATTTTGAAGCAGGCGTCTCCAACCCTGCTACTGTAGTCTTCCGTTCCCACCCTTGATTAGCTGATTCAGGTGTGTTTGATTGGGGTCGGAGAAGCTGAAATCTGTAGGACGGTAGTTCTCCAGAAGTGGCTTTAAAGCTTAAAATAAAAATCAAGCCGTTTGTATTTCATGAATTTTGAGCGGCAGAATATCGTGTGGTTCTGTGAACCATTTCCTTTTATGAAATTGTATTTTATAATAATCTCATCTTCATTTTCTATGGGGTGATCCACAGCCCATTTATAAGATAAATACATTCATGGAGATTAAATACTATGTTGATATTCAATTATTTCATTATCTTACTTGAACATAGTAAAATTGCCCAATTACAATGTAGAAAAAGCATTCGGTCTAACAAAGGGAACACTGCTTTAATATTACAATCAGGGATTGAAATTAACTTTTTCACTGCTAAATTTTTAAATTACCGGTGTTCTGAAATATTCGGAGATTTTCTGTGACGCTGGGCGGAGCATACATGAATATTCATGACTTTCCTGTTTCGCGTTAAAGCGCCACTGAAAATATCAGTGCACTCATCACCGCACAGAAAGTTTTACGTTATGTAATTATGTTTCAGCTCATTTAGCTATTTTATTTATTTTTTTAGCTTTTGAAGTTTTGTTCATCTGAGCACAATAGTTTGTAGATCGTATATGTTATGTTTGATTTCATGATTACAGCAATTGATTTGCCTGCCTGTCATTAGGATATGCCATTAACATGTGTTATAAACCCTTTCCAGGGTCTTTTAAAGTTTTGTTTGATAACTTGTGCACAAATATCTAAGGTTGCATAAAGATCTGATACAATATTTAGTTTTGCTTGTTCAGCTGGTAAATAACAGATTAGTTGGTGAAAATCATTTCACATGATTTAAGTAGCTAAAGTAACATACCACATATTAATTTGCACAGTTACTACTATAAAGAAATGAAGTTATAATGAGGAGGGGGGGGGGGGGGGGGGGCACAGATGTACTGGTAGCCTTCTTTCGTTGGTGTGAGCTTTCCCACTAAATCCATCCCCACAATATCCCAAGGCTGTGCTACCTAATAAACATTCATGTTTAATATATAAAATTGCTGTAACAAAAATATTCCTTGTGTTTTTCATAAAAACATGAATTACCACGATAGGGGTATATTCTGTTGAGTTCTTCAGAGAACATTGCTTTTTTTGACAAGCAGCACAGTGTTTGACCTAAAATATATTATCAACATCAGTTTCGATGGAATAATAGATGTATGAAAGCATGACGAAGGATTCACATATTAAACTCACCCATTTTTTTTAATGTCCACAGACATACCAGGCCAATAAAGTGCTTGCTTATGGCATCCAGGGTTTTTTGAATGCCACAGTGAGCACCTATTGGGCTGCTGTGGAGCTCTTCAAAAAAATGTTGGACACTTTTTTCCATGCTGACCACTATTGCCAAAGTACCTTCTTTTTTAATATAATACAAAGCTTCATCTAAAAAGTCTAAAAATCATTATAAACAACCAGTGAAGCCACTACATCCAGATTACTTTAAAAAATGAAGCTTTTAGCCCTTCTTAGAAATATGATTTGTTCATGTCTGGAAAGAACTGAGGTATCTTTCCAAATCTTTTAAAAGTCTGCCAGTGCTTTGAATTTAGCCTCATCCATCTTCAACACAACAGCGCAAAATCTAATAAATGAGTCTTATATATAATTGGTCATTACATGTAATTGTGCACCACTGGTCTCTGTCATCTAGCTATTCAGTCAATAGAATAGAATAGAATAGAATAGAATAGAATAGAATAGAATAGAATAGAATAGAATAGAATAGAATAGAAAATGTGGTCCGTCGGCGATTAAAGGTTAGGTTATGTTGTCTTCTCTAAACACACATTTGCGATTAAAACTAGCACCAAAATAACCTGCTGTCTTTATTGTATTCATAAATGCTAAATAGCTACATAATGACTTTATCTTTTATCATCACACCATGTTTCTAACCATTTGGAACACTGTGTTAAGAATGTTTATATTACAATTTATATATATTAAAAAAACATTAATTTATTACTAAAGTTGGGTTGATGTTATATAAGCTACCAACTGAGCAAACAATAAGAAACACCACAGAATGATCACAACTGAAACTTTATTATGTCAAAAACAGCAAAGATACATTTATATCAGTTATTAACTGTTTTAAAGATTGTCAAAATAAATTAGGTACATAAACAAAAATGTTTGTTGGCTCAGTAAGTTGTAGTGTATCCTCAGGCACATCAACAATTTAATAGCTGTAATAATTAAACATAACATACCACACAATCTACAAACTATTGTGCTTAAATTAACAGTAGCCTAAATAACTGCTGAACTTCATCACACTTTGAAGCATTTCTTATTCTGAAAACATAGTCAATATTTTCAGTGGCACTTTAACGCGAAACAGGAAACTCATGAATATTCATGTATGCTCCGCCCAGCGTCACCGAATATCTCAGACACCGAAAATTTCAGAACACCGGCCATTCATAACTTTATACTAGCCAAAAAAAAAAGAAAGAAAAAGAAATAAACCAACAGCTTGAGGCTGTCTACACAGGACGTGAGTACTAAGGGTGTGCGATATTGGCAAAAAAAAAAAAAAAAACTCTCAATATTTTCTGGGATTTTATTGATAAAGATAATTAGACGATATTTATGTGCTGATATTTTAAGGACTACCGTGGACAGCTGACTATAGTTTTTGATATTCTTCATGTTCTGTGTGGTGGTCAGTTCACAGCAGTGATATGAATCTTTTCCAATAAGGTTAAATTGATTTTAACCTTTCATGGGCATTTTTACCGTTATAAAGCCATTTTATAAAGTCAAATTCTTACATTTAATCAATCAATAATAATAATAATAACAACAATAATAATACATTTAGGCTGTTACTTAAAAAATGAAATCAGTATCTAGAAAATTCATCTTTGCAGAAGTTTATGGCATTTAGATGTATTTTCACATGTTAATGCAACTTAGAGGGACGTGGAATGCTTTAACCTGCAGTTACAAATGCATGAATAAAGTTTTGATATTTTAAACATGAAATGTTGAATACTGATGTTTGAAATTATTTAAAAAATGAAAAGATACTTTAAATGTCAAATTAAAACCGCCAGTAGGTGGCAGCAAGTCACTGTTAATAAGTGAGTCATTGAACCGAATCATTTAAACAGCTGATTCATTCAGGAACGAAACACTGTCATGTTGCTCAGAGACGCAAAACACCTCTGTGGCTGTGTTTAGAATGTTTTGTTGTTGTTGAGGAAAGAGCAAAATCAGGCAATATGGTGTCTAAAACGTAAGTCTCTTAATATTAACTTTTTGTTAATTGAACTGTTGTATAAAATCAATATCACATTTGTAACCATGCTGATTCTTTAAGAAAAAACGGCACTCTTCGTGTTATATTGATTAACTACATGAATTAATATAAAAATATACATTTTCTTCCCCCTTATCTTGAATTATGTGATCATTCTTAATGCATATTAATAGACTGAATAAAGGTTTAAAAATAAAAATGTTAATTGCTACATTCAAATAGGCTAAGTATTTTAAAATGCAGGCTAAGAGTCACTAATTAAACAAGTATATGTTCAGCTAATTGTCAGCCTCTTACATGCATGCTTCTTGTAAACAATTAGCGAATATGCATATAAACAGCCTTTTAATTAACAGAGTGGAATAATCATGGCGGATTGTACGACATGCAAACATAAAAGAAAACCAAACTGGACGCAAGAAGAGCTGTTACTGGTTAATGAAAACAAGTATATAGGCTAATCAAAAGAAAATTGTCCCCCGACAAGTTCTACAACAGTCATATTACCCCCGCAATTAAGGCAATATACCTTTTCAAAAGCTCATTATTGTCAAATGTTTCTAAAATATTTATATTCCAAGGCAGATTGCCGGCAGTTAACAGCCATTTTAGAATAGTTTGTGGTTCGGTCTTAGTGACTTGGGAGTTCTCTTCACTACTCCTAAAGTTTCACAGATTTAGGAGCTAGTTTTAGTGCTAAAATGCTTTGTGAAATACTCTTAGAGCAAACATTTAGGACTGACACGCCCATTATTTTTAAGATTTTCTCCTAAATCGGCGAGTTATGAGCTACTTTTAGCCTTAAGATGTTTTGTGAATACGAGTCCAGGGCCCATATGTATAAAACTTCTCAGAAATACTCTTAAGAATAGTGTTAATCTTTGACTTAAGTGTCAAAAAATTCTTAGAAAAAGTAGGACTTTTCGAAGAGTAGGAGACTTTGATAAAGAAGCTAAAAGTAATTTTCAGTAAAGTCTAAGACTGATCCTTAAGTGTTGACTGAGGTGACACTTAAGTGTTGTGAAATAAGGACTACAGTGATGTCAACACAAAATGGCTGACCTTGACCTCTGAATCAGCCAATAGTGAGCCTGCTCATGTAAAGCCACAGCAGCACAACACCAATCATTTAATGTAACTAAAATAAAATCATTTAATTACATTAAATGTAATCATTAAATCATTTGACACTGAAATAGTTTAATATTTAAATGCATTTTTTAATGCTTTGCATTGTGCAAAATTATCACAAATTATTACTGATGCTTCATTTTCTGTTGGTATGTATCCTCATTTACAGTTGGAGTAATGATGTGAACATGAGTTCCATCAATGGCTCCAACAACTCCAGGAAAGCCCACCATCCTCATAAAAGTGGCTTGTTTTTTCAATATGGTTTGGTGGTTTGGTGGTCAGTTGGAAAGTCAATAAACTGCCATATAGTAGTGGCCAAAAGTGATGTCTGAAAATTTGACATCTTCACCCTTAATTAAAAAATAAAAAAAAAGAAAGTGCAAGATTTTGTAAGCATATTGCATAGTTGCTTAGAATCAGTCAGTTTATTTGGGATAATAATGCAATGAAACATGCCAAATTGTGCAGTCATAATTTTTGGCCATGCTGTCACACAAAAAAAAATTATGAACACATGCAAAAACAACACTGTAAAAAATGGAAAGGGCTATTTACTTTAAAAAAAAGATAATACACTTAATATTTTTGAGTAGTTTTTAAGGCTTGTTTTTAATGGAATCTACCTGAATAAATCATGTAAAATCTCCTAAATTAATTAATCTATGACACAATGAACTTAATTTAATTTGTGAAATGTGCTCATTTATTTTAAGTTGATTCTAAAAAGTCTGTGATTTTGAGTGAGGCCTGTGTGTATTTGACTTTGAGTTATTGTGTACATTTAATAGGCTGTATAAAGCCAAACAGCTCAAGTGGGAAAATACTTGAGAAATACCGCAAAGTACTGCACTGGCTCTAGCAAAGCTACTGCTCATTGAACAAGGCTTAATGCCTTATAGGAGTAGTATCCGGTAGTAACCATAAGCTCTACTCTTCTGCACAATGGAAACTTCAATGTAACAGAAACTCTTTCAAATGTCAAACATAACTGAACATTAAACATTTAATAGATATTTCCCTTCACTCAAAAACATATAAAATACCATTTAATTTCAAAATTTACTCTCCATCCAGCCATATGCAAAGCATGCAACAATCACCTTCGAAAATAAAACTGCAAAATTGAGCTAATTCTCTTCAAATAAATAGGTAGCCGCCCTCTTTCCTTAATTTTATTATTATTATTTTTTTCCTCATCAAAATGAGGAAAACACATCTCTTGGTTTTATTAGTAAAAAGTCCTCAATATTTTCTATACAACACTGAATCACAATTTCTTTAATGAAATATACTCACTATTTTTAATTATCACCTTAATTTTTTAAATGAAAATTATAAAACCAATGATTCATTTTTTACAGTGAAGAGGACCAATGAAACGTTAATATCTTCTGTTGTAGTCAATGTTCCAATGTTGCCAATTTAGTGATTTTGTCACTAGATTTAGTGACTTCCTCACCCCTTTAGAGACTTTTTTTCAAAAGCCTAGCAACAAAATCAATTTCTTGGACAAACCTTATCTACATTCCGAGACTCTCCCATGATGTCATAAAGGCGAATTCACTGATCTAAATAAATATAAATATAAATATACTGTAGATCAGTGAACTCACCTTTATGAGCAACACTAAGTGACCAGTTTTAGCTACTTTCAATTGAAAGCAGTTGGCAACACTGGTCAGTGTTTTTTTTTTTTGTCCATATTTTAATGGTTTAAGTGAAATGTGGGGTCATAAAAAAAAATCCACACATCACTTTTGGCCACTGTTGTGTTTGGTGGGGTTAGTGCCACAATATGTAAGACCCTGCTTACAGTGTCATCACTGGTGCATTGCTGCAGTTTTCCAATTTTCCAGACAAAAAAAAAAAAAATTGTAATTACTACTTTCATTTCTGCAGTTAGAGCATTGAATTGTTGAGTGGAAGAGGTTATTACATTTCTGGGACTGGAGAGATAACCACTGTTGTAAGGACCTACTTAAAGGAACACTCCACTTTTTTTGGAAATAGGCTCATTCTCCAACTCCCCCAGAGTTAATAAGTTGAGTTTTACCGTTTTTGAATCCATTCAGCCGATCTCCGGATCTGGCGAGAGCACTTTTAGCATAGCTTAGCATAGATCATTGAATCCAATTAGACCAGTAGCATCGCGTTTAAAAACGATCAAAGAGTTTCGATATTTGTCCTATTTAAAACTTAAATAGGAAGATCGGCTGAATGGATTCAAAAACGGTAAAACTCAACTTATTAACTCTGGGGGAGTTGGAGAATGAGCCTATTTCCAAAAAAAGTGGAGTGTTCCTTTAAAATACTTCAAGCAGCTACATGAAGTCTTGTGTATTTTTGCCCTTTGGGAGCCCCCTACAGTTGAATGAGTGGAATTCATTATTCGGTTGAAGGCAGCATAAGAAGTTATTGAAAACTATTTGAATGGATTTAATGTTCGATTCACTCTGGGGATGTCTATTCTGCTCTGTTTTGAAGCATACAGGTCACAGAAATGTTACACCCCTTTATTTCACACAGAATGCATTTATTGTTCTTCAGATTTCTAAATTTCTCTCTTCTGTATTTTAGAATGCATTTAATTACATACAGCCTAGTCACCAAATCCAACAAGGCAGCATAAGAAGTTACCATGATCTGTTTCCCCTCTCTTTTTCACACAGAATTGCTTTAATGTTCACCAAATCCTCTCCGGCAATGCCTAAACTCCTCTATTTCATACTCTGGAAAGCATTTTGGTTCTTTTATAAACAGCTACAGACATATAGCAATGTAACCGAATCTGACAAGGCAGCATAACAGGATGCTGAAATCCATTTGCCACGGGTGCCACAGAAATAAACAGTACTATAGTGTATAAATTGAGGTTTTTGTTGGTTTTATTTTTGAACTTTACATGGAAAAGCACAAAAGTATTTATATTAATAACGGTGATTAAAAATGCTTCTTGTATTGCAGTATGTGATTACTCAGGGCTCAAATACTCCACATGCTGATATTTTGCAGTCCTGTTTGGGCCTCTCGTTGTAGGTGGGCACTGCCTCTAATCTCTTCAGAACCTCTGTGCCCTCAACAAGTTGCCTGGGAGAGAAAGAAAAAGCTGTGATGGAGATTTTCAATTTTGTAAGAATGGTAAATAGCAAAGATAATAATTAGGCATTTACCTTTTGGATATTGTCTGCATTAATAATGCAAAGCAAAATATCAAGACAAGCTCTCATAACTTGGGCTTTCTTGTGTATATACAGTATACAATCTATTGGAGTCATTACCCAAAAGCCACATATTTGTGGTCCATCCAGGAGGCTGGCTGCAGTGTGATGTAGAACTGAGAGCCATTGCTATGAGCACCTTTATTAGCCATTCCCAGAATGCCACGCTTGTTGTTGGATATGACAAAATTCTCATCTAGAAGAGAAAACCGTCTGGTACTTTGTATATGTAAGAAACAATGTGTATATCACACACCTTAAAGTCACCATGAAATCATAATTGACAGTTCTTATTTTAATGGAATATTGCAATGTTTATAAATGATTTATCCGTACACATGATTTTTTTTTTTCATGTCCTCTCAATCTTGTGACAATTATCAAGTTAATTAGGTACTGGTCTACAAAATTAGGTACCGGCCTACATTTTTTCCTTTTTCTTTTGATGTCACGATAGGGGAGGAAAAAGGACACAATTTCCATTTCATGCTGACTTCAACAACAAAAATATGTACCAAGTACCAACACACTTATGTAGCACAAACTCTGTACCCTCAAATGTTGGGCCATAGATAGCCTCTCCCCCATTGCCTTTCCTTTCAGGTGAAATATCTGTAATCAAACTCGTATAAATCATATATCAATGAATAATATACAATAACAGGTTTTTTATATTTCGATACGATTATGATTATTATTATCTTACCTCCACCCTGCAGCCAGCCATTTCGCACAACTCTGTGGAAAATTGAGCCCTTATAGCTCAGCTCAAGGTTACTCTTGGACAAACCTGCCTCTCCAGTGCACAAGGCCTTAAAATTCCTACACGTCTTTGGACACAAGTCTGAGAACAGCTGACAGGTTACATTTAAAACTCTTTGAGAGTGGAGAAGAATGAAGTGGAAACACATTTCCACAACAACTCAAGTAATCAAATTATCAATCAGCTTACATTATCAAGAGGCATAACAATTATTTACCTCAAACAACAGTCTGCCAAATGCCTCTCCACCGCTTTCAATATCCATATAAACAAAAATATGCTGTGGGAAAGAGAGAGCAGATGTTGCAAATCTTGTAGCTATTATGTGAAATTATAGATAGTTGTAGTCTAACTGCATATGATGTGCGTTTATTCATTCAGTGGATTAACATTTATGCCTCGTCCTTGTGTTAATTTACCCCTGTGCTTCGCAGGATGCTGGTGTAATACTCCTCAGCCAGGGCTTTATAAAGCGCCTGTGGTCGATGGAAAGAAAACTTCCACTCTTTCTCTGCCCAGCTGGACAGTTTCCTCTCATCACCGAGCAACTGACCGTTTGCGAAGGACATTAGACAACCGCTGTACTGCCAAACCTCCCCTTTCAGCTCCTTGACAAGTCAACGTACGTGAGCGACTTATTACTAAAACGCAGATATAGGAAACAAGCGAGCTGTATATAATTAGTAAGTGTCTTAACCTACCCTCTTTTTATTCGATAAATAGTCATGCCAGTCACATTCCAGCAACGGGCGAATTGTTGGATCCTCAAATGACTCCGGGAATTCATTTTTCAGTCCCTGTAAGTAGAGCCGTTATGGCTTTTTAACAGTTAGCCATGTTAAAATGCTAAATACAAAGTGATCAGCCTCTTAAAAACTTTACCTCGGCAATGCTTTTGGCTATTTGAAAATTATGTTTATTTAAAAGACCGACGATCTCCAAATGTACGGTGGATGCCATGTTGTGTGCGTCTCGTTGTCAGGGTAACCGAGGCGAATGGCGCACAACGATGACGAACCGTTCTGCATATTTATTTATGCAGTATCTATCTAGCTATCTATCTGTCTTTTTCTATCAGTCATTTTATTTATTCATTATGCATTAAGTTCTTAATTTAAAAAAATAACACCAAACGTTCAATACAAGAACACATCACAAAAATCAATTAAAATGTATTTATTGGGCTCAGTCATATATTTAATTGTCCATTGAAAATAACATGTTAACAACGTCCTCTCAAAATGTATATCTATGAATTTTACTAATGTAACATCAACCAATACTGTCAAATTTCGTGATGTGCTGAGTCTGACTCAAGGTTTTTTTATTATTTGGAGTTATGTTCTAACTTCCCCCAAGCTGTATCAGACCCGAGGCTGTTTTGGTGGACTCCTCCAGGGCCAGAAACCTGTCCAGCTTCTGTGCAAAATCAGGGGGCAGGTTGTGAGGGGATCTGTATGTCTTCATGGTGGTACTCAGGTATGTGATGAGCTCACAGCTTTCCTCAAACTTCTGAAGTTTCTTTTTGTACTTCTGTCGTATATAGTCTGGGTTTCTGCTGTTGAATGCTGTGGGGGTGGAAAGGTAGAAAGATTTCAAGTGTTTACTTGGACTTGAAAATATCCTACATTGAATGAATGAGTGAATGAATGAATTCTCATTTTCAGCTAGACATTCAAGGCCACCTTTCAGATGAAAAGCCAGGTACAATATAGCAGATTTCTTCACACTGAGAAAGGGCAACTTTGGCTTGAGTTGACCAACAGCTGTCATGGCTTTGATTATGGGTACTGCCACACTCTACAAGAGAAAACAAAAGTTTTTCATTTTTAAATACAGTTACAATAATAGCAAACGCAACTGTGGTTAAGATAAGTAAATAAATTACTTATAAAAAATTACTTACACCTTTTTTTTTGCTTTAAACACTATTGCTTTAAAACCAAAGCTTTAAACACTATTTTACCACTTGTTAAAAACATGGTCTACTGATGGTTACACAATTATGTGACCAATATTGATAGGTAGACAAAAGCAGCAGATTCCCTCTTACTTGTTCCAAATAGCCCAGGTTCGGTAAAGAGGTTAGTGAGACTGGATCTTCCAACGGAGGTAGTTTATGTGGAAGTTTCTGCTCCCAGTAAGTCTCAGGTGACCTAAGAACAGTTCTCTTGTGAATTATGTGTTTTCTATTTTAAGATGTATTGTATCCCTGTAATGGCAAAGTAATTGCACTAGCCAATCAGGAATCCCCTCTACAAAATAACTACTCACTGGAGAAATTTTTCTTGTTTCTTTTTATTCTCAAAGAGATAGATCTTATTTCGATACTCAACAGCATACTCCGTGTTTCCACGCACCAAGGCCTCATACCTACAGGTGAAGAGAATAACATGGCAGGAATGTATTTTTACTTGTAATGAAGTTAAAAATGTAGCTTATTAATGATTAAAGTGAGCAAGACTACAGTAAAATTAAGGTTATTCTTTCCGTAAGTGCTGTAGAGTGTCTTTGCTGTACCTCTGCTGACCATCGAGATAAGTGACAGGGCAGAAACCCTTCATCTCCACCTGTTGAGGGAACCTACTCTTCACCTGGCCTGCATTGAGCTTATGAGGCAGGAGTGGAGGAGGAGGTAATGGGTAGGGGCAACCAGGAGCCACAAACTGTTCCGGGGACTCCAGAAATCTCTTATTAAACACATAAAGAGAGATGTGAGTGAACTGAACCAATATTTCTGTGTTCTGCTGGACCATCTGATCCTTTACCTCTAGATATTCCCTGCTGGCCGTTTTGTAGAAGTGGCCCCTGAACTCTGCAGCCAATTCCAGTGAAGTATTATGTGAACAGTCCACCAGATGGCGATGAAGAGCTAAGCTAACTGGACAGTACTGCCCAAACTCCCCTAGTCGGGACTGCAGCTCTCGTGGGGTAATGCACAGTCTGTTTATACAGGCTGCCTGGCCTGTGAGAATGACAGAATGCTGTCATAGAAGAATGTGTAATACAAGTGATTCTTGTTTGACAACGGTGCGTCATTTGCATGCTCTCACCTTTGTGAATCTTTTCCAGGTAATCATGAATGTGTCTCAAGCTAATGTGAACCTCATCTAAAACTCGCACCCACACCCACCACTTGCTCTTGTGAGCATCAACGGGAGTCCAGTTGTGATACTGTTGATGAAAGTGTAGTCTGACAGCTTCAACTTCCTGCCTGAAGCAAGAGTTGCGAATGTTTTGGACCTGGGGGCTGTCATGCACCGGGTAAGGCCTGTTGGAGAGAGCTGCCATAAGCTTACAACTTCTGAACATTTGCATTTAATATACATAATATGCCAGACCGCAATACCACGAAATTTGTATCACTGTCCATGGGGAAAAAAAAAACTTTATACACGTTGTAGTTTTCAGCAGGGGTGTACTCCAGAAAGCAAGGTTAACTTACCTTCACATAAACCCTGAACTCTCGGTTGATTAACCCAAACCTTGCTTACTCGAGGTATGCTGGTTCCAAAAACTCATCCGGGAGTAATTTTAAATAATCATTTAATCATAATAATATATCATGTAATATAATTTAATATCATAATATATAATATGTGAGCAATCTGTCACACCCACTGAAGCCTCGTTAGAAGGTCTCTGAAGTAAACTCACTCTGAAATATAACCTACTCAGGAACAGGTTATGTTCAGTGAATAAGCTGCTATGGCTTTTTACATACCCTGAAAGTTACCTCTGTTTTTGGAACTGAAAGAGGAGTTTATTTGCTTGCTTACCCTTAAACATGCCCAGGTATGTCACATAACCTGCTTTCTGGAATACCACCCAGGTAGGTTTAGGTCAGTGTTGTTTACTAAATTGTTAACAAAAAGTACTAAAAATAATTTATTAATTAAAATAAAATCTAAATATTATTATAAATTAAAAAAATGTGCACGGAGCACTCTCTCCTCTGCATCATGAGTAGACACGCCTCTTACTGCTGATTGGCTACAAGTCGGTTTTTTAAGCGTTTTTGAGAAAATGCATACCCCACCTTTATTATTTAATATTACTTATTATTTTTAAAATATATATAGAAAAATAAAGCATACAAAATTACTAAAATTAAAAAGCAAACTGAAAATGTAAAATTAAATAAATAAATAAATGTGCTGGTCTGACCTGTTGTTTTTTTCTCTGTCCCTCAGGCCTCTCCGCAGCACTTCTGCCGTCTCCAGTTGCAGTTCAATCACTAGCATAGGAATAATGCTGCAGGATTCCAGCAATTCGGCCTGATGCTTGGTCACAGGGAAGCCGTCCAACACAAAACTGAGGATCACAATGTATAGTGACACACACACACATAGGTTATTTTTCTTGCAGAAGTACATTCTTTGATTGGGATATAGTTGTGGTCCTCACCCACGTGTGCTGCAGACCAGGCTCATTACTGCCACTTCCAGGCACTGGATGGCCAGTTCATCAGGTACAGTCAAGCCCTGGTTCAAATGCTTTTGGACTTGATTAGCCAACTCCGTTTTGGCCTGGTTGTTGAGCACCATACGTATTGCATCCCCAATTGAGAGACGAGCGAGACCATATTCACGTGCAAACACCCGGGCCACTGTGTACACACACAGTTAAGAAGCCATTAACTACTACAAAAACAATTGCGTTTTAGGTATTATATATTTTTGAGTGTCTAAAAAACACTTGTAATGACTGACCTGTGGTTTTGCCTGCTTTGGGTGGGCCAATGATAGCCAGTTTGATGGGAAAGGAAGGGTTGGGCTGTGGTTGACGAAGATATTTAATTGGGTTGATGATGAAGGTGTTGCGTGTCTCCTTGGATGCAAAAAAGTAGATGAATGGGTGTAGGATGACAGGAAAGGCGGTGTTGAAAGGGCCCTGCAGAGGCTGGATCAATTCTCCTTCTGCATACTACAGAAAATATAAGCAAACTGTTTTTATTTTTCTGCTGTTTTAGGATTTTATTTTCATATTCATTGAAAATCTGTTGTATATCTGCCCTTACCTTAACAGGATCCCAGCACCCGAAGGCACTGGGATATTTAAAGGATCTGTACAGGAGGCTTCTGGCGAGACCGTAGTTGATTGGCTGGCACATTTGAAACAGTGACTCTCTGTTAACCATCAGAGGTTTGATTCCCTGTAGGAGCTGGTACCTCACAATCCGAGGCGAGCGGCCTGCGCTTACAACCAGACGGGGGACTTGGTTGTCTGTTAGAAAGTCCTAAAAAAACATTCTATATTTTAACTGGCATAATAACCTATACATTTGATTCTAAAATGCCCTTTCAGCATCTTCTCCTTACCATCATACTGGTAAGGTTGTTGTCATCCTTCTCAAACCTTTGACTGATCTCCATTTCCAGCCTCTCTTCTGCACCAGCTTCTGTTTCTTCATCCTCTGCCTCTTCCTCCACAGCAGGAAACTCCTCCAGCAGCATAGCCTCCATCTCCTCCAATTCCTGCTGCTCTTCGTCCATCGCCTCTGATTCTTCTTGCACCTCCTCGTCATCCTCATCCTGATGGAGCAACAAAAGTCCAGTCAGAATCTGTCTGAGCCATTCACCGAAGCAAGTCACAATGACAGCGATCCATGACCTGTTCTTTGAGGGGCCTCAGAGTGAGTGGGCTGGGTTTTTTGGGTGCATGTTCAGCCATAAGCTCAGCTCTTCTCTGTGTGATAGCCCGCTCCTGCAGTTTGACACAGACCAATGAATATTTAGTCAAAAAAAAAGTTTCACCTGCTTTATGGTACATATCAGCTATTTATTTTGCCTTTTTGGTTTTTAGAACCTTTTATCCCAAGTGCTGAAGTTTTGGATAAACACTCACCCTGAGTTCCCTCCTCAGCTTAATGACCAGACGCAACTGTTCTTGTCTGCGGTCTCGTCTCTCTCTCCAACGTGTGAGCCGCGAAGGCAGGAGACGCCGCACCACGTCAGAAACCTCTACCGACATCTTTGCCACTACATCTGGAAACAAGTGGTGCTCCACCATGAAAGACACCTCCTCTTGGTTTTGGGGAAATCCCTCCAGAATAAACCCTGTTGATCTGAGAGAGAAATTGTAAGCAATATTTTGCCAGAACATTACAAAATGTGTCTTTTATTTCATTATTTAGTCATCTTCATACATCCAAACCCACGTTGTTATTTTCCCTTTGAATATAGAATGAAATTCATATGGACTACTTTTATTTTTGCTTTTTGACATAGTATCATTAGACTATAACAATAAAAACATATGCATTATGTCTATTTTACTTTTAATAATAATATCTGAAATAAAAATAATTTAAAGCTATATAAAATATTTTTTAAAAGACTTATAGAAAATATTAGAAAAACTAGACATGACAAAGCACATAAAAGTTGAAAATGAAATCTAATTTAATATATGATTAAATAATAGTATATAAACAATATTAAAATAACACTGTGTCAAATTGATTTTTATCTTTGTTTTGGGCTGTTTCGTTTCATCGTTAAGCTACAGTTATTTAAAAATGTATAGGCAGATAAGATATTAAAGAAAGATAACTCTTTAAAAGTGTGAGTTTTGGTCAAACAGATTACCAGTCTATTTATAGCTATGCTTTTTTTCGTCGTTTTTGTGTGAATCAGCATTTACTTGTAGGGCTCCTGGTTCCACCACTGTGATAAAACCATTTCCAGTATCTCCAGAGGGAGAGGATCTCCATCCTGCAGATATGCCTTTATGGCTTCTTCATCGTCAGTCAGTGCTTGTTCTTCCTACAAAAACACAATTACAGTTACTCAGTGGCAAGCTATGCCTCAAAAGACAAAAATACAAACATCACGCTTTTACCTTTGTGTCAGGATTATCAGATGCAGTATCCTCATGACCTGGCTTGTCGTCCTGGTCTTGAGGGGACACTGTGGTCTGACCCTGGGCCTGAGCCTCCAGCAGGCCCTGCAGCTCCTCTGGAGGTTCCTCAGGGGGTTCAGTATCATCTGCATATGACACATGTTTCTGGGTCTTCCGTAAGATGAGCTCCTGCAGCCGCTCTCGGAACTGGATGTGAAAGACTCCCAGCTGCTCTGCAAGCCACTTCCCATGGGAGGTCTTCCCAGAACCTCTCACTCCTAGCATGAAGACCCGCAGCGCAGGTGGCTGGTGGTATGAAAATGGTTTTGTGTTATATGTACATTATTTGTACATATCTGTCATTTTCTATTTGTTTTCACAGATGTAATTGATGTTCAAAAGTACAAAACAAGGTCAGAGGTCTGTTGTCACTTGCTGAAATGTTTGTGTGTTTTTATCTTAATAAAATGCTGTTCATACCTTTAGTAGTTGTGTGTTAGAGATGTAGAGTTCAGGATTATGTAGGAACTTTTCTTGTGCCTCTGTGCTTGAGAAATAATAGACTTTTTCTCTGTACTTTGCAACATATTCGTCCAGACACGGTTGTAGCATACCCCTCTCCTTCAGAACCACTGGACAAAAATGCTTGGAGTCTCCCAGGTGCCTCTTAAAGCTGGTATCCTCCTGAGACCATCATAAACAAGAGTGGTATGATATTCTGAGAATAAGTAACAGGTGTTTTTTTTTGTATAAATTGTTGGTCTAAGTCAGGGTTTCCCAAACTGGGGTTTGTGAGTTGATGAAAAGCTAATTAAATAAAAATAAATGTAAAATTAAAATAAATTTGAATGCTAAAATGTATCCTGCGTCAACAGCCCCTTAAAATCAACATGGATTTTATTCCCAGCTCATTTTACATCTCTATTATGATGTATTTTGGAGTGAAACAGGATCTTTAATTAGTGCTGCATTAATGATGGGTGCAACCTCTGATTCTTGTTCCTCCTCTTCATTAACATCTTGTTTCTCAGCCTGTGTCAGTGCATGTAGGGCCTCTTCCTCCTCCTCCAGGTCTGCACTAGATATGCTCATAGCTTTGTACTTAAATGGCTCTAAGAGAGAAAGTAAAAATATAGTGAGTGAGAGGGAGTGGCTGCTAATATAGAGTGAAAGAAAGCCTGAAACAGTCAGATAGTCCACTCCACATACTCTCCATATGGTAAATCATATCTTGGAGTGTGTCCTGAGGCGTTTTGTTGCTGATGTCCAGTATAGCGTAGCTACAGGTGATTGTGTGCTTCATGTTTTCCCAATCTGCCAAAAATTGCTTCAGCTGCACACTAAAAGCCTCCATCTCTGGGCCGTCAGGATAACCATTTTCCCACACCGTTGGCAGCGCCATCTCTGCACGCCCAGATATATATTTAGATATGCACAAATAAACACCATGAAGTCATAAAATTATAACTGACACTCAAGTAAAGGTAAATAACAGTGAGTGCTGAAGAAAAATATATAAAGATATATAATAAACAATAAGAAAAACCTTCATCGTTTAGAGTTTTGTCTTCTTCATCAGACTTATCAAAACTCTCTGCAAATACATAGAAATTACTTGTCAAATGTTAAAGTATGTTTTGATATTTAAATGAAAAAAGCTGAATTTTAAGCAGCCATTCACATGATTGTTTAGTCATTCTATTATGTAGATCTGCTGCTCAAGAAATTATTTTTAATATGTTGAGAACAGTACTGCTTAATATTTTGTGGAAACCATGATGCATTTTATTCTTTATAACTTTTGTAACATTATGTTATTATGGTAGTGTATGCGCACTGTCAGTGTGAATGTAGAGTATCTGTTGTTGAGAGATGTTAAAGAGTACTACCTGACTCCTCGTGCAGTGTCTCTAGTGTGGACTTGGTGTCAGTAGGCTGTGAATCTTTCTTTGAGTCCTCAGTGTGTTTCCTGCAAAAAAGCATGAAAACTGCTTAAACTATGCTGAAAACAGAACCTTACCACCATTTAAAAAAAATGTAAACCACCACTTTATTACATTTTCATTATGAAATCCGTAAACTGTATTTTAAACATTGTTTTTCTCCACAGGTTTTTGAGATCCATTTAAATACAGTTTGATCTGAATGAATATCTAATTTAAACCTGGAAGCAGTTCTAGGATTTTGAACATTTCATAATATTTTTAATTGCAAAGTTATTAAATTAGAATAAAATGCAAAACAGAAGGATTTCCTCCAGTGATTTAAAATGTTTATTTCTCACTGTATATTTCCTGAACTTGTGCTCTTATATTAGCCACACTCACAGTCTCTCATTGATGTCTTGTGTCTTCTGCAGTTTTCTGTCTTTTTCTAGGCGGGCCAGCACAGCTCTATCCACCGTTTCTTTATTCCGTTCGTACATCCTGGTTAGTACAGTCCTTCCTTCAATAAATAGCAACAAATGACCATCACACCTAAGTGGACATCTTGGCCTAAACAACCATAAAATATTATTTGATGTCAAAATCAAGACTAAGAAATGATGGGTGCACATATACTTTTCTCACCCTCTCCATCATTGTCTTTCAGACAGAATAGGACTTCTGGTGTTACAGCACTATGTAGTTCCTCAATAGTGATCAGCTGTGATCTGCTGCTGGGAATGTTGTCCAGTATCCATCCCCTTTTATGTTCAACATCTTCAGCATCAATCTAACAACACACAGGCACTCTTAAACACAAATAATGCTATGTAAGTATGAGAGCTAAAGGAGGAAGCTCAGCGGTCTACCTCTCTTATGTGCTTCTCAAAGGCCTCCAAAAAAAGCTCCCGTGGAGCTGTGACTGGAGACTCTGCTGCTTTCTTCACAGCTTCCTCCACAAAAGCTTGAACATCTGGGTGATCTTCTGTCACCTCTATTGCTGTAAAAAGGACACATTAACAATTCAGGGTTATTTTATAGTTTTAGGCTATTTTTATATTTTCAGTTTTATTTTTAATTTGTTTAATTTTTAGTAATTTTGTAATGTGCTGTTGTCATTTTTATTAGTTGTTTTGAAAAGTTCTATTTAGCTTTACTTTTATTTCAATTTTAGTACTTCAGAGGTTTAGAGTTTTAATCTAGTTTACGTTTTTAATCTAATATTTATATTTTATTGTATAGCTTTATTTCACAGAATGAAAACACCTTTTTATAGTTTTAGTTATCAATAACAAATAATTGTAGCATGGTGCATTCTATAGTATTTATAATTTATAGTATTTTAACACTGTTTAACTACTGGATTACTATTTAACTTCATACCTTTTTCACTTATTTCACCAACTGGGTGTGTATCTAAAAATAAAGTGAATGATACCAGTTAACAATATGTTAAAGCACTGAACATACATTGTTATCAATGAAACTGAGGAGGTGTAAAGTCCATGCTGTCTGTGGATTGACCTCACCTGTGTAAGTTTCACCAGACTTCCCTTCATTAGTTGTCACATTACCTACAAAAATGAAGAAACACCATCTTAAAGATGTCCCAGAATATTTTTCCAGCTTAAAAACAAATTAAGAAATTATTCTATCACGCCATGGAGCTTGGTTTGTAGATTTACCAAGCTTTTGTTTTCTAACCTGATGTATTTGTAGCCTCAAGCTGCATCTTGGTCCTGACCTTCTCTAAGCCTGCGAGCGTGGCATCTTGATGCACTTTGTCCAACATGTCTTTTGTGAACGTACCAAGTGTATGCTCCATCAGCGCTTCAACATCTACCACCACAGCCCCATAATACTCAGCTAGCAGTGCACTCACTGTGCTCTTTCCTGAGCATGGCGGGCCGATCACAGACACCTTGCAAGGCAAGTGGGGTACGTGTGGCAGAAGGTAGCGTCGAGGGTTTGCCATGAACTTCTGCAAGGCTTCCTGAGATGACAGGAGGTAGAATTTATCTATGAAGCTGGTGGAGAGAAAAGAGTGAATTTATAAACAGCCCCTCAGGACGAAAAAGTTTATTTCTAATAAATTAGTTTTCACTAACCCAATGGCAAACTCTGGTCTGCCCTTGACGATCCTACCCTCTTTGAGCGCCACCGGACAGTGGCCAGACCATCGACTCCTTCGCCAATGAAAGCCTGGTGCGACATTTCTACAGGAAGACAGAGTCCGAAACAGCTCCTCCTAAAAAAACAGCCAAGGTGAAGAGGCACATAAAATGAAGGTCTGTTTAGAGAGGTGTGTGTTTACAGTAACTGACCGTGTCCGTCTGATCAGCAAGCTCTGCTTCCTCTGTCGGCATTAAATGCACAGGTACAGCTGGACATCTTACAGCCATGAACTCCAAACGAGACATTACTGACTGTGGACATGCACAGACAAGTGTAAAGTTTAGTGTTTAAATCATTACATTATATATCATATTATTTGAATGATTTAGTGATTTTAAGACAGAATTATATTTTATAGCTATAGTTCAGCCAAAAATGAAAATTGTCATCATTTATTCACCCTCAAGTTGTTCCAAACCTGTATGAATTTCTTTATGCTTTTGATGACAAAAGAAGATATTTTTAATAATGTGGGTAACCAGACAGTTACTGGTCACCACTGACTACATCAACATTATTAAAAATATCCTCTTTTATATTCAACAGAAGAAAGAAATTCATGCAGGTTTGCAGCAACTTTTCAGATTTTCATTCCAACAATATAGTTCCCCTATGACTTTATCATTATAGTTGTGATATGGACTAAATTATTGTCATAAAATTAGAACAGTTACTGAAATGTTATAGTTTCCATCCTTCGTCATTAAAGCTGGACTGAGTTCACCCACCTCAAAGAGATCCTCTGGATCCTTGTTTCCATCCAGCTCAAACAAAAATGGAGGATTGTGGTCTGCCATGTAATCCTACACATCCAACATAAGCATAATGCTCATTGTTTCTATAATAGTGTGTACAGTTTGTAAGTGTGCAATACTATAGATGCCATTACCTCTAGAGGCCTGAGGATGGTGTCCTTATAGCACATGATCCTGCTGTTGGTGTTCTCTGGGTAATTTTCACTGACTCTTACTAGCTGTGTGATCATGTCTTTCTGGAGCTCTAACTCTTCCATCTTAAACAGATTTTCAATTGCATTTAGTCAATTGTGCACAGAACCTCAATATTTGGCAGTTCTGAAATCACTCATGAAACTTAACTTTTGTTGCAAACTTACTGTAAATAGTTTATACAGTGCTTTGGTAAAGTGTCTGGCAAATAAATCACTGCAGTAATATACTGGTTCTCATTTGGGGGGGCAGGACTCACTTGGGGGCCTTCTTAAACTTCAAATGGGACCACATGATAATTTGACATTAGTAAAAAGCTAAACAATAAAAATGTAATAAAATAACTGCAGTGATATTTCTTTTGTTTTTATATTTAATTTCAATTAATTGCAGAGTGTGGAATGGAATCACAACAATAACTGTGGTTGGTAAAGTTAATATTTCTAACAGTTTTTGTTGTTAAACATTTTGAAAACAAGCAGAATTACCAGAAGAAATATTTTCTATGAAGCTCAAGCTGGTTAAGAAACCTGGAAGCTGGTTGTATTACCTCTTCCTCCAGATCTTCTGTTTCTTCCTCTTCCTCTTCCTCATTCTCTCTGTTGCTGCCTTTCATGAGTGACTCTTTCTTCACATCAGGGTCCCACTTTTCCCTCTGGAACGTACGGCCTGTCTCTGGATGTTGACGCTCATCTGATAGTCTGCGGATCAGGTCCCTGTCTGCACACTGCACACATAAACACACTTATTATCCTTACAAAGTGTGAAGTGAATAACACTGTGTCAGCATCTTAAAATCCAGTGTAGTATAGGTAGTATTAAGATGATGAAAAACCTTGATGTTGATGATGAAGTCTGGTGGCATTCTGAGGCTTTTAATCAAGTCTATTTGTTCCTGTATCTTCAAGTATTCCTCTGACATTGATGGCAAACAGGCCAGAGCATAACCTGCTCAACCGCAATTCAGACAAGTCATTACAAATATATTATATATATATATATATATATATATATATATATATATAAGCAATAGAAAGATTTACATGTTTGTTTGTTTATTTGGTTAACTAATCATTTTTATTCAGTTATGTTATTTCAGTTGTGTCATACCCTTACCATAATGTTCTACATCAGGTGACTTGAGCCGGTCAACTATTAACTTGACCATCATCTCTTCTGGAACAGCTTTTCCTTTAGCCAGAATCTTAAAGAGCTATAGCAAAATATCTTATATGAAACAGCTAGAATATTTTGCAGGGAATCAGTTATTTCTATTGTTACCATGTAAATAACTAAACATCAGTGATACACACCTGTATACCTTGTTCTGTCTCATCACTGATGTGGCTGTTGAGAAGATCTGTATCTAAATAGGGTGAAAATAAAATAATCAGAAATTCCATATGTAATAATGGCAATGTGACATCAAAGGCACTTGATCATTTACCATCAATGAGGATGCAATTCCAAGTCTTGGCTAATTTTCTGGCAAGAGTGGATTTCCCAACACCCTGAGAAAAAAAAAAAAAAAAAAAAAAAAAAAAATACAATTTATTTGTTTTGACTAAAGATTATGGAGTTGAATTCAGTTTGATTGGGACACATTTTGCCATTGAAATGCCTGGAGAAAGGTAACCCAATCAACCTGAATTCAGCCCTACTTTTATGTTTGAGAGGAAAAAAAAAATATGTATGTTGACAACTCACTGGTTTTCCAAGGATGATAAAACATGTAGGTTTAGAGAGCAGAATCTCTCTCTCTGCTTCATCCTCGATAAGTTTATCCACTAACGGGAAGTTGGACGCTTTAGGAAGAGTGGATGACATTGTATGATACTGTAAAGCAAAAATACGGAGCTGTTAACCTATTTCAATTAATCAAGAAGTCAAACTCTAATGTTCAATATCAAATCATCGTTAATTATCAACTGACATTAAGATTTTAAAAGACCAAATGTTTTGAGTATCGCGCGCAATATCAAGTGAACTATTTTTTTATTTTCTGTTCTTCTGTAATCATATATACTTCGATGCGTCAATTAAACATAATACTCTCTTAGCTCATTGATTTTACTCACTTTAATTGTGACTGCAGCAACAGACTGTAGCCTCCATCTCTATCCGCTCTTCATTTGTTGAACGGTGTCATGGCAACCTGCGCACAACAGAACTGACAGGATAGAGAGAAAGGTTTGAGGAGCTCTTTATTTTGTTGGCGTGGGACGGTTTTATCGGGGGCACGCGCCTAGCCCTTAGTTAACTTCCGGTCTGTGTTTGTTTATCGGTCTGGCTGGTGCCGAGTCCCGACTGCAAACGCAGTTAAAGTTAAAGTGATGAGTAATGAAGTTGGGCTCAGGTTGTTGTGCTGTGGGTTTTATTTCCCATACATTTATTTATTTCTGGCGACCTGCCACAATATCAAAACTGACCGATTTTCCAAAAGGCCTTGTTGAATAAACACGTACTTCACGTTTAAAAATCAAAACGAGGCGCTGGTGTTTTTATATCACTATTTGTGAAGGAAGACTGTCTTTAGAAAATTTTCAATGTCACTTTCATTTCATCTTGCATATGCCTGATAAAGCAGCGAGCGTTTGTGAGCGGAGCTCTGCTTTGTGTACAGTGTTACCGGGGAAACCTCTCTTTCTCCCGCTTTAAAGCACCTCCTGCTGGCAGAGATTGAATTTGCATTTTCAATAAGTCCATCTGATTTAGGCAGCAAATATATTTTGCTTGTTATCAAAAATAACAACTCGAGTGACTCAAGCTGTTGTTATTGATTAGATTGATTTGGAAGTCTACCGGAAGTTAAGTTAGGGTCACAAAAGCGCGCATGCGCAGTAACGTTTGTTTATGTTGCCGTTGAAAGCAAGCTGTAACGTGTCCAAGAATTATATGATCCCCTATTTTAAAATATTTTGAACTACATTTTCCAGAAGCGTTTTTATATCCGCTTAAAAATGAACTCGTTCAATAGGACCACCAGAGGTCAGTGTTAAGCGTTCCCAAATGGCTATTTATTTATTTAAAAAACTACACACACGGGCTAAAATTTAAATATACCGGTACATCACATAGGGACACAAAGTAAAAGTCTTTTTTTAAAATTAATTAATTATTATTTTTTTATTATTATTAATTATTTGAGTTGGATATGTCTCAATATGCCACAAACTATTAACTACCCCAATAAAATACTTGTGCAGATCATTTCAGGAGTAGTAAATAATAATGATTCATTTAGCTGTTTTTAAGGTCATTTAATGCTGGATTATGGCAGTTCTCAGTTTCTCTAGTTTAGTCCATAGAAATTAATTAAACAAGCTAAACCCTGGGGACATTTTTCTGAGACATAACAAACTGCTTCCTCATTCCTAACATTAAAACTGTGCAAGAGGTGGGCGTTGCCTGACATCTACTCAGTTATATTCAGCATTACATTCAGGTTACCTGCATGACAAAAAAGTCATGCTAAACTTCTGTCCCTCAGTGTCTTCAATCTGTGCTGTGTTGTTTTTCTTTATCAGCATAATCAAATGCTGATAAGAGATGTCATGTGCAGACTCAGACCGTCTCATAAATTACAACCCGTGTCAGCTGTTTTTCACTGACACAGCACCCAGGTCCGTAGCCAGCCTATTGAAAGGGGGGGTTCTTTTTTTTTTCAAAAAGTGGACCTTTTTGCAGTTTTTCTCCTCCTTTTGTATTTAATTATGAGGTTAAAGTACTTCATTTTGGTGATCTTTTATGCACTAATTTGTGCTGGATTAGCTTGTCTGCTGGTATCTTAAAAAGAAAACAT
This sequence comes from Acrossocheilus fasciatus, assembly GCA_036784905.1. Taxonomy (NCBI): domain Eukaryota; kingdom Metazoa; phylum Chordata; class Actinopteri; order Cypriniformes; family Cyprinidae; genus Acrossocheilus; species Acrossocheilus fasciatus. Next base: position 23,378,809 of record CM071957.1, on the reverse strand, counting down.
TTATTGACAATTTGATTCAATATTGATTAAGTTGTGGCCTATCAGGTACAGTACATAGCAAATTTCTTAATATTAAAGGTTAAAAATTATTTATTTCTAGGCTACTTTATCTTTTTAAGCTTTATCTTTCGTCAAATTCTTACATTTGATCAAATTCAGTTTTAATAATAAGGGCTGTTATCAATCAAATTAAATTTACACTGCAAGATTACAACTGTAATAAATAATTTATGAGATTGATGTTTAAACAAATGTAAAAATAACAACAACGACGATAGCCTACTTTTAAACATGAAACTAAACCGCCAATAGTTGGCGGCAAGTGACCGTCTTAATAAATGAATCGAGTCATTCATTAAAACGATTCGTTCAAAATGATGAATCATTCAATAACAAAACACCGTGCTGAGTGTTGCTTTTCTTCTGTAACTTTTTTCGTTGGTGAAATAGAACAAAAACGTCAATATTGCGTCTAAATGGTAAGTGACTACATATTAGGCTACTTGTTTATTAAACTATAAATGCAATGTAAGATTTGAAATCGTGATAATATTCAGTTGAACAGATCCCTTAGTTGTGTTACTTAACTGTCAGTCTATCATATATTATAAAACAAACCTCCAGATTTTGAATTTTTACCTCTGTAGTCTTCCAGATAATTTACCTCAAGCGGTCTGCTTTGAAGTTCTCAGAGGAATAAGACGAGCACCGAAGGATAAGCATTTCCATTTGCTCCAGTCTGCCGGTATTGGCCAATCACAAAAGTCGATATTGCACAGCCAATGTCACTGAATATCCCACTATGTTTTATTATTATAATTACGCTACGTTTATATGGCTATTATATTGTAGACTATTGAGTGGATAAAATATAGAAATCCTTTTAATTAAAATATATAACCCCTACCCCCCATCATTCAGACGCGAACCACCCGAACCCCCCCTGCCTACGGGCTTGCCACTTAATGACATCAAGTAATACAGAGTAACAAGTTAATTAAATATTAGCCAACACGTCAATGTGTGCCCCAGATGGGTTTTGATATCATACACAAAAATGGACAAAACACTTAAGATTTTAAGAAAAAAATATTAATTTATTGCTGTATATATATATATATATATATATATATATATATATATATATATATATATATATATATTATACAATCTCAGAAAAGGAAAAAAATGCAAAGACATGCTGTTTCTATATTATATTGTTATATAATATGCCGAAATAGGGCAAATGCTATGTTTTTTTTACATCAAAATTATTACAATAGATTGCTATGAATGGTCACCGTGGTCATCGCAGAGATGTTTGTCAATTTTTATCATCAGTACGCTGAATTACACCACATTTACGAAACGCACATGAAGTCGTCTATAATAAGCTTATTCGTGCCATCATAAATACATGTAATCGTCTAAATATATCTTGTGTGGTATATGGGGTCGTTTTTAGAGAGTGACGCTTGGCTGGTAAAAGCGATGGCTGAGATAAGATCAGAAGAATTCCAGTGTGGCCGCAGGGGAGGGACACACTGCAACAAAGAAGCACGCCGTTCACATTCACACTCACAGCTTCATTTACCCAAAAATAACAGTGAGGAAGAACGAGAGTGTGTTTTTCAACGCGGAACGTACTCGGAAGGTTTTCCCCTCTGTAATTTTTGAACCGGAGCGGGAGAGACACTCGGCTTCCTGAACGCGTGGGTCTAACCTTTGATTTTACGCTGCTGGCACAAGCGCGCTGAACGCCGCTGTCATTTACACTGGAGGACAAGGCACAAAACTACTCTATTCCGTTCATTTATGCCGTGTATAAAGTCTTTGGTTAAAGAATTAATTCATCCAGAACCGGAGAGCTTCGAGAGGCGTCGCGTTGAGTTACGACAGGTAGTGACAAGTTTGATTCGGACGTTTGAAGTCTCACAATCGCGGCTCTCAATCTCATGTCTACCGGGACCTTGACAACACCGAATTGCCGCAATGTCGACCGGAGCAGGAAAGAGACTAGAAAAGCGGGTGAGAATACTGGAGTCACTCATCAGGGACCAACGATCACCGCTGAATTTGGAGAGTTTGCTGGTAAGGTTATGGGTAATGGGATGCTATACAAAAGGAAACGTGTTTGTTGTCTTGTAGACCTTCTAACTAAAATACATATCTGAAGTTTTGTTTAGTCGGAAGTTTGGATCATGAACTCAATATTCATTAAAATTCTTTTTTTTTTTTTTTTTCTAAAATTTTACAAACATTATTAGACACATCTTGGCCAACATTTGACGACATTTATTTGGTCAACATTGATTTGATCGATAATAGCAAGAGCTTGCATCTCCAGTAGCAATCCCAGGAAAAAAATCATGCATGTTCATTCAAAATATGATTAGCCTATTAGATGTGTAGGCCTAGGCCTACATGAATGTTTTTTGAAAAGATGTGGAGCATGTAAATAACTTTTTATTTTTTTTTAAAATTTTTTTTAGAATAAATACCAGAATATCATGCATAATAGAAAATGAATGTACCTTTAAATAACTAGAGATTTCAAAAAGGGGGAACATGGTCCATTTGTAAAGCAAATTAATATAATCACATTTCAAAACACTAGTCGAATGTGCTTATTTTTTAATTATCCAAAAGACCTACAGTCCACATTGGCTGTTGCAAAGAATGCTTATGAAAGTTTGCTTATATTTTATGTTTGTTTATGTTGTAATATTAATGTTAATATAATTTATTCTGTTATAATAAGACCACCCAGCAAAATAATGAAAATACCGGAAAGCTCTTCCTACACATAGGTTGTACAACACAAAACAAAACTTCATTATATGTTGAGGGTGTAAACAAATGAGTGGACATTTGTCCCAGAGGATTGTGGTAATTTTCCTGTGTCTTATCTCTGATCAGTGTGTTATCAACATGCCCTCCTCCACAGTAATGTTGCTGTCTTTTGATGGTAATATTTTCCCCAAATACAGCACTGTATTATTGTCCAGGCCTAAAGCACCAGCCTTCTCTTATTTTACATGAAGCACATATCATTAGAAGGCAGGAAGTATAGTTTTATGAAATGTGAAGATACCATACATGTTTATTCAATGACTGGGTTAAGGTGAAATGTGAGGACTTGTCAAGCAAGCTTTGCAGGGTGGGAATGTCTAGAATGTGTGCTCCTATTGTCTCTTCCCATCAAAGACCGAAATCTCTTACCTTATTACACAGCATTCTCCTCAGCAGGAAAAAACCCCCATTCCAGACAAGAACTGCATTTTTGAGCAAGACTGAAAGTTGGCACACCCTACTTTCTCCGGCTGCTTCTTTACTGTTCAATAGGCCTCAATTGTCTGCCTATGGTATTATTAGTCATTTCACAAGCTTTTATCTAAAGCATCTTATAGTATACTTACAAGGAAGTTTCTGGACTTAAGTGACTTGCTCAAGGGCACAATGGTGACAGTTCATACAATGACTTGTTCCTTTTATATAGTAGCTCTTCCTTGGGCTCGGGATTTTTTCCTCATTCATAAATTTTTACACCTAAAGCAACAAATAGTAGTATTTTTCTGTAGATACAAAGATGTGCCTTTTATATAGCCTAAAAAAGCGTGCGCTTTATCTTAAATTAATCATGAATACTGACTGCCAGTAGCGCATTTCTACAATGTCATTGGTACATGGATACTTTTTTTGGGCAAATACTACATCCGCAGTAAAAGTCCAAGACCACTGCGGTATCAGCCAGTTCAAGTGCAGCTTTAATTAAAATTATTAATAAACATTTTTAAATAAATAATTCGGTACAAACATGCAGAAATATTTATAAAGACAAACCCTTTCATAACTCTGTTGGAAGATTAGATAATAGTGTTGCATGCTGAACTGTTCCATTGATGGAAAATGATAGCTATCTATGAACGAACGCTGGAGGTATTGGGTGATGTATTTTTGGTGTGTGTGTGTGTGTGTGTGTGTGTGTGTGTGTGCCTGTCATGCTCTGGCTATGGGAGGCCCAGGGAAAGACCTAACTAAATCCCTGCTGGTTCATTCCATAGCACGTTTACTTATAGAAACATCCACTCATTACCTCAGCTGCTTAGCCATGCATGCTAAGTCAACTCTCAGTAACAGAGTTGAAAATATACACGGCCTATGTTGAGTTGCATTTCATTCCTCTTTTATCCAGAGGATTAAATCCTGTCTGCAATCCCATGCTCTTCCAAGTCATGCTTGTCAGACAGAGCTCCATTTTAGTTCATGATATTGAGATCACAACCCTGTTATGATACTCAAGTCATATTAGTGTGGTCTTTATTGTGATATTTGTGACTATGGGCATTTTTTTTATATTGAGTCTCATGACTAATGATCTTTCATTTGTAATTTTGGATGCAGACTCGTATCCTGCTGCATTGCTACCAGGGGAAATGTCAAACAGGAAGCTGAGGTCACATCCTTCAATTGAGGAGGGAGATAGCTGGCTCCAGCTTCCTTTGAGTGTGTGTTTGCTCTTTTTAAACACTGTATGAGGACTGACTCCTGGTGCAAGGAAAACAGGATTCTGTCATTGTTGATTGTGCATGTGTGCATTTTGGCTTGTATGCGAGTGACTGTTTGTGTTAGGCTGGCCGCACACTAGAGGATTTTAAGCCCAATTTTAAGGCCGATTTGCACCCCCGAACGACCGGGGGGTCTGGCCCGATTCGCGGCTTGCCGCAAGCGAATTTTTTTATTTTTTAAAAAAAAATCCAAAAATCCTCTATTTTGTGGTTTCATTACGATTATTTATCTGCTCCCGATCGAGACGGAACGTCGCCGAACTCAAATCGCCTCCGGTTACTCACGTAACCTGGGTTCCCTGAGAGGAGGGAACGAGACATTACGTATGGGGAAACTCCTTTTCCTCGAAATGCTGAAGCCTGATTGAATCACTCTATTGCTTTGCAATAGCCAATGGCATCCGAGCATTCGCCTGATTGGCTGGTTTAGCCACTATATAAGCGATGTCGGGCGCCAGAATATCTCAGAATCTTTCGACTGAGAGAGAGCTATTGACTGTAAGGTAGTTTTTTCCTACACGGCCGTCTACGTAATGTCTCGTTCCCTCCTCTCAGGGAACCCAGGTTACGTGAGTAACCGGAGGCGTTCCCTTATCGAGTCGGTCTCTCGACATTACGTATGGGGAACGTATAAAACCTCGCCGTGTGAAAAACTATGCTGGCCAGCTCGCACATATCCGATGCAGAGGACAAGGCGCAGAGGCAGAAGTAAGATAATTCAGTGCACTCGCCACTCGCCCCTCCCCCTCTAGGTCGGCATCGGACCTAGTTGAAACATTTAGCCAACACTGCGCCGGCGCTCTCAGCGCCTCCCTGCACACCGTCAAGCAACACTGAAGTGGTGTGATATAAGGGGTAGAAATAAAGCAGCAAACATGTTGGTGCTTGAAAAAATGCTGCCGGCCTGAACAGGCGGGCATATATAATGGGGACACTTCTGGGTATGTGCTTGTTTTACTTAGTAAATGACTTACGGGCACAAAGAATAATATGATTCTGCACCGTTTCGCCTAGACGACCTAGTCGAAACCATGGACTGAAGCACGCGCCAGGCTGGGGCGTGTCCTAGGTGACTCAGTCGTCCAATGGCTGTTCAGCCTTCCCCTCCTGCACTGACAGAACGTGTGGTGCAAACGAGGGAATATCCAAGTTATAAAATTTCGCAAAAGTGTTGTGAGATGACCAGCCCGCCGCCAAGCAAATGTCTTGAATACACATTCCCTTGGCCCAGGCCCATGAGGATGCCAGACTCCTAGTGGAGTGGGCATGCACTCCTAACGGGCAGTCGAGTCCTTGGGAATCATAAGCCAAGCGTACGGCTTCCACTATCCAGTGAGACAGCCTCTGCTTCGACAGCGGGCTACCCTTTTTAGTGCCTGCGAAACAGATGAAAAGCTGTTCTGAATTTCGAAACTGGCTAGTTCTGTCCACATAAGCACGCAGCGCACGCACGGGGCACAGAGTGTGCTTCTGTGACACTGAATCGGCGTTCGGCTCGGGGGAATGGAACGCTTGTATAGTGATAACCTGGGCCCTGAACGGGGTTGAGAGCACTTTAGGTGTGTAGCCGAGTTTAGGCGTGAGTCTCACCATACAATCGTTTGGGCCAAACTGCATACAAACATTATTTATTGATCGAGCATGTAAATCACCCACTCGCTTCCCAGACGCTAGCGCGAGCAGCAGCGCCGTCTTAAAAGAGAGCACTTTCATGTCGCTAGACTCAATTGGTTCGAACGGTGGGTCAGACAGCGCTCTGAGCACCAAAGATAAATCCCATACTGGCATCTGGCGTGGGCGGGAAGGATTCAGCCGCCTCGCCCCACGAAGAAAGCACGATATTAGGGGGTTCTTACCGACCGAGCGGCCCTCCAGCATATTATGAGAGGCAGCGATAGCGGCCACATAAACTTTCAGTGTCGAGGGAGAACTGCCAGCATCCAGACGTTCCTGCAGGAAGGTCAAAACAGTCGGAATATCACAGCTTATCGGGTCTTCATGCCTGCTAGCGCACCAGTTTGCAAACACTCTCCATTTCAAGTTATACAGGTGCCTCGTAGAAGGCGCTCTCGCTTCTGTTATTGTGTGCAATACACGTTGCGAGACGGTTAACTGATTCACTCCATACTGACTTGCCACACATGCAGATCCCATAATTCCGGCCTGGGGTGCCATATGGCGCCCCTCGCCTGGGACAATAAATCCCTCCTCAGCGGAATCTGCCACGGGGGGACCGATGACAGGTTCACCAGCTCCGGAAACCATGGTTGGTTGGGCCATTTCGGCGCTACCAGAAGCACAGCATCCCTCTCCTCTCTGATCTTCTGCAGCACCAGCGGCAATATTTTGACTGGGGGGAATGCATATTTCCGACCGGTGGGCCAGCGGCTCGACAGCGCATCCCCTTTCAGGGTAGCATTCGTCAGCGAGAAGTATAGCGGGCAGTGGGCGTTCTCTTCCGACGCAAAAAGGTCGATCTCCGCTTCGCCAAAGAGACTCCAGATCAGCTTTACTGTTTGGGGGTGTAATCTCCACTCCCCGTGAACAATGCCCTCCCTGGACAGCATGTCCGCGCCGCGATTCAGACTGCCCGGTACATGAACTGCTCGAATCGAGAGGAGTACCCGATCTGCGAACAGCTTCCATCTCCAAGCAATTTATGTGCCAGCGCTTCTGATCTCTCGCCCACACACCGAATGCTGGTCTGCCATCGCAGAGGGCTCCCCAGCCTGACAGTGACGTGTCCGTGGTCACCACTATCCGTCTGACCACCCTGCCCATCGCAGCACCCTGTTCGTACATAGCTGTGCCGAACCAGGGCATTAGAGCCTCGAGACATGAACGCGTTACGACAAGGCACTTCGTCCCTTCTCTCCATGCCCGTGGCGGGACTCGGTCCTGTAACCACAGTTGCAACGGTCTCATATGCAGCAAGCCCAGCCGGCAGGCGGAGGCTGCAGCTGCCATCAGACCAAGCAGTCTTTGAAACGTTTTCAAAGGAACCGCCTTGCCTAGCGCAAACGAGGCCAGTGTATTGTGAATGGACTGGATTCTCTGCTCTGATAATCGCGCGGTCATCGTGCGCGAGTCCAGAACCATACCCAGAAAAGTAATCGACTGGCAGGGCTGAAGCGTGCTCTTTTGCATGTTCACGGACAAACCCAGATTCGCTAGATGGGCGAGGAGCTTGAGTTTGTGTTCCTCGAGCACACTCCTCGATTGGGCGATGATCAGCCAGTCGTCGAGATAGTTCAGCACGCGCATTCCACTGAGTCTCAGGGGCGAGAGCGCTGCATTCATGCACATCGTAAACGTACGGGGGGCCAAAGCCAGCCCGAACGGTAACACTTTGAATTGGTATGCGACACCCCCGAATGCAAATAGCAGAAAGCGCCTGTGATGAGGGGCCACCTGGATATGAAAATAAGCATCTTTCAGATCCACCGCTATGAAATGGTCCTCGGGCTGAATGTGCGCGAGGATCTGTTTCACTGTAATCATCTTGAACGCGCGCTTCGCGAGTGCTTTGTTCAGCGGTCTTAGATCTAGAATAGGACGCATGCCTCCGTCTTTTTTCGGGACAAGAAAATAACGGCTGTATAGCCCGCACCTCATCTGTTCCTCGGGTACTATCTCTACTGCCTGCTTGGCTAGGAGGGAGGAGATTTCTGCCCGTAGTAGTGCTCTGTTCTGACACTTCTGACATAATCACGCCGCCGAAACGGGGTGGTCTGCGAGCGAACTGAAGAGTATAGCCGCGCTTTATAGTGTTGATCACCCAATCTGACGCCGACGGGAGCGCTGCCCACGCGCTCAAGTGGCTCGATAACGGAGACGGTGGTGTTAGCCGCGGCAAGGGCTGTGTGCCAGTCGGCGGTGAAACACCGCTGCTCAAAGGAACAAGTGACGTGCCCGCGGCGCGTCGCACGGAGGCATTCATCGTCGATAGCTCGGGCTGCCCTGAACTTCCGCTCTGCCAAACGTCCCCCGAAGGAGAGGTTTCGCTTATATTGCGGGTAATAGTCAGTGGAGGAAAAGAGCTCTTTTGGCGAGGTATGTAATGTTTTATGTTTATTGCAACAGAACCCATCGGTTTCAACATAACATTTAAACAAACATTCTTGGCTTCTAGCCGCCGAGCAAACTCTGGGCAGGAACATGCCCTCTTTGCCGCTGGCCCGTTGTCGTGCACGGACCGCGCCCTCTTCCTCCTGGCACGAACATCAGGAACGCTGCTCTTTTTTCTCCACAGGCCGAACCTGCTGATGGGGTGCCGGTTTCGCTCCGAAGCGGGATTTCTTAAATTGCCTCTGACGAAGTGGCGGCTCAGGCTCGCGTCGCAAGCTCGCGCTCGGTGGTGGAGCGCGACCAGCATATCCAGCAGATCGCTGAGCAGATGACGATCTGGATCGCGACATGGGAGGAGCGCTGGATCGCTTGGGAAGAAGGTGTGGCAGCATCTTCGACTGCTTCAGTGCTTCCGTGTACTTCTCGGAAAAAGCTTCCACCGCAACTCCAAAGAGACCTTGCGGGCTCACCGGGGCATCGAGGAGCTGCTTCTTCTCTGCATCTCGCATTTCTGTAAGTGTCAGCCATAGGTGGCGATGTAGAACCACCAGGTTGCCCATGCTGCGGCCGATTCCCTGGGCGACCTTTTTAGATGCGGCCAGGGATAGATCAGCTGCCGTGCGCAACTTACGGAACGACTCTGGGTCCGGGCCTTCTTCGTCCAGGGACCTCAGCAGTCGCGTCTGGAACACCTGCAGGACTGCCATCGTATGGAGGGCAGATGCTGCATGTCCTGCAGAGATATATGCCTTTTCGGCGATGTGAGCGGTGGCTCGACATGGCTTAGAAGGCAATGAGGCTGTCTTCCAACCCCGGGACGGACAAAGATGAGCCGCGACGGCGTCCTCAACGGGAGGCGGTCGTGCGTACCCTTTTTTCTCTGCTCCCTCCACTGTCGTGAGAAGCTGAGTTCCCTGTGCATGGGCTCGGGCTGAATGAGGGGAGCGCCATGAACGAGTGAGCTCCTCGTGGAGCTCAGGGAAGAAAGGGGCGGGTCTCTGTGGCACGTCAGCTTGGCGGCTCGCGCCGAGAAAAGAACCGTCCATCCAACGTTTAGACGGCTGTTCAGGGGTTGCCCAGTTCAACTCAAGATCTGCTACAGCCTCTGTGAAGTTGTTCATAAGTTCTGCATCCAACGAAGTCGGGGTGCAGCTAGCCTCTGAAGGGACCTCCGACCAGGCATCCGGGTCGGAAGCATTCGTGGACATGGTGTCGTCCTCTTCACAGCCGAAGGAGACCAGTTCCCGCGCTTTTGTCGGAGGGCGGGAACTCTCTTCAACATAGATGAGCGGAGGCTCCGGTGTGCGAGGGCGACGTGGGCGCTGGGCCGACGTCAGCCCCTCGTTAGAGCCTCCTGAAGGAGGAACCTGCAACCTGCCGGCCCGTGGCTCGAAGGCGGCGGGCGGGGGAGATGCAGGAGCCGGCGGGCTACCGCTGCGAACAACGGCCAGCCTCGCCCGAAGGATCTTGATTGGCAATTCTTCACAGGCTCGGCAATCCGATCCTTCCAGTGCCGCCTCGGCATGGGCGCGGCCCAGACAAAGCACACAATCCTTGTGCGCATCCGGAAAGTCAACGGGCCCGCCACACATGCGGCAAAGAGACATCTTGACGGTTTCTTGAACTCCGCCGGAACGCAAGAGGGGATCGCTATCTGCGTAGTCCACTCTAGTCGCGTAGGTCAACGGCGAAAAACAGGCTCCAGGTGAAGGAGAAAGATTCTGAGATATTCTGGCGCCCGACATCGCTTATATAGTGGCTAAACCAGCCAATCAGGCGAATGCTCGGACGCCATTGGCTATTGCAAAGCAATAGAGTGATTCAATCAGGCTTCAGCATTTCGAGGAAAAGGAGTTTCCCCATACGTAATGTTGAGAGACCGACTCGATAAGGGAACGTAAATATCAAACATGTTTGATATTTACAACTCTTGATCGAGCTGCCTCTGACGTGATACCCGCGATAGCCAATGAGAGCGAGCAAGTGTCACTCCCCGGATGTTGCGTGCTTCTATAGCTGAAACCTGGCAGCCACAAACATACGTGAAAGCAGAGAACATCATCCATATTCTTTTGTATACTTTGTTTTTCCACTGTGAAACAGAACGCGTGCCAGGAGAGCCAGCTGACAATGTCGATTGACCTCTATTTATTTTTCTTCTCTTGTCACGTTTGATCTCGCGAGTATCCGGGAGATCACGTGTCACTGTGAAATCGTTCCTACAATCTTCAAGTGTGCGGTCTCCGGTCTGCTCGAATCATCTAGTGTGCGCTTTCAGAGGATTATAAGGCTAAAAATCGGTTGGACTGTCTTCATGTCTGTGGTCTCCCATGGTTTTAAAATCGGTTAAGATTAGAAAATCGTCTAGTGTGCAGCAGAATTCACAAATAGCACACCTTGCAAACTTAAAGGGGTCATCGGGTGCAAAATTCACTTTTCAAGTTGTTTGAACATAAATGTGTGTTGGAAGTGTGTGTACACATCCATCCTATAATGATAAAAATCCACCCAGTGGATCCTATTTTAAAATCCTCTTTTTTCATATATATATATATATATATATATATATATATATATATAGCCAGATAAGGGCAAGTGACAGTTCTTATCAGTTGGGTTGAAAAAACTGTCCCATTACCACTGTGCTCTTCAACTCTCTTAACTGTGGAGCCCTGGATTAGTTGTTTTTCTTGTTCCAGCTGCAGCAAAACACTGTTATTAACCTTTTATGTTGGGCCAGCTAGTTTATGATGTTGGCTCGGCCAAATGGAAGTGTTTGGGCTGGGAATGTTGGGGGTGGGGGTAAGTGTGTGTGCTATGTGTGTCTTCTATGTATTTTTAGCTCTGCAGTGTCACTGTGTGTGTTTGGAAGGGTATGTGAGGTAGGGGTGTGCGATATATATCGTCTGCGATTTAATATCGTAAGTGTTGTTTAAACAATGTGCAATTTGACATTATCCAGTATTTTGCAAAAACCAAACAGAAACAGAACACCTACGAAGTGCAAACTTACATTACGTGATGAAGTCTAGACTAGGGCACGTGCGCATTTAGAGTGTGTTCTTTCACTGCATGATTCAGAAAATGTGTGTGTGTGTGTGTATGTATATATATATATATATATATATATATATATATATATATATATATATATATATATATATATATATATATATATATATATATATATATATATATATATTCTTCAAAAATAAGCATGATTACAAATGTGATATTGATTTTATACAACAGTTCAATAAACAATAAGTTAATGTTAAGAGACTTACGTTTTAGATACCATTGCCTGTTTTTGCTCCATTTTGCCAACAAAAAATAATTCCAAATAGCCACAGCACTGTTATGACAGTTTCGTTCCTGAATGAATCAACCTTTTAAATGATTCAGTTCAGTCGCAATGACTCACTTGTTAACAGTGACTTGCTGCTACTTACTGGCGAATTTAATTTCACATTCAAAATACCTTTTCATATTAAAATAATTTCAAATATCAGTATTCAATGTTTTATATTTAAAATATAATTTTTTACATTATGCATTTGTAACTGCAGGTTAAAGCACTCCATGCCCCTCTGAGCTGCATTAAACAGTGTGTAAATGCATCTAAATGCCACTTCAAGATGCACCTTCTGCAAAGATTAATTTTGTTGATACTGGTTTCATTTGTTTGGTAACAGCCTAAATGTCTTGTTATTCTAATTGACTCTTTTCGAAAAAAAAAAAGGCTTTATTAAAGGTAAAAATGAATTTAAACTTATATGAAAAGATTACTTTCTTTCACTGATATGAACTGACCACACAGAATATGAAGAATATCAAAAACTGCAGCTGTCCACGGTAGACAGATATCAGCACAATAACACACTCTGCACAATTATCTAATTATCGTTATCGAACAAATATCGAGATGTAATTTTTTTTTTTTCAATATTGCACACCCCTAATGTGAGGTAATTTCCAGGATCATCCAGTACCATTCATATAATTAATTTCCTAAAGTAATTGATAAAAAATACAGTTACTTAATTCTCATTGTAAGGGGACTATACAGACCTAATCCTACTCTTAAATCTCTTCTTTCAGTTTATATCCAAAGTTAAATCACACAACAGGACTGTGTCAGAGAGGGCTTAGATCTGGGATTAGAGGAGAGTGATGTAGTCTCTATGAAGTCATTTTTGGCTGTGTGAATAAAGAGAAAAGCCAATTGTAGAAATTGCTCTGTATTTGAGATTATATGTCTTTAAGTGTTTTGTATTTTTATTTTTGCTCTTATCTTCTGCAGGATTCAGTAACTGCTCTGGCCCTTGATCTGAATCATCCCGCACTAAGAAAGAACAAAAACATAGATTCCTTCTTAAACAGATGTAAGTCTCTTTGGAAGAGCAAAGATTTTTACATTTTATTGTATGTATATGTTTTTTTTTTGCTGAATAAAGCTTTATGAATTAATATTGTCAGTAATTTATAGAACTTTATCTCAGTAACTTATTGCTTCCTTTTTTTTCTGGAATATAAAATGATAAAAGATCATATTGCTATATTTCCATAGCAATACATGAATATATCAATATACATCTAAATGCTACTGTCAGCCTTGTCAACATGTAATAGACACTTTACAGTTAACATTTAATTTAGTTACTTTGAGTAAATATTGTGTAAAATGACTAAATATTGTGCAAAAACAGTAATTCAGCAAGTACACCATTATTTTAGTATATTGGCAATACCTAACACGAGTCACTATATGTATGTTTATGTATGTGTGTGTGTATGTATATGTGTGTATATATATATTATATATATATATATATACACACACACACTTTTTTTTTTTTTTTAATAGTTACATGAAAAATGTTAATTAAATAACTTTAATTTTTTAAACCGTGCATAATGTACATGTGTTTGTTAATTATTAAATGCTAAAATGTGTTAATGTAATATGCATGGTGTAATCTCTCTAGATGAAAAGTCCGTGAGTCACCTCAGGGAACTACAGGTGAAGCTAGATGATTTTGACAGAGTCAAGCTGATTGGTCGTGGAGCGTTTGGCGCAGTGCAGCTGGTGAGTGAGTGTGTGCCAGAGAGTGTGTGAATGTGTGGGTGTGTGTTTATGTGAGAGTCTGCCCATGTTATCTGCTGTTTGTCTTCATGCATAGCCTTTTGTCTGTGTGTTTGTGTTAATGCCAGTGAGGCTTGTACGCACATGTTCTGCCTGCTCCTACTTACCTGCAACAACACAGAGCGTGCATTCTCTTGTCCTTGTGATAGGCACACATTGTCTTATTCTTTTATTTTCACACTTGTCACTCAAAAATATTTAAGTCAGTCTTTATAAATCATTAACTATGGTAGAGCATTATGTGTTGTTTTTACAGTCAGTTATAGGTACATTAAACATTTGTTTGCATTAAATAACATTGCAGAATATGTGCAGTTTCTTTAAGGGTTTATATGGATGTTTATGATGTTAATGCATATGTGTGCATGTAGGTACGACACAAAGCATCCCAGCAAGTGTATGCCATGAAGCAGCTCAGCAAGTTTGAGATGGTCAAGCGCTCTGACTCCGCCTTCTTCTGGGAGGAACGTGACATCATGGCATTCTCCAAGAGTCCTTGGATAGTTCAGGTGGGATTCCCTTTCATATATAGATAAGCATGTGTGGTACTTTTTTGTATGTTTGAGAACTGCATCTATATCTGGCAAACTGAAAAAACAAAACAATTCTAGAGTGCATACAAGGACACTGTTAAAAGATGAAATAATCTGTAAGTAAGTAATCACCTCTAGAAATGTTAAAATGACCAGTACTTCAATACTAAGTTGATGATAAAATGTAAACCAAGTGCTGTCTGATTGACAGGCAGCTGTGTTTGAATGCTTGCACCTCACAGGATGCACCTGCACATGTTGTAAAGACAGTCAGTTATGTCCTAATGTAAACAGGCAAGACAAGAAATGTCAGATCTGTTCATTAGACCTTGTAGCCTAACATAATAGCTGCTGTAATGTTGATTTGTTGATGATAATTATTAACAAAATGTGGTCTTTATGATGGCCGGTTATCCTAAATAATAATTAATAATTACTCTGAAAAACCTTAAGAATTAATTGAGAAATACTTGGACTACATGTCTCCTTTTTTTTTTTTCCTTTCTTTTTTTTTTTTCAATTTTGTGTTTAGAATATTTATTTTAATGTGTAATAATTTAAATGTAATGAATATTATTAAGAATATGAAATATAAGAATACATTATTACATAAATAAGTGTTATTAAATGGTGTTGCAGTTGGAATCAAGTGTTGTGAAATTACACTGTATTGCTAGCGACTGCTAAAATGTTGGTATTGTGACACCTGTTCACCTCTCTCTCTCTGTTCACATAGCTTTGCTGTGCGTTCCAAGATGAGAAGTACCTTTATTTGGTGATGGAGTTCATGCCTGGTGGAGACCTGGTGACTCTGACCAGCAGCTATGACATCCCAGAAGAGTGGGCTCGATTCTACACGGCAGAAGTGGTGCTGGCACTGGACGCCATCCATTCTCTGGGCTTCATTCACAGAGACATCAAACCAGACAACATGCTGCTCGACCGCAATGGACACCTGAAACTCGCTGACTTTGGAACGTGCATGAAGATGGACTCGGTGTGTTTTGGGTTGTGTGAAAGGTGCTTTTGATGTGTGTGTTTGTGTAGTTGAGTCTAGAAAGAAAGAAAGAGTCTACGTTTAAAATTGTATTGTATGCAAGATTGCAAATAGTTTGTCATAAATCATAGTGTATTGAGACAATTTCAGGACAAGAAACCTAGTTGAAACCATAAATTTTTGCGTTAATCCCCCATGCTATGGTAATAATTATGTCAGCGCTGCCATCTTCTGGTTTGATCATGTAGTGCAGCATGAATTACGATAACCTGTCAAGACACAAGGCACAGACAACATAGCAACATTGGTTTAACCAGTGCATATAATAGTTATATTTGTGTATATGCATCTGTATTTGTGTTTAGTCCGGTATGGTCCGCTGTGACACTGCTGTTGGGACTCCTGATTACATTTCCCCAGAGGTTTTGATGTCTCAAGGAGGAACAGGTTACTATGGCCGGGAGTGTGACTGGTGGTCTGTTGGTGTTTTCATTTATGAGCTGCTAGTGGGTGAGTAGCACCAACTTCATCTGTATCCTCCTATATACACTGGCCTTACAATCCTATATTAACTCTTCTGTCGATGTGGACAGGTGACACACCGTTTTATGCCGAGTCCCTGGTGGGCACCTACGGAAAGATCATGGATCATAAAAACAGCTTAACTTTCCCAGATGATATTGAAATGTCAAATGAGGCCAAAGACCTCATCTGTGCCTTTCTGTCGGACAGGTAAGAGAGAGGAACATAGAGTTTGGATAGAGTAACCTCTTTTAAAAATTTGCCACTTACTGTCATGGTATGTAACATCAAAAGCAGCATGTACATTTTTTTTCTTTTTTTCTAGAGATTGGGTGATATCGATTTTTCTGATAATGATAAATAAATTGTGACTATCAATAACAGGAATAAAATTTTAAAAAATTCCATTCAAGTTGAAATGGTGCTTAACTTTATTGCAAAATTAAAATATCTTAAGCAAGAAAATGTTTGTAATTTAAATAAAATGAAAAATAGCTATACTGAAAATATATGATATAAGTTATACTTAATATTATTTTTTGTATCAGTTTTTATTATTTTTATTGTCATATGAAATATACACTACTGTTCAAACGTTTAGGGTCAGCTTTTTTTTTTAAATTCAGCAAGGACACCTCCTATTTATACATTTTTCCCCTGGAAAAATCTCACCTCTCAGATAGGTCCTTCAGGGTATCTTGGAGAGGTGAGGTGTCCAAGTTGCAACATCTAACTACTGGGGTGCCTCAGGACTCAGTTCTTGGACCACTTCTCTTCTCTGTCTACATGGCATCACTAGGTTCTGTCATTCAGAAACATGGCTTTTCAAATCACTGCTATGCTGATGACACTCAACTCTACCTCTCATTCCATCCTGATGATTGGACGATAGCTGCTCGCATCTCAGCTTCTCTAACAGACATTTCTTGCTGGATGAAGGACCATGACCTTCAACTCAAACTTGCCGAGACAGAACTGCTTGTGATTCCCTCAAACCCATCATTTCATCACAATTTCACCATCCGATTAGGCACATCAACCATAACTCCTTCAAAAACAGCCAGAAACCTTGGAGGTATGATTGATTGATCAGCTGACTTTCTCAGACCACATTGCTAAAACTGCCCGGTCCTGCAGATTTGCTTTATTTAACATTAAGAAGATCAGGCCCTTTCTTTTGGAACATGCTTCACAACTCCTTGTTCAAGCCCTTGTTCTGTCCAGGCTGGACTGTTGCAATGCTCTCTTGGCAGGTCTTCCAGCCAGTTCTATCAAACCTTTACAATTAATCCAGATCGCGGCAGCAAGATTAATTTTTAATGAGCCGAAAATAATACACGTCACACCTCTGTTTATCAGTTTGCACTGGCTACCAATAGCTGCTCTCATAAAATTCAAGGCATTAATGTTTGCCTACAAAACCACCACTGGCTCTGCACCCCTTTACCTAAATTCATTACTTCAGATTTATGTGCCCTCTAGAAGCTTGTGTTCTGCAAGTGAATGTTGCTTTAATGTGCCATCCCAAAGAGGGACAAAATCACTTTCACGGACTTTTAAATTAAATGTTCCCTCCTGGTGGAATGACCTTCCCAACTCAATACGAGCAGCTGAGTCCTTAGCCATCTTCAAGAATCGGCTAAAAACACACCTCTGCCATCTATATTTGACCCTCTAACTCTAGCACTCTCTATTCTTCAAAAAAAAATAAAAAAAAATAAATAAATACTTGTCCCTTTTAGACTTGCAATCTGTTCATTTACTCACTGCTTGTTTTCTTTAACAAAAAAAAACTAGCTTTTCTAATATCTTTGTATTCTATCTATTTTTCTTTTTGTTGATTATACAGTTAACAAAAGCAAAAAAGGCCTCTAACACTAGCTTTCTCTATTCTTTTTTTATTCTATCTGTTTTCTTTTTATTTATTATATATATTTCTACGTGTACTGCATTAAGCTAACTGAGACTTGTTATAGCACTTGCATTGCTCTTTTGTTGATTTTGCGTCTGCTAAATGACTAAATGTAAATGATGATGATATGATATCAACATATTAAATATTATTCCTGAAGGATCCTGTGACACTAATGACTGGAGTAATGGCTTCTGAAAATTCAGCTTTGCATCACAGAAATAAAACATTTATATTAATATTAAATAAATGAAATATTAAAATAAAATATATTTAAATAGAAAAAAGAAATACTGTTTTGAACACTATTACTGTATTATTGATACAGTAAATGCAGCCTTAAAGAGCAAAAGAGGCTGCTTTAACAAACAATAAATAATCATATCGACCCCCAGTTTTTGAAATGGTAGTGTACATAAAATGAAATCACCTCAAGACTTGTCTTTTTAAAAATGATGTACAGGTCTACATCTATTCATTTTATGGTTTTAATAGCTAAAAATCTGTCACTGGTAAAACATCAACTTCATGTTCCAATGCTTCTACTGCATTTCTTTTTAAACCCAGGTCACTCTTTCAGCCTGACAACTTCAATCTGTTTTCCTATAACTCTCTTTTTCCTCTCTTTTTCTCCTCCCTCTCACATGCACATACATACGAGCATTCCTGATCAAATGTCCAGAGAGGGGTTTATGTTTTCTTGTAAAAGCACAACACACCCCTCCCTATGCATTCTAGTTACAGGAATGTCCCACACGTGGCAGTCCAAACTGCTGCACCCCTCTGATCCAGATGCAAGGAATGGGAGGGGAACGACCGTTCCTTATTTTTGGATGTTGCTGCGTGTGTCGCTTTCGCTCCTCAACTTCTCTATGCTCTGCCGTTTCCCATCAGCCACTCACTGTTGGAAGCTCCAGTCTCACACACACAAACGTCACTTAACGGATTAGTGAGCGTGGTTGTGGTTTTCTGTTTGGTTTGCTGACCAGTGTTTTGCTATGTTCAGGGAGGTGAGGCTTGGCCGGACTGGAGTGGATGAAATAAAATGTCACCCCTTCTTCAAGAACGATCAGTGGACCTTCGACACCATACGAGACAGTAAGCCTCTGAGTGTGAGTGTGGCTGATATGTGATCATGAAAGTCATGACCATTCATGATAATTATAGCCAATTAAGTAATTATCACTATTAAGTCAATATTACTCACTTAATATTACATTATGCATGTGCAGAATGATAACGGTATACAGTAGATGTATATATTGAAGTCTTGCATCGGTTCATATCTTGAGTCGTTCATATCTGCTCAGATTATGAATATGGGATTTTGGAGTACAGCTTTTAATTTTAATGAAATTTCTGCTCATATTTTTCTCCAGACAAATGCAAACATTCACTTCACACCCTCATGCTATTTCCGTCATGCATACTTGAATTCACTTTGTGCTGAAACCTTTTTTTATTGTGGTTTCTACCCACTGACTGTTTTATTGATTTATAATAATACAGTAACTAAAACAGTTAACTTGTTTAGATGTGTTAGGCTTGTTAACCATAATTTATCTCAGCTTAATTGATGTATATTTCTCCATGAAGCTTAAAGGGATATTCACCCAAAAATGAAAATTCTGTCATTAATTACTCACCCTCATATTGTTCCAAACCCGTAAGACCTTCGTTCATCTTCGAAACACAGCTTAAGATATTTCTGATGAAATCCGAGAGCTCTCTGACCCTCCAAAGACAGCAACACAACGGAAATGTTCCCAGGTCCTGAAACGTAGCAAGGACATCGGTAAAACAGTCAATGTGGCATCAGTGGTTCTACTGTAATTTTACGAAGCTACGAGAATACTTTTTGTGCCAAAAAGAAAACAAAACTAACAACTTTATTCAACAGTTCTTCTCAATTTTTCAATTCTGATTCTTATGTTATCACGTGCATGTGTTGTTTACATGAAGCAGAAGCAAGAGCATGCGTCGTGATATACTCTCCACAATGGCGGTGTGCCACAGCAGATGGGATGAAGAGGAGAAGAATTGTTGAATAAAGTCGTTATTTTTCTTTTCTTTTCGGCACAAAAAGTATTCTCGTAGCTTCATAAAATTACGGTTGAACTCCTGATGCCACATTGACTATTTTACCGATGTCCTTGCTACGTTTCTGGACCTGGGAACATCTCTCAGAGCTCTCAGATTTCATCAAAAATATCTTAAATTGTGTTCCGAAAATGAACAAAGGTCTTACGGGTTCGGAACAACAAGAGGGTGAGTAATTAATGACTGAATTTTCATTTTTGGGAAAACTATTCCTTTAATTATGTGATGTGATAAAACAGCAAAGAGTGATGTTACACTTTTTGCTGTTTTATGCCATTAGTACTTTATTTTTGTTTTATGTTTTGTTTTTTTCGGTAACCTTGTTGTGATGTGCTCCTATCGGGGGTGTGGTGTTTGGGACAGGGTTACGGGGGTATGGGGTTGGTTTCAGTAAGGGTGGAACCCAGCATTTGGCCCGTACACAGTTACTAATGAGAGAAGAGCCTCAAAACCACAGAGTTGAACTCGTTTTCTGCTCCCTCGCTCTAGTGATGCCCAAATGCACATTCTGTATTTGCTTTCTATCTAGCTTTCTCTCTGCCTCCACAGTAGTCTGTTATTAGCGGTGCTATCAAAGAGCATTCTGGGAAAAAACTGCATCTAAATAGTAAATATCTGTATGGTGCGGTGTTGCCATATGGCAGCATATCATTTTCTTTCTTTTTCTTGCAATTCAGAATAAAATACAACAGATTTTTTTGGTGGAAAGAAACTAATTAGATTTAATCATTCTTGCGCACATGCTGACATACTACTTTTTTTTTTTTGGTTCATTTTTGATAAGTTTAATAGATGTTTATTGTCTAAATTGACTTATGTCTGAATTGGTTTTACAGTATATTGAACAAAATATGGATGTTTCCATTGTGCAGGGAATTACAATGAAATTGCAGTAATGCATTTCCTCATTGAGAATTTTTATAGATCAGTGCCATCAGTGGCAGTTATTTAAGACCTTTGTTCATCTTCAGAACACAAATTAAGATGTTTTTGATGAAATCCGAGAGCTTTCTGACCCTCCATAGACAGCAACGCAACTGAAGCAGAAATGTAGTAAGGACATCGGTAAAATAGTCCATGTGAGAATACTTTTTGTGCACAAAGAAAAAAACCACCCCCCAAAAAAACGAGTTTATTCAATAATTCTCTTCTGTGTCAGATAAGCTTCTCGTTGCTTAAATTACGGTTGAACCACTGATGTCACATGGACTATTTTAACAGTGTTGTTACTACCTTTCTGGGCCTTAAAGGTGGTAGTTCTGTTGCTGTCTATGCAGGGTCAGAAAGCTCTCAGATTCCATCAAAAATACCTTAATTTGTGTTCCGAAGATGAACGACGATTTGGAACAACATGAGGGTGAGTAATTACTAACAGAATTTAAATTTTTGGGTGAACTATCCCTTTAAAAAAAAAACAGACAATTGACTCTAAAAATGAGGAGAACTAGACATTAAAAATCAATCTATTTAGATATTAAAAGATAATAGATATTCATTTGCTCAATTTGAATGCGTAGATGTGCCAAATGGATAAATATAACAATTCATAAAGGGGGAAAAAAAAAATGAATGCAACCCATATAAATAAAATGTTTTACCCAATTTTGTTTTTCAAAATATCTTTTTATGTTTGTGTTTGGAATTAATAAAATGAATTAATAAAAAATGTATGTATTAAATCCTCCCTAATTCAAAAGCTAAATTAAAGCACAAAGATCCAACATCTCTGTCTGTTTTCGTTTGACTGTGGAGAGTTTGAATGCAGCCCATCCCCTTTAGATGTTTGACACATGTTCTCCCAGCGTGCTCAGCACGTTCGCTCCAGAGGCAGGGAGTGTTTTGGATGTGTAAGTGAGTGTGAGTGTGTGTGAGCACAGTAGGTAGTGAGTAAGCACCGGCCAGCTTGGCAAGTCATACATGCCACTCCTCCCTTCAGTACAGTGTCTGCTTTGTGTGCTACACACACTGAGCCTTTCACTGTGAGACTCTCTCTCTCACACACAAGCACTCAAACAGGACACACTATTTTTGCTCAAATCTTTTACAATATTCTCTCAACCCCCTCCTCTCTCTCTCTCTCTCTCTCTCTCTCTCTCTCTCTCTGCCTCCCTCTGTCTCTCAGCCATGGCTCCAGTGGTGCCGGAGCTGAGTAGCGATATTGACACCAGTAACTTTGATGATGATATAAAGGATGATCCGTTAGGAACCGAGACCTTTGCCCCTCCCCGTGCCTTCACAGGAAATCAGCTACCATTTGTGGGCTTCACATATTTCAGGGAGGACCAGTAAGTTTGAAAATGTGTTTTGTGTGTGTTTGTGATAAGATGGATTCTGACAATGGAAATGTTGTATTATAATGTAAAATATTGTTATTACAAATATTTTTAATTTCATCTTACACAATTGGTTTGTTGCATGATATGGCAATGTAATATAACTGACGTGTGTGGAAAAAGGATTCAAAGAGTCCCAACAGGGTTCCAACACGTTTTGGCCAATGAATTTCCATAACTTTTACAGGCGTTCATTACTCTATAAAGATTTTGCACTCAAAACAATTTCTAGCATATGAAATATTTTTGAGCTGAGCATAACTAGAAAATAATATATATATATATATGTTGTTGTTTATGCAAGTCTGGATATTATATTTTTCATGATTATTTTGAATTTAAAGTGTTTCTATTACTGTAGACTGTTTTCAATCTTTTCTAAATGAACCTCTACAGTGAACAGAGATAAATAACGAAAACGGTGAAATCCATATTAAGTTAAAAGTCCATATTTCAGACACTGTAGCGCTGTTTGATTTGTACACAGGTATCTTGTTCTCTTCCACGCACGCTGACTCACAGATGAACACTAAAGAGCTGTAAAACGACAGCAAGCTCCTGTTATGGATTGATAGAGACAGGATATACAGTATTTTTGCATGATTTTGGTAACCGTGAATGAGTGCTGTATTTGTTCCATCACAATTCCCTCCTTTTTCCCTTATCCTTTCACTGTTTCCTCCCTCGCTTTCTCAGTTTCTCCAGTGTGGCTGAGTGAAGCCACATGGGCCGCTGGCTGAGATTGGCTTGAGATTGAATAGTTGCTTTGAGATTTTCTTTCTTTCATTTCCTCTCTCTCTTTCTTGTTCCCTCTCTCTTTCTAACTTATTCTCCGAACTGTCTTTTTCCATCTTGAATTGATTTATGAAACCTCAAAGTGTGTTGCTGCGGAGTAAACAAGGACGAAGCTTGCTGAGAAGAGTGGAACTTCTACTATAATGCTCTTTCTACCTCTCTTTCAGATTGTTAAACCAAAAAAATAAGTGTTCAGAAGAGGACTCTAATGCTGAGAGTGTCAATGAGGATCATAATTTAAACCAGGCAGAGGTGCATATATTTTTAAATATTATTACTGACTTTATCATATTAACGATTGTTAAATTATAAAAACTACAAATTAAAAGGAACATATATTTCTGGTTTTATGTGGATAAAGGGGCACTGAGTCTCACTGATAGAGCTGTGAGCATACATAAAGCAAAAAGTCTGGGGAATATTGCTCTATAATAGTGGGTGGCACAAAATTAGCACTTAGATTTCTAAAATAGATGCTTGTATGACTTGCTCTGCAGCAGAATTTACCCCAGCCGTTTAGTGCCGTTACTCAACATAATTGGAGTGTTTCTCCACATTCTTTAGATAATTGCTGCTTTTAATAGAATGGAAAAACAACTGGCATCAGTTTTTTTGTTGACTTTTCACATGTGTTTTGTGCATGTTCCCAGTCCACTGACCTGCAAAAGAGGCTGAAAAAGTTGGAAGAAAAAGTCAAACATGAGATGCTTGCAAAGGAGGAACTGGAAAATAAATGCAGGTACAAATACTCATAAACATCCAAATGAGAAAATATTTCTTTTTTGCATTTTTTTAAATTTAATAAAACTTTTAAAAAAGGATGTTTTCAACAAAATGTAAATGGAAAGTTCCGTAGAAACTCAGAATCAATATTTAAATTTCATGTCACAATGTTTCTTTTGTTTATTTTTTCTTTAAATGACATTTTTGTGACCTCAGACTTTTGGACCCCACCGTAATTCTGTTAAGTCAAATTCATACATATGGCAAATTCAAAATTATTGTGTCTCAACAGAGCAACAAATCAGCGGCTAGAGAAGTTGTCCAAAGAGCTTGAAGAAGAAGTAAGACGAAGATTTAAATTGCACTCACCCAAAAAAAGGCTTTTGATTCAAAACCATTCAGAAACAAAGTGCCGCTTTCTTCAACTGTTTCTCTCTTGTTGCAGGTGAATGCGAGACAGGCGGTGGAAGACTCTCTGAGGGAACTGGAGAAAGAGAAAGCTTTACTGAAGCACCAGCGTTCTGCAAGCATAAGAAAGGCTGGCCAAGAAACAGACAGAAAGCGTCTGCTTGAGAATGAGGGTGAGAACATTACAAACACACTTGATTGACCCACAACAATGACATTTAAATTAAAAACAGTTAACAGTTAGTGTATTTACAAGGAGCGGAAAAAGATCTATTCACTAATACATCCATATTGGATCAATCTACAAAAAATTACGATCATAATGCGCTTTATACCTTGGGGATTTCCCCCATCTTCAGTATTACTCATCATTCGTCGAATTACATGAGCTTTTCTTGAAATATATGCTGCTTTAGATGCAGCTTATGTGCAGCTTTTGCTTGTTAAAATTATCCTGAAATTCGTTTAATACTGACAATATTTTGCTGACATTCTTGATTCACCAAAGCACTGGCCCAAAATTTCTACCCGATTTGCTCTGACGTTCTCCCATCTAGAAAGTATTAGTTCTGCTCTGCTGATGTTGTGATGTTAACATATTTTGCATTTCTCTCTCTTGCAGTGAGCAGCCTGAAAGAGCAGCTAGCTGAACTGAAGAAGAAGACCCAGAACTCTCATATCTCCGCCGAGAAGAACATTCACCTGGAAAGACAGGTGGGTCCCTGAGCTAAACATTATCAAATCATTAACCTCAGAACAATAACTATTTAACAAATAGCCAGATGCAACATTTTTATCAGATTTTAGGACACTTACTAATTAAAAACAGCAAAAAATGGCTATCGAAAATAAAAAAAACTTAAGAGGTTTGTGCTTAATGCTAAAGTAGTTAATTTTCCAATGTTAAAATACTTTCTCCTATCACAGCTAAAATATTTTTTCAAATATTTACAAGAACAACTTTTTATAAGTAAAAAAGCCTTTTTAGATAAGTATTAGATTTTTTTTTTTAATAAATATAAAATTCATTATAAAAATATTTTATGTTCACTTCTTCACTAAATCAACAAAATACTGTTGAATTCAAGTCTGATTATATTCTTATACATTTCTGAAGCCCAAAAATAATTTTAGATTAAACTACCGATCAAAAGTTTGGGGTGAGTAATTTTTTTTTTAAAAAAGGAATCAATAATTTTATTTAATAAGTTTAATTGACATTACTGTAAATACAGTACATTTATAATGATCCGAATTTCTATTCAATTTCAAATAAATGCTGTTCTTTTAAACATTTTTTTTTGTTCGTCAAAGAATCCTGGAAATGCAGCCTTGAAGAGCACAAGAGACTTCTTTCTAAAACATGACACAAAATCTTCCTGACCCCAAACTTTTGGACAGTTGCTTAAATTTGTTTTGGTTTTAAGTATATAATAAAAGTACAAAATAGATTCTGATGAATTAATGTGTCTATAGTTGGAGGAGCTGAATGCTAAGCACCAGGCTGAGGTGGAGGAGTCCGAGCGGCTGAAGAAGGCACAGGGCGAGGCGTTGAGACAGTCCCAACAGCTGGAGGTCTCTCTCAGGGAGCTTCAGGAGCGTCTGGCCCAGCTGGAGAGTAGCCGGCTGGGTCTGGAACAGGAGAGACTGAGCCTGCAAACCTCGCTGGAGGTGGAGAAGCGAGAGAGAAGCCTCGGCTCAGAGACCATCAGTGACCTACAAGGTGAGTGCATTGCATGTGTGTCTATGCCCGTTTCTGTTCATCAGACAGATGTAGCTGTGAATTAGCATCTACCAAGCTTCCTAGAAGGAGATTGTGTTACATTCTAGAGATCACACTTGTGTGCAGGTCTGTGTGAGTGAGTGAAAGCAAATATTTATGTTTGAGTGTGTAGTGGTCAGCTCCTCGCTGAAGGACACACTAGGCTCTTGTCTGCTGGGCAGTGTTGTTGTGTTGGGGCGGAGCTGCCCGCAATGAGTGTAAACATGAACAGAGCGTTATTTTAAGGTCAGAGGCAGGTAGCTGACGTTATGTCGCTGGACAGAGAAAAACAAGCAAACAAGAAATATCTCTTCTGTGTCGTATTCTCAGTTTTGTCTGTTAAATTTTAAAGGTTTGTTTCTGTGTGTGCTTTTATCTCCTGAGAGATGATTATTATTATTATTATTATTTCATTTAAATGAACAGATTTTAACTACATTAAAACTTACCATGCCTTCATTTATTTTTCTACTTTTCAGATGCCTTTTATGTAAGGATTTTTTTATTGATTTGTACCCCAGACCAAGACTTCAATTTTAAAATATGAAAATTCCAAGCTAAACAAATAGTGAAATAAACAAACCATAAACCACAAAATATTTATTTTGTGAAAATAATTGATCAGTTTTTGGTTCTTCTCAATTTTTCTCATATTACTACTGTCCCTCATTCTTTTCCACCGTGACAAATGGTTTTCCACAAGTTTTATAAAAAAAATTATTTAAGGATTGAGATGAAATATGTGGTAGATATGAGGAAAACAAAGAAAAGTCAAGGTCACTTGTCATGTTATTTTAAGTCACATATTAATAATATAGTAAACGTATTGTATTAATATTAAATTTGTTTTATCCATTTTTATTCTAACAATACTTAATATATAATTTCCACCACAAAATAATAACAATAAAAAAAACA
Organism: Acrossocheilus fasciatus; assembly: GCA_036784905.1. Lineage (NCBI taxonomy): Eukaryota > Metazoa > Chordata > Actinopteri > Cypriniformes > Cyprinidae > Acrossocheilus > Acrossocheilus fasciatus. Next base: position 23,352,024 of record CM071957.1, on the reverse strand, counting down.
TTTGAAATAAAAATTATTAGTTTAAAAAAAGAAGAAGCACCCATTGATGTTTTTATTACTATTAACCTGAATTCCTGACCTTCGGCTTCAAATTCTTTCTTGTGTTTTTGTGTTAGCCTGTTTTTCCTTTCAATTTCATTTTTATTTCTATGTTTCTTACATTTTCAGGCCGTGTCTCTGGACTGGAAGACGAGTTAAAGCACATAAAGACTTCTCTATCAAAGGCTGAAGCAGAGAAAAGACAGTTACAGGAGGATCTTACTGCCCTGGAAAAGGTGTGTGTGTATGTGTTTTAGCAAGAGACTAAATGACTCACATTCTCTGCATATGATGTGTGTGTGGTTATGTGTATTTTTTGAAGCCCCTATTAATGTTGTCCCCTTCACCCACAGGAGAAGAGCAAGCAGGAGATTGATCTTTCTTTTAAACTCAAAGCCATTCAGCAGAGTCTAGAGCAGGAGGAGGCAGAGCATAAAGCCACTAAAGCCAGATTGGCTGACAACAACAAAATCAACCAATCCATTGAGGAGGCCAAGTCTGAGGCCCTGAAAGGTAAAAATACACAGTTGCCTCTGATTTAAAAACTCGAAAAATGTACAAATTTCACTACAAATGTAAAAAATTAAAAAGGGGAGCTCAGTTTTGAGTGAGAGAAAAAAAAATCTTGGTTACCTTAGTTACCCATTCATTTACTCTAGGGAAAGTGCTCAATTCCCTCTCTTAAAACTATCCTGTAATGCATATAAAACTATTACTCAAAAGGACAGAAACTTGCCTGTCAAGATTTACATGATTCCTTTCGAAGTACCTTACATTACCCCTGTATGAAAAAAATGTTTTCCTCATTCCAAAATGACTTTTCCATTTTTTTTTTTTGTTTTTTTTTTTTGTTGTTGTTCTAGCTGAGTAAATCTTTCCAAAGTCTGTAGTACAAGCCCTGTGGCTCATTCGCCGTTTGGTGATGTTGTGTGTGTTTGTGTGACAGATATGGAGCATAAGCTGCTGGAAGAACGATCTGCGAAGCAACAGTTGGAAAACAGACTGATGCAGCTGGAGAAGGAAAACTCGATATTAGACTGTGACTACAAGCAAGCCAAACACGAGCTTCAGGAGCTCCGCTCACTCAAAGAAAAACTCACCGAGGAGGTACACCCATCTGACTCTTCTTCTTGCCTGGCTCTAGCTATCTGTCTCAACATATCTTTGTAATATGTTGTGTTTTTTGCTCAACACTTCAACACTATTTTTGGCACATATTTCTGGAAGAAACTTCATTTTAAACTTAAAATTAAAGGCATTTTAAAGTTACATATATAAATCACATGGTGTGTGGAGAGTAGAAGATATTAAATCCAGTCTTTTATGTGTGTGTATATGACAGGTGGAGATGCTGAGTGTACGTGTGCAGCAGGAGACTCAGAAGAAGACTCTGTTTCAGGCAGATCTCAATGTACAGAGGCAGGAGGTCAGCACCCTGCGCTCCTCGGAGAAACAGCTCAAACAAGAACTCAACCATCTACTGGAGCTCAAACACAGCCTGGAGAAACAAAATCAAGAACTACGCAGGTGAGTTAGGTTTCATGATGGATGATATATATTACAGTTCTTCTGTGTCATTGTCTTTAAAGTTGCGGTGTGAATGTCCCTATTCTCATAGAATTAGAATGATTAATAAAACTTGATTATAGTCATCACTATTTGTGTGAACAGGCTTTTATCCTGTTTTTCTAAACTTACAAAGTGAAACACTAATAAGCATAATGTTACATAGCACACACATATTGTGCATGCAATGCAAAAAGCTCTCTTTGTCCACTCAGGGAGAGAGAAGAAGCTGACAAACAGCTGAAAGAGCTGAAGGACCAGTTGGAGTCAGAGCAGTACTTCACAGTATGTCTGTTCAGACTTTAACGTATTTTGTCAGTGAATGTGTGGAGGGATGTGTTTTGGATTGGTTTTTGTATCTGTGTCCTCCATATTTGTTTTAAACTGAAACATTTTTCCTTGATTTTAGAAACTGTATAAGACTCAGATTCGAGAGCTGAAGGAGGACAGTGATGAGAAGGCTAAACTCTACAAAGATGCTCAGCAGAGAATAGAGGACCTGCAGGAAGAGAGGTGTGTATTTCCACACAAGTATTTGTTTTTGAAACAGGATGGCAGGACATATGAAAATGACTGGACTTTTTTTTTTTTATAAACTGCACTACCTAACTATTTTCGTTTGACACTATCACCTGTAATCATGATCCATCAGGTAGATCATTCTGTGCAGAAATCATGTAATGACCAAAACAATGTTTCTTAACAAGTAACATGTAGCTTCAACTGCTAGAGGGCCAAACGTTACAAAATGTAGCTTTAAGTTTTAATAAAATTTTAAAAATGGAAATATGAGTTTCTTGGCATTTCGTCTTTGGCTTTTGGCTTTGAAGCCATCTATGCTGCTAGTGTATTCCACATTGTGGGCAGAGCGCCTCTTAGTGGTACAGAGGATGAACAACATAGTTGATCAATAAAGCCACAGCTTTTTCCCAGCGAGGAGAAAGAAGTAATATGTGACCCTGGACCACAAAACCAGTCTTAGGTAGCAGGGGTATATTTGTAGCAATATCCAAAAGTACATCGTATGGGTCAAAATTATCGATTTTCTTTTATGCCAAAAATCATTAGGATATTAAGTAAAGATCATGTTCCATGATGATATTTTGTAAATTTCTTACCATAAATATGTCAATGTAATTTTTGATTAGTAATATGCATTTCTAAGAACTTCATTTGGACAACTTTAAAGGTGATTTTCTCAATATTTTGATTTTTTTTTTGCACCCTCAGATTCCAGATTTTTAAATAGTTGTATCTCGGTCAAATATTGTCCTATCATAACAAACCATACATCAATGGACAGCTTATTTATTCAGCTTTCAGATGGAAAAATACCCTTATGACTGGTTTTGTGGTCCAGGGTCTCACATTCATGTGAAACCACGTCAATTAGTGCAAGGCTAGTATGGTAAATAAATAGCTGCAAATAGAATGAATAAACAGATAACAATATCTATACTTGCATCTTTGTACACTGAATTCCTGTTCATATACAAACCGGTTCATGTGTGTTTCTGTAGGGACTCATTAGCAACACAGCTAGAGGCAAGCCTGACAAAGGCAGACGCTGAAGAATTGGCACGCACCATCGCTGAGGAGCAATACTCAGACCTGGAGAAAGAAAAGATCATGAAGGAGCTGGAGATCAAAGACATGATTGGCAGACACCGGCAGGAACTCAGTGAAAAGGATAATACCATCAGCTCGGTGAGTATAAGAATGAATTTAATTCATAAGTAAATATATAATAAAAGATCAGAAATAATCATTTGTCTGTACACACAACATAAACATGAATTAATAGTAATTAATTACATTTTAAATATTTGATGTAATGCAAGCTGGAGGAATCGAACCGCACACTGACTGTGGATGTTGGCAACCTGGCTAATGAGAAAGAAGAGCTCAACAATCAGCTCAAACACCTACAGCATAGTGAGTAGGCTGCTGAATGTCGGTTGATATTATAATAATATAAATGAATCGATGGTATAATGTTCATATGTGCTTTAACATTTATAAATGTGTATACATAGAGCTGGAGAAAGCCAGAGAAGAAGAAAAACAGACAAAATCTTTGATCCTGTCCTATGAGAAGCAAATACAGTCTGAGCGAACCCTCAAGATTCAGGTGTGTTTGGCTTATTTGAATCAAGACTTTATAACGGCTGTATACATGTACAGTCATGGCCAAAAATATCGGCACCCTTGGTAAATATGATCAAAGAAGGCTGTGAAAATTAATCTGCATTGTTAATCCTTTTGATCTTTTATTTAAAAAAAAAAAATCACAAAAATCTAACCTTTCATTGGATATTAAGAATTTAAAATAGGGGGAAATATCATTATGAAATAAATGTTTTTCTCAAACACACGTTGGACACAATTATTGGCACCCCTAGAAATTCTTATGAGTGGAATATCTCTGAAGTATATTCCCAGTCATATTCACAATTGAGCACTCCAGGGTGATTATGAACATGAAATTATGCAGCCATGGCTTCCTGTTTAACAGAAATATAAATAGGAGGGAAAACAAAGCCCAAATTCCCTTAATCATCCATCACAATGAGAAAAAGCAAAGAATATATTTCTGATGTGCAGCAAAAGATAATTGAGCTTCACAAATTAGTGAAGTGGCTTTAAGAATAGAGCTAGAGCAGTGAAAATTCCCATTTCCACTGTCAGGGCAATAATTTCCAATCAACATGAAATGTTACGAATCTGCCTGGAAGAGGACGTGTGTCTATATCGTCCTAATGCATGGTGAGAAGGAGAGTTTGAGTGGCTAAAGACTCTTCAAGGACCACAGCTGGAGAATTGCAGAAAATAGTTGTGTCTCGGGGTTATAAAACTTAAATAAATTGTCAAACAGCATCTACATCACCACATGTTGTTTGGGAGGGTTTCAAGAAAAATTCTCCTAGCTCATCCAAAAACAAACTTCAGCATATTCAGTTATCAGACACAACTGGATCTTCAAATGGGACCGGCTTCTATGGTCAGAAGAAACTAAAAAATGAGCTTTTTAGCAGCAAACACTCAAGATTGGTTTGGTGAACACAGGGATAAAAAGTACCCTATGTGTACAATGAAATATACTGTTGTATATGAAATGCTTTGATGTTGTGGGCCTATATTTCTGCTGGAGGTCCTGGATCTTTGATTCTATAAAAAAAAAAAAAAAAAAAAAAAAAAAAAAATCAATAAGTGACTGTTTGGATCTTCCAACCGTACAATAATCCAAACACAAACCTCAAAAATGAGCACAAAATCAAGCCTCTTCTGCTGGCCATTCCAGTCCTCTGACCTGAACCCTGTAGAAAATGAGTGGAGTGAACTGAAGAGAAGAAGCACCAACATGGAGCTAGGAATCTAAAGGGTCTGGAGTGATTCTGGATGAAGGAATGGTCTCTGATCTCTTGTCAGGTGTTCTCTAACCTCATCAGGCATTATAGGAGAAAATTTAGAGCTGATAAAATGAAAAATGTAGGTTTCAAAAAGTATTGAATAAAAGGGTGCTGTTAATTGTGGCCAATGTGTATTAGAGAAAAACATTTTTTTCATAATGATATTTCCCCCCCATTTTAAGTTCTTATTATCCAATGAAAGGCTAGATTTTTGTGAAGTTTTTTTCATGTTGTTCTCATATCTTAAAATAGGTGTTATTAGCATGTCTCAGGTAAATTATATCAGATGTTTGGATTGTAGGCTATAAATAAGCTGGCTGAGGTTATGAAGAAGAATGATGTCAGAACACCGCAAGGCAACAACTCTGACGTCCGCAAGAAGGAGAAGGAGAACAGACAGCTCCAGTTGCTGCTCCGCACTGAGAAAGATAAACTCAACAACACCATCATCAGATACCAGAAAGAAATCAATGAAATGCAGGCTGTAAGTGACATTAAATGCATACATTTAAAAGAAATGTAACCACCAGGGAACCTAGCCACAATTCTGCATAAATATATAAACCTGTTGTTCTGTTTGCAGACGTTAGCAGAGGAGTCTCAGGTGCGACTGGAGATGCAGATGGCCATGGACAGTAAAGACAGTGATATTGAGCGTCTGCGCTGTCAGATCACCTCTCTCAGCATCCATTCTCTGGACACCACTAGCATCAGCAGCACCGGCAACGACCTGGAGAGTGATGACGCTTATCCAGGTAACTATCCAGGTTGTGACCCATCAAGCACAGGACCGCCTAATGTGGTAATTCATGCCATGATTGATGCTAGGGATGGGCTTAAGACACAAATGTTTCATTTATACCATTATTTAATTCATTTTGGGCAATACAATGTGTTGTGCAACCTCAAACCATTCAATATAAATACAAGCACTCACTGTACATTCTAAAACTTAAAAACACCTAGCATATCTATCTATCTATTCATTCATTAATTTAATTTTATCCATGAATATCCACTGACTAGAACACATAATCAATACATTACTGTGGCGAGTGGGGCAGGGCCGAGAGCCGTGGGAACAGAGCGAGGCCGGTGGAGTTAATGATAATGAGCGTCACCTGCGCCACTCACCGGTCTCGAGTCCCACGGAGGAGCTCCGGAAGGATGAGGAGAGACTAGAGACGAGAGCGGGTAGAAGGAGCCCGGAACCAGCGAACATTTAAACACTTTAATAATAAAATAAACACAAAACTGAAAGTCAAGCAGCAGCCCCTCATGGACGACTGCCACACACAAAATACAAATAAAAGTCCAGGCGTGGTCCTCTCTCGTCTTGCACTGTCGTCGCTCCTCCTTTTATTCTTCTGGAGCTCCTCCGTTGGACTCGACATCGGTGAGTGGTGCAGGTGTCGCTCATTATCACTAACTCCACCCACTCCACTCGCCACAATTACTGCCACTGTTTTTCTCTTTTACCTGTTCTCCATTTCCCTCTCTATCTTTATGGTTTACTTCTTCCCCTCTTTTTAATGTTACTTTCTTCCTCTGGTCACGGTGGCATACTAAATTTATGCATCTTTTGCTTCTTTTCCTTCATTCTTCTTTCACTCCTTCCCACCCTCACCGCTGTAGTGCGCATTACACACTCACACACCTCGGAGTCCATGTCCTTCACATACCAACGAAGCTCCAAGTCAGTGTGTATTGATACCCGGCCATGCCGGATCACTCCTCGGTTCTCCTCCGACTCAGAGGAAGAGGAAGAGGAGGATGAGGAAGTTGAGTGGGGGCAAAGGCCTGCCCTCACATATGAACAAGAGTCTGCAGGTGACCCTGCATGGAAACAAATCAGCACGCATACTGCCCCTTGCTCTCCTTTACCTTCTTTCGGTGTGGAGTTCAAATACTAAACACCTAGACAGCATTTTGGGGCATAAATGAGCCTATGAAATTCAAAAATGCTGTCTAGGTAGGCAACTCACTAGGTCAGTGATTCCCAACCAGGTGTACGCATACCCTAAGCAGGGAATTGTTTTTTTTGTTGCTTCATTTAATCTATAAAACAGGTTTAACCTAAACAATTGGCTTTGTTTAACCTATAAAAAATAATTACTTAAAGATTAGGGATTTGGAAAAAAAAAAAAAAATCAATAATTAAAAATGTTTCAAATTATTTGTTTATTTATTTATTTAACACACTGAGATATTAAAAACTTATAATAATAATTGTGATTCTGATAGCAGAATATATTTCCTCTACAACAGTTCTGGTCTGATGTTGATACATAAGACGGAAAGGTTGGGAACCACTGCATTATGTTTTGAAACAGCCACACTTTCCAACATGGTGTGATGCTCATTAGATTGAACATAATTTTGCACATAATCACACTGATCACCTTGTGTGTTTTCTGAAAGTTCATTAACACTACTGAAACCTTTTTATTCCAAGAGACTTCCAATTTCTTGAAGAAACATGAGTCTGCCTGGTCATTTTCAGTTTGGCAAACCTGTGTGGCTCTGTAATCTTAAATAAAATTAGTAAAAAAAAAAAAAAAAACTTCTGTTTTTCTTTTACCACAGATTCGAGTCTTGAAGGATGGCTCTCCATGCCTACCAAAAATGCCAAACGGTTTGGATGGGAAAAGAAGGTAAAGGTTTAAACATGCACACTCGCATGTCACAACAACAAACCCTCTCTGATCATCTGTGTGTCTATCTTTGTGTAAATTGCAGTATGTGGTGGTTAGCAGCAAGAAGATCCTGTTTTATGACTCGGAGCAAGACAGAGAGCAGTCCAGTCCCTTCATGATTCTGGACATAGAGTGAGTTTAAAAAATATTTATGATATTTGAATTTTATGTAAAATTTCCATCAACTTGTATTATAGCGTTTTAACATAAACTAATAAACCTAAAGTCATACATATTTTGTCAGTTATACATAAATGAAACGGTTAAGTTTTCTGCCCTCAAAAAAATCATGGCATATTCATGGAATATTTTTGTATTAACTATTTGCATCTATTGGATTTTATTTAAATAATAATATATGTAAAATGCATTTATTCAGATTTCTTATAATCAGCCAAATCTGTTCATTGTTAAAACAATCAAATGTATTCAATTAAAAAATATGAACATGGTTAAAATATGGTTAGGTGTGTACCAAACAATACTCAGGTAAAATGTATGAGATTTAAACAAATTGGATAGATTTATTGATAAATATATTAACCTGGTTATTGTGTTTTTAAAAAAGCATTCAGTTTATTATCATTATTATAGAAATTTTACCTGTTTCATATATATGTGTGTGTGTGTGTGTGTGTGTGTGTGTGTGTGTGTGTGTGTGTATGAATGGACAAATATGCACATATGTGTATGGTTGTATATGATTGACAGATATGCACCACATTAAGTTTATTAGTTAAAATGGAGTAATCCAAATGGATGGAAATTTTATATGCGGTTCAAATACATAAATCTTAAACATTTACTGCTCTCTTGCACAACATTAGCCAGCACATTTAATTTTTTGCCTTCTTTTTCCCCTCTTAGCAAACTCTTCCATGTGAGACCTGTCACTCAGACAGACGTGTACCGCGCAGATCCCAGAGAAATCCCACGCATCTTTCAGGTAACATGCTTAATTTGTCCCTCCAGGAAATGTTTTATCATTCTTTGAGATTAACCCTACCAAACTTAATTTTTGCTTCTGTTCTGTCTGTAGATATTATATGCTAATGAGGGAGAGAGTAAGAAAGAGGAGCTTGCTTTGGAAGCCTTATCAGCAGCTGAAAGGTCGTCATTTATCCCACACAAAGGTCACGAGTTCGTGCTTACGCTTTACCACTTCCCCTCTAGCTGTGAAGCATGTCCAAGGCCTCTGTGGCACGTCTTCAAGCCCCCACCAGCCCTGGAGTGCAGACGCTGCCGAATCAAATGCCATAAAGACCACATAGATTGCAAAGAAGAGGTCCTAGCTCCTTGCAGAGGTCAGGAGGTCACACTCACAAAGCACCGCACATTCAGATTTATATTGCCATCTGTAGCTTCGAATTTTGCATTTTTGGTACTGTTGAAATATCAATTAAGATATAGAAGATGCCATAAATTCCTTTGATTTTATTTATTTTAAATATTTGATTAGAATATAAATAATTAATTATTAATATTACAACCACATATTCATAAAAATTACAATATAAGTAATATTCATAATATATAAAAATAATATAATTTTTTGTAAAGAAATTAATATCAAATTTATTATTATTATTATTATTATTACATTTTATTTTATTTTTTTCATGCTACTAAAAGTTTGTGATCAATAAGATTTTTTAAATACCAAGGCTACATGTATTTTTAAAAAATATACAGTAATATTGTGAAATATCATTACAATTTTAAAAAGTTTCTATTTTAATATCTTGTAAAATGTATTTTATATCTGTAATAACAAATCTAAATTTTTAGCTGCTATTGCTTCAGTCTACAGTGTCATTTCTTATTGTCAATGCTGAAAACAGTTTTAATGTTAATTTAATGCTTAATGTTTTTGATACTATATATTTTTTTTACGTTACATATTCTTTTTAACATTATTAACATTATAAATGTCTTTACTGCCACTTTTTATGAATTTAATGCATCCATACTGATTCCAAATGTTTGTTTGTTTATTTTAAATATGGACTTTTGAACCTCCACATTGGATTGAAACTGACCTGTTTGGTTCGTTTTTCTCCAGTGAACTATGACATGTCTACAGCAAAAGAGCTACTGCTGCTGGCCAACTCCACAGAAGAGCAGCAGAAATGGGTCAGCCGCTTACTCAAGAGGGTCCCACGGAAACCTGTAGCCCACTCCTCAAGCATAGCTATAGCTTCTCCTCCCTCCGAGGCATCACCAACTGGCCTGTCCCCTCAGCCCTCTCCTCACATGTCAGCCCGTTCATCTCCCAGACTTTCACACAGAGGAGCCGTCAAAGTGCATTCCACCCGACAGCAGCCCTCACCCAAGACCAGGTGAGAACCGCTTCACAGATCAACAGCTACTTACAAAGGGTCTTGAGGGAGAATAATGTTACGCGCAGTTAATTGAGATTAACATACGGGGATTTATAAAGCAGGAGGTGAGGCCCACTACAAGGGGAATGATATTAAATTGTTATTGAATTATATAAAATGTGTATATATTTAACTTTAATATTAATGTTAATTTTAATTATCTTAATTAAATAGCTAAAAAAGAAATTATTATAGAAGAACATACAGCAAAATTATTTGTGATGAATTAATTTACCTATATTGACACTGCCAATTTCTGTTAATAATATATTCTAGTTCCGTTAATATTATATTGTGTAGAGGCCAAACTCATGCCATTAGTTTTTAGCCCACAATTTTGTTAAGGAGGCTGATATTTTATCATTCTTTGACACAGTTTTCCATGAGCATTTGAATGTGTAACTCATATCCATTTATACAAAGTCATTTTCTATGGTCATTAAAATCTTCTTTACTGTTTCCTACTTACACTTCTGTACTAGCTTGAACTCTTCTGCTTAACCTTTGAGAATGAGTATTGGAGTATTGCTAATGTTGTTGCTCCTTATATTTGTATAGATCCTTATTTGCAAGTCGCTTTAAATAGATTCATTTGCTCACCCAAAAATAAACTTGTATAGACTAGTAATTTACAGTAATTTGATCAATTTAATTAACTTTGTCAATTTTTGGAGCTTTGGAAGAAAAGTAGTGTAAAATCTTAAATTCTCTATTTGTTTTCCATGGAGGGAAAAATTACATATGGGTTTGGAACAAAATGAAAGTGAATATATAATGTCAGCATTTTCATTTTCGGGTGAACTGCAGCTTCAGTCAAGGTAAATGTAGATGCTGCATATGTTAACCTGGCACAAGAAGTTGTGAAGTTGGCTGTGAAGTTGCGCCGGTATTTAGTAGCTTACATTATACTGCTAACCTTTTATAGCCCTGGCCCCATGCTCCGTATCATACTTCATTGACCTGTTCACCTTTGACCTTTCACCTTCCCCACTTGTGCTTATATGTAAGTACACTGCATCACTGCTTACCGCACAGATTTGCTGCTTGTCTGTGCTGCCCTAAAACTTCACCTTCAGATATTTGGCTGTCTGTTCTGTTCTCTGTATGCATCTAAAACGGAATAGATCTTCTTTGCTTGAGTGTAAATATTGTAAAAGTGTAAAAAAAAAATCCACTAACAATGCAATCTCTCTTTTAATTCTATAATATTGGCCTCTAATTCTAACTGAGCATTTTTAACACAGTATCTGATTAAATGTCAGACTTTCCGATTAAAAAAAATTGCAATTAACTGTAAATAAGTAGCAGCATCTGTCACTCTCACATCTTTGCAGAACTTAAATTAAAGACACTTTTTCAAAAAATGTACCTGACTACTTTCAGTTAAACATGGGTGGCCATCATTTTTTTCCGTTGATATGTTTACATGAGGCCGAATGACGACTCTTTGTTCCAGATTGCTTGAGTTGGGTCTGAAGGACTGGGGTTGGTCTCTTGATGTTGAAATGGATGATGACGATGTATTAGACTTCTGAGGAGTTGAGTTTGTGGGGTAACCACAGTGGTGCCTTAGCATGTATTTGTGTGTTTATGCTTTGGTTTTAAAGCTGTTTTTGAAGTATGGCATTAATAGTGGGGGTTTTTCCCCAATGTGAGGGACAATAACTAGGGCAAGTTTTGATAGTGATATTGTGTTTGATGCACTAATATGAGTGGGCATGTTTGTGTGTGTAAGTGTTTGGCTGAATTTAAAAAGTCTGGCTTAGTGTGATTGAATGAGGTGGATCTGAAAACTGTGTGTTGTGTGTGTGTGGTTGAATAGAGAATGGGATGTGAAATGTCTGCCATATTTAATTTTTTTTTTTTCGTTGACCTGAAACTTCTCTCCTCTCTTTTAATTTCAGCTAACCTTGGTGAAGGTTGGATAGGTGATAATCCATCTGGGAACTATGAAAGCGGAGAATGTCATGGTGTTCATTTTGGCAAATGGCAGGCCTTCCAAGTGCCAAACTTCACAAGTATAAATGACTGGGGAAGGTGCGGCCTAATATTTAAAACGGAACAAGCCATAAATTACCTAAAGGGTGTAGTTTCAATTTTAAGCCATTTTGAGAGTGTTTTATGTCTTTGTAGACTATACAATTTTTCAAAAACATTTTTAATTAAGTTAAAGAATTTTGAACTTTTTGGTCTCCTTGCAAGGTTGTCAATAAGTGTGACTGTTTGCCTGAGTGTGTGTTTGAAACAGAATATATAGGCCTACTTTGGCTCTGCAATTACATGATCATCTGAATTTATATACTCAAGTATTATATCTATTTTTGTTAGGAAAAACAGATAAATATTTAGTGATAGATTATATTTTTATCATGCATTATATCAAAGAACACTTTTGAAAACTGCTTTTCAAAGAGCATTTCTTCTGCTCAAGAGCATAACTATCTGCTCAAAATGTATGCATTATTAAAGACTGATATTACATGATGCAATGATGCAATCCGTAGCACATTTTAGCATTTTATTAATTGCTGTGACAAAAATTAGACCCAATTTGTATGCATAGTGGAACATGAAGACCTCCGGTCCAAACATTTTCTGTGTTTTATCATTTTGCCGTGTTACCACTGACAAACCGTTGAAACATTGTGAAATTGTTAATAAAAAGCTTTATTTGATTGACTCCTTCTGTGTGCTGATTTAAAACTCATCTGTTGCGTTTATACAGGAAACAAAAACGTTCGCATAATCGTCGTTACTTGTTTATAAGAAGATACAGCGTTTATAGATTGCAGTATTTAAACAGGTGTGTAGCTTAAATGTTAAAATATTAGATGATATTCAATGAGGCACTGTAAGAATTAACCTGAAAAAATGTGAAAATATTATTTTACTTAAGATATGGTGGCATTGTCGTTTACAAAGAGTTAAAAAAGCATGCTCTTTTCCATTGTTGTAAATGATTCACAAAAATTGATTAATAAAAGTCCAATGTTGCACAAGCATTTAAACCAAACGTTGACCTGGAAAATCCTTGATTGCATGTTGACCAATATAAACGTGAGTCTGGTTATAAAAGCAGAGTCAGTTCAAGACTGAGACATTGAGGTCTCTATTAAGATCCTCATTTAATCTTATTTCTGTCGTGTCTTGTCATAAATATGTACGGCTATTATTTTCTAACACTTGCAGTGCTACTCCGCTGCTTTGCTTATACGCAGAGTGTTTCGCACCCAGGAAAATGCAGACTTGTCTTCAGATCCGATGAGGTCCAAGTCATTTGTGTGTCTGTTAACTTCAAGCAGTTACCCAGCAAGGCCTTCCCAGGTAACACTACAGACCTCAGTGTCCGCTTCAGCAATTTAAGCTCCATAACATCTGATGACCTGAAGATCTTGTCCCATCTGAGGCAGCTCAGTCTGATCAGAAACCAGCTGCGTACATTACCCGCGGACCTGCTTTTGGGCCTGTCTAATCTTCATGTGCTTGACCTTACAGGTAATGAGTGTGTGTGTTTAGTTTTGCTTAGTTACGGCTCTCAAATTGAATCCATCTGTCTGTGTCGGTGCATCCCATAGAGACTCAGTCTGGCTGTGCATTAGTGAGAACTTCTTATTAATAGTAGGGATCCTTTCTAGAGGTTACTTTGTTACCGCAGTAGCTGGTTTTATGAGTATCATGGATTTGTTCTATCAAGAGCTAAATAAGTGAGTCTTTTGAGTGAGTTATCCATCATTCACCGATTCATTCAAAACCACTGAATCATTCTGATTCATGAGCAAAACAATGTTATATGGCTGAATTTGTAAAAGTATACTAGCACACTACTATTTCTAGTGGCTGTATGATATTTTGAATTCAGTCTTTATGGTGAGTCATTGATTCACTAAATTTACATGATTTTTATTTATTTATTTAAAAAAAAATGCTGACTTTAGAATGAAATGATTGAAGTCATTGAATCATTTCCTCAAACTAATAGTTCAAAAACACTGACTCATTCAGGAACTAAACAAGTAAATAACTCATTAATTCATTTCCCCAACCAACGTGTTCAAAAACGTTGAATCATTTAGGAACAATTATCTCTGAATCATTTAATTCTGTCATTGTTATTATGTATTTCCAAAGGGAAAAACTACTATGGGGAACAATTTAAAAAAAAACAACAACCTTTGAACAACTTGAAAGTGAATAAATAATGAAAAATTTATATTTTTATATCCCTTTAAATTGTTCTCTCAGCCAATTATCTTAACTCTGAATCGGTCAGGAACGAATATCTGATGGATTCACTGGACAAATTTCTCAAATGATTTCTTCAAAGTACTGGAGAATCAGAGCAAGCACTCTTGTCCATGTGTGTTTATGTTTATTGGTTAATAATATGATCCTATCCTAATAGGTAACAAACTGACAGCTTTATCATCGCGAGTGTTTCATCATTCTCCTCTTGTGGAGCTCACACTCTCAGATAACCTGCTCTCTGAGATAGATGCTGACTGTCTGCCTGTAAACAACTCTCTCCAGAGGTTAGATTTGTCATCTAACAAATTCTCCCAGCTGCCCATGGCCTTCCTGCAAAGACTCAACGATCTCGAGAGCTTAGATTTAAGAAATAACCAGCTGGAGGAACTGACTCCTGGAGCTCTGACCTCTCTGCCCAAACTTGAGGCTCTGTACCTGGAAAACAACAGACTAAAGTCTTTAGATGCATCAGCATTCACTGGTAATCCAAACCTTCGCCAGATGTTCTTGAGTGGCAACCATTTGGAGAACCTGCCTGCTGGAATTTTCCTCAAGCAGGACGAACTTGTTTTCCTTGACCTCAGAAACAACTATCTGCAAAACCTAACTCCAGGTATATTGAATGAACGTTTGTTTGCTGTGCTGTCTGGTAATCCATGGCACTGCAACTCTAGTTTGGCATATCTATGGCATTGGCTGCGTATGAATGAAAAACAAAAATTTCATGATGATAAAATCACTTGTCAAACACCTGAACACATGAAGGGTAGAAACATCACTGAAATTGCTGCCACTGACCTTGGCATCAAGGACTAAGAAAATCATACAATAAAATAAAGCAATAAAGCAATTATTGCTTTTATAAAACGGTTATTCCATATACTTAGTAAGGTTTCACAAAATAAAACAGAGCAAAAAAGTGTAATGATATTAATAAAAACAGTATTCTTCCACCAAACAATGTAGTTCCTCAGAAACTGTTGTGGTTGGAACCTATGGTTGGAACAAAGTGGAACAAAGTAAACAAAAGTGTAGGTTTGTAGTGTAATTTACAACGCTTCGAACAAGCTCAACCAATCAGAATCAAGGACCGGAACTATCCGTTTTATAATACATATTTTAAAACATGCAGTCACGGATGTTTTTGAAATTTAAATATTTTACAAAGGTGGAATCTGAAAGAATTACTTACAAAATGATAATTGGGGGGGGGGGGGGGGATTCATATTTCAGAAATTCATATTTCATGATTGTACTATGCTTAATATTGAAAAAAAACAAAACTTTATTACTCCATCAAATTTCATAGAACCAACGTAAATGTTTCAACATGGATTATTTCATCTTAAAAAAAGTTTTTTTGAACTCTAAAATCTCTATTTACAAATATTTTTTTAAAAATAATTGAGTAAAATACTGAGAGTTTCCAGTTAACTTATTCCAAGTATAATTTGTGCTTTTAAAGAAAGAAAACATGATGTTGATCAGCAGAGGGCACTAAATTCTAATCAAATTAATTAGAGGTACACACTGTATGTCATGAGGGAAAAAATTACAATTTTTAAATGTGTACACTTGTCTTTTATAACTCTGTCTGTTATTGCTTTTATTAATGCATTACATACTGTATTTTCACTGTATTTGTCTATATCAGTTTTTTGTCTTGCAATTTGATGTATTCTATGTGTCCTCAGAAATCCCTAGTGTATCTTATAGTAAAATGCATTTGTGCATTGTAGAGATTTATAACTCCTGTGTACAAGGGCCATTTCCAGGGGAGGCTACTTACGCAAATTAAACCTTTTCATGGAGGGTATCAAGAGGATAGAAATGATCAGATTGCACCCTTGTTCCAACTTCTAACCCCCAGTACCCCTCATTCATTCATATATATGATCCAAAACATAATCAGATTTTGAAAGTAGACAAAGAGAACCCAATCAAACAAATGAGACAAAAATATTTTCTTTGTCATTTATTTATTCAGGAAAATGATCCAATATTGCATATCTGTGAGTAGCAAAAGTATGTGAATATCTTAGATTAGCAGTTCATTTAAAGGTGAAATTAGTCCATCTGTGCAGAGGTGTTTTCAGTCAGTGCAATGACTATCAAATGTCAGTATGTGACCTGTTTTATTCAAAGAATCTATCAAAGTCTGATCATGTTTGTGGAAGTAAATCATGTCACGAACAAAGGAGATTACTGAGGACCTCGGAAAAAGAGTTGATGTTGATCAGGGTAGAAAAGGTTACAAAACTATCTCTAAGGAGTTTGGACTCCACAAATCCACAGTCAGACAGACTGTGTACAAATGGAGGAAATTCAAGACCACTGTTACCTTCCCAAGAAGTGGTCGACCAACAAAGATCGCTCCAAAGCAGAACGTGTAATAGTCTGCGAGGTTGAAAAAGTTCCCAGTGTAACTTTTAAGCAACTAAAGGCCTTTCTCACATTGGCTAATGTTAATGTTCATGAGCCCACCATCAGGAGAACACTGAGCAATCATGGTGTGCATGGCAAGAGTTGCAAGAAGAAAGCCACTGTTTTTCATAAAGAAAATTGCTTGCTAAAGATCATGTGGACAAGCCAGAGGACTATTGGAGAAAGGTTTAATGGATGGATGAAACCAACATAGAACTTACTGGTGTAAATGAGAAGCAATTATGTTCGGAGAAAAGAACACACTGCATTCCATCTTAAGAATCTTATCCCATCTGTGAAACATGTTGGCGGTATTATCATGGCTTGGGCCTGTTTTGCTGCATCTTGGCCAGGACAGCCTGCCATCACTGATGGAACAATGAATTCTGAATTATAGCTGCAAATTCTAAAGGAAACCGTCAGGACATCTGTTTAAGAACAAAGTCTCAAGAGAACGTGGGTCATGCAGCAAGACAACAACCCCAAGCACACAATACATTCTAGCAAAGAATGGTTAAAGAAGAATAAAGTTAATGTTTTGGAACGGCTGAGTCAAAGTCCAGACCTTAATCCACTTAAAATGTTGTGGAAGGACCTAAGCAAGCACCAACCCACCAACTTCACAGAGTTTAAGTGGTTCTGCACTAAGGAATGGGATAAAACTCAACTCATAACTGTTATTGTGAAGGACTGATCAGTATTTATAAGAAATTTTACCTTCAGTTACTGCAGCAAAAGGGGGTCAAACCAGATATTGAAAGTAAAGGTTCACATACTTTTGCAACACACAGATATGTAACGGAACATTTTTCTCAATAAATAAATGACAAAGAAAATATTTTTCTCTCACTTGTTTGATTCGGTTCTCTTTGTCTACTTTCAGGACTTATATGAAAATCTGATGATGTTTTGGGTCATATTTATGCAGAAATATAGAAAAATTATAACTTTCAAGCAGCACTATATATACATATATATATATATATATATATATATATATATAGAGAGAGAGAGAGAGAGAGAGAGAGAGAGAGATCTGTCTGGGCTTCCAAAATGTAATTGCTTCTGCATTTTTATTGGTATCGCTGTAAAAGCAATAAAATGTATTTATTCAAGCAGGAAAATAGCATGGTGAGTTATGAATGGGCATGTAGAGTCCCCATTAAGAAAGCCATAACAAATAGTGAAAAAATAATAAATTAATCTGACATGGTTGAAAGGATACGTTATGGATAATATAATGGGTTAGGAATAATCTAGTGTTCTGTAATTTACACTTTTAAATCTTCAAAAATGCAAAAGAATGTGCCTGACCCTGTTTTCACCTTCTGCATTGCATTAAGGATGTGAAGATTGGTTCAGTGTTCAATGTAGCGTGATGATTTTTATAATTGCTCTGAGAGACTGACCATTACCTGAACCGTCTTTAACAATGCTTTTCAAGCCACAAATCTTATGCCCTTTTATAGCCAGAATAAACCCTTTTAGAAGGTTTAAAGAGCTCACAGAGACTCACAAAGATGCTTTGTGACCTTGAACAACTCTGAAGTTGACCGATAATATTTTAAGGCCTATGATCATATATCATTGTTTAGTTGTTACAGTAAACAGAATTTACTGTAACCATTCATTTTAAATTGACAGGAGATTTGGCATAATATTTAATGAGAATGATAAAAGTTTGAATATTATTTTAGGAGAAAAGTATGATAATTCATTCTAGGCTATTCCACACTACCACTTAATCGTTACTAAAAGCATTAACGCTAATGGGATTGTTCAAAATGAATTCCTCTCCGTTTGCTTTCATGTATAGCCTATATTAATAGTATTTCGTTTTCAAAGGCAAAATTAAATCAAATGGTTTGTCTGTATTGAATGACATGTAATTAAACATAGCCTATATGCTATATATATATATAAAAAAAATATATATATAAAAATACTAGTCCGCAAGAATCCATCGCGGGTTGTTTTGATTCCGATGCGATTCACGAAACAAATGACTCTTATGAACTGATTCTTTTGAACAGTTCAAAATTTCAACTGTTTGAATCAGTCAAAGGAATCCTTTACCTCTGATTCTATTACTGAAGTTTTTTTTAATGAAGGAAGATGTGTGTATGTACTACCGTTCAAAGGTTTAAACTGATGAAAGTGACAGTTAAGATTTTTTTTATTTAAGTAATTCTCTTAAGCTTCAGTGTCACATGATCCTTCAGAAACAGTGATGTTTCATTTCCACTGTTTCATTTCAACACTGATAAGAAAAATAATGTTCTGAATGATTTCTGAAGGATCATGTGACACTGAAGCTTGAGAATGCTTTAAAAAACTACCATGTAAGGGTGTGAGGGTAAAATAAGATTTATATCTGAAACTGATTCATTAGTCAAAAAGCTTTAAAAAGGTCACGCTAACTCTTTAAGAACTCTTTGCCAAAAACATTGTGCTTAGAATATTGCCCATATCTTGAGAGAAATATGATCATACGTCTGCTTTATACCAGTAATTAATTATACAGATTAATGGACCTGCTCCGCTCTGGACCCAGCTTGCTCTGCCACTCATGGCCAATTTCCTTAATTAGGCGTCTGCTGATAATGTAAGTCCAGTGTGTGAAATATATCTTCAATAAAATTGTGTCTTTTGTGGGGTCTCGCTCGACTAAAGGGCGGGAATGTTGTAGACAGAGTGTGCCGCCATAAGATTTAAGAGCAGGGTTTTACTGGGCTTTTCAATCTCAGCTTGTCTGTGCTGTTCTAAAGATGACCTTGCTGTTGTGAGTAGACTATGGTGTGACTGTCACTTCCTGTAATGTGGAGCGAGTCCTACCGGATTGAGATTCCTCACAGCAGCTGAGATGACATGGAGTGGTGAGGAATGGTCGTGTCTTTTTCATGCACTGACGAGATATTGATGGCTAAACACTGCACATATAACCTTAGTGGCATCATTTATATGTGACTTGATGCCATCTGTCAACAGGAAGTTAAGTGTTCACCATCCAGATTATTTATATTCTCCTTCATGCTCTCATTTTCATCCTCATTTAGCAAACAGGATGGCACAGCAGCAGTTGAGTACCGTGTGTTTTTAATGTGGTTGTGGCACCCGGCCATCTTTCCAGTGACCTGCACTTAACTCTCGGCATAACTCATTTTTTCATTGATTTCAGTCAAAGGTTGCAATTTGCTAAATCCACGCTGTTCTGGATGTTTTAAGAGCTTATTTCACGGTCACATGAATGCCACGGGTAAGGGATGTTTTGTGAATAAAAATTATGGCTTGGTTTGATATTGGTGGAGAAGTGGCAAATGTGTTATGCCTGGCTTTAGTGCTAATTAGGACCTAGGTTTGAGTCCAGACTAGGACATTTATTGTTATATGTATAAGTAATTAAATAAATACCTCAGAAAAAATTTATCTATATACAACTTTTTTTGTTGCCAGGGACCCCAAATATGTTCGTCTACTTTTACATCTTACCCCCTTCCTATATATTTTCATGCAAAAAAAACAAACAACAACAAAAAAATTACACTTTACTAAGGCCAAAGCAAACGATTAAATATTTTCAAAAATATATATTAACTTCACTGTAAAAAATCAAAAGTTGACAAGTTTTCTCAACATTTTGTTGTATAAACTGAATACAAAAAGTTAACAAGAAGAAACTCAAAATGTCCTGAAGCTGATTGCCTTGAACTTTTAAGTTTTCTCAACTTTTGATTTTTTACAGTGTTGATAGTATATTTTTAATATCAATTTTTAGAGTGTTTTAGAGTGTGTAAACCTGAACAGAAACATTTTACATTTTTCCTGAAGCACTTTGCACAATAAATAGTTAAACTTAATATTGTTAAATTTGTCTGCTTTAAAAACACTTTATGACAAAAAACCTTTTGTCTTTTCTCTCAAATTTTCTGCTGACCTGCGGCCCCTCAGTCCTCAGACCCTATTTCCATCTTAAACAACAAATTTTAAACCCATGAAAGGTGAATAAGCCTGTTATTTTTGGCTTTTCAGAGTTTTCTCTCCCATTTCTTTCCCTAATTTCCCACCATCAGTAAAGGTCAGTTTTGATCACTGTGATTACTCTTCCCTAGATTTAACCACAGTCCTGAAGTGTGGCGTGCACTTTTTGTGAAGAAATAGCTTTATTCTAAAAGAAAAAGGGAGCTTCTACAGTACTTTAAAATATCGGTTGTGCAATTGTGCTTTTCCTCCATTTTCTCCTCTGAAAATTACTCTTGATGTGGAGGAAGGTTTCTTTCTCTCACTCCGTTTAAATCACAGCAGCTTCTTTTGCCTCTTGGTACTTTTACTGTAAGCGGATCTGCAAATTTAAAAAGTCATTTTGTTCATTTTTTTTCATTAGATTCCAGTTATTCACATTCTATCCTCCACAGCACAGGGTTTCACATAAACTATGGAAAATTATTAGCTCTCACCTGTTTGTCTCTTGAAAACAAATCTGTGTACTTTCAAAAGGTCAAGCACAATGACCTCTGAAAAACAGACGATTTGTAAGAAATGTAGCGGCTTGTGCGCAATGGCTGATTTTACCTCCTAGAACTCCTAGAGGGGAAACCTATTTTTAGAACTGAAAAGCAGTAGGCTTTGAGATTCCAAAATGTGTTGTGAGACTATGTGCTCTGGTTACAATGTAGTGTGTGCAACTCAATACTGATCCATGTGCATTTGAGATTTTGGACACCGTCAGCTGCATGGAACATGTGCTTCTTTCTTAGCTGGACAACAACATGAAGGTGTGAGAGTTATAGAGGTGCATTTCGCTGTTATTTATGTTGTAGACACTGATATGTGGCCTGTATTCCCCATTTTGTGTTGTGTGATGCTGATTTAGTTGTGCTGGTGGGGTCAGTGATTACTGGCTATTAGCACCGGCTGCTCTTTTGTCCACCCACATGCCAGATCTAAGCCGTATCTCAGTGTCCAGCCATCACGCACAAACACAAAGATCTTTCCATGTGGGCACAAATACATTCATTGCATGAATTCACTCAGACAGAATGAATAACACCCACACACAAACACACCCACATCCACGTCAACCCATGTATTTCTGGAGCCAACAAATGAGTGTCTGAGACCCGAGGGACACTCAAAGCACTGCTACAAAATTCAAACCCTCTAGTGACACATCATTCAAACTCCCACAGAGGGGGATGGTAGTTCACACTGTAGTTTAATGGGCAGGTGAGATAAAAAAATTAAAAAAAAAAAAAAAATAGGGAGAAAAAAATACAGGTGAATTCATAGATGTCTATGATCAGACTGACTTGTTTAAATAATCTGATGTATCTAAAGCACCATATTGTAATTGCTACAAGGTTTTAGACATCAATCATAGCATGCACATTCAACCACCATAGCAAAAACACACATATTGTTTACTGGTTTTGTTTTACAGTTTTGAACTATTGCTATTGCTCAAACTACATAGTAATAATAATACTAATTTAAACAATCATTTTCTGTGGTTTAATGCCAAATGGCTACAGAAATGAGAGAGAAGAACAGTTTAATGTGGAAAGAAAAGTAATACAGACATAAGTCATTTTATTTTCAAGATCATTGAAACAAAAAATGTATACAAATTAGGTTGTGATTCAGAGTGATCTATAAATTCAAGTCATTTTTCTTCCTTCAGGCTTGTTCAGTTAAGAGACCAGTCAGATATTCTCATTACTGTAAGATGTCTTCAGAGACAAGGAGTCTTGAAGCCTTTGATGTGTGTGTAAGATTTAAATGATTGATTTCAATACATTTAATGATTTTTGAATGCATTTTACTTACGATAATGATCAACCCTTTTAATTTACTTCTCTATTGTTTTACTTTGATGTTTCTAGATAAAGTGTTGTTTTGATAGTTGCATTGACCCTTAGTAACCCAATTTATTTAATTCTTTTCTGAATAGAGACTTGGCAGTGTATACACATACTACTATGTAGGCATGTTAATAAAAGGTGAATAAACCTGATAAAGAGCCATTTTATGTTAAAAGCTTGAAGATCTGATTACTGACATGGAACGATTTATTGTTGAGCAGAGGGTTAGAGTTACAAAAACTGCATTAGACAGACAGACAGATAGATAGACAGATAGATAGACAGACAGACAGACAGACAGACAGACAGACAGACAGACAGACAGACAGACAGACAGACAGATAGATAGATAGATAGATAGATAGATAGATAGATAGATAGATAGATAGATAATTCTAATTCTAGTGTAATTATTATTGAACGAGTTCAGCTGTTTTCCAGACTGTAATCACAGTGTGTTCATATTGATTATTTCTGTTTCCGAATTAATTTATTATTCTGAAGTATTGACAGAGGACAAGCGCAAATCACTCTCTAGTGTTGTTCTTGCATTTGTGGGCAGGTTGGCCTTTGGACACATTTGCTGGATCACCAAGTAACGGGATATATGTGTCACTCTGTGACGCGCTCACAGCAGCGCTATCCAACACCGAGCTGCTGCCAACCGAAGCCGTTCTTCCAGCCTCCGGACACTCCTGCGCTTCCTCCTTCGCGCGTAACGCCATGAGTTCGATCTCATGCTTGGCAGCGGTTTCTAGCACACGCTGCTTACTGTAAACAATGACAAAGTTGTTAATAATCGGGTGGATTGGCAACGCTATAGCTATTACGCCACACAGAAAACTGACAGCGGCGTTACACCTGCCCAGCGTTGTTTTAGGATAGATGTCCCCATAACCCACAGTGGTCATAGTAATGATGGCCCACCAGAAGGACTGTGGGATGCTGGTGAACATGGTCTCCGGGTGGCTCTGCTCCAATGTGTACCCCAGCGCGGAAAACAGGAAAATCCCCACGCTCATGTACATGAGCAGCAGACCCAGCTCTTTC
The DNA here is from genome assembly GCA_036784905.1 of Acrossocheilus fasciatus. Taxonomy (NCBI): domain Eukaryota; kingdom Metazoa; phylum Chordata; class Actinopteri; order Cypriniformes; family Cyprinidae; genus Acrossocheilus; species Acrossocheilus fasciatus. The sequence continues at coordinate 23,328,355 of CM071957.1, read as the reverse complement.
AAGCTGCTTTTGAGTGCGAATGTAAGAGTTTGCAGACCTGCCGAATGGCGCGCAAGTTTGAAAATGCGCGCAATGCGCATGATGCGCAACGCCTGCACTGCCTGCTGGACGTTGGCGAGCTCCATTATAGCAGTGCCCAAGTGCGTAAGAATCAACACCACGTAGAACGGCATGATGGCTAGAAAGTCTACTATATTCATGAAGGAAAACACAAAACGCAACTGGTTCGAAGTGGACAGGAAACGCAAAATGTATTCCACTGTGAACCAGATAATGCAAGCCGTCTCGATGGACTCAAGGGTCGGGTGTTCCACGAGGTTACCCTGGGTATCTTTTACTTGCAGCTCCGGGATGGTCCCCACGCACATGACCACAGAGGAGAGCAGGATGAACGCGAACGACGCCACTGCGATTACGCGCGCGGCTAAAGATGACTCTGGTTTCTCCATGAGTTTCCACAGGAACGTTTGACACCTCTGGCCTCTAGTGACCGTTGCATCATCCTCCAGGTCATCCAGGATGGTCTTGACCTTCTCTGCTATTTCTGCCAGCTCGGTTTGCACCTCATTTAAGCTACTTATACAGCATTCGTCCAGATACTTTGCGTTGATCTCCCAATAGTCCATCTCTCTCATGAAGCGCATGGGACAGATTCCTTGCTTAATATGAATCTCTCCGTAGTAATATAGCTCTAGGATGCATTTGAAGGCCTCTGGGTCTCTGTCGAAGTAAAACTCTCGCTTTAAGTCATCATAGTCATCACAGAGCGCGCAGAGATCTTCTTGTGTGGAATCCGTGGCTCGGTTCAACAGCTCTGCCAAACGCGTCTCGGGATATCGGTTCAGCACGTCCCTGTAGAGAATGTGCTTGACACCACCGATATTCACAGCAATCTCCGTCTCCTCACTCGCCTCTGAGCCGTTACAGTCCGCGTAACGAGTCCTCGGGAACTCCCACATTTCAGCTGAAACAATCCAGAATTTTAAACAAAAACAAAATAGGAATCATTTTTAATGGACCAGGTTATAAAAAGCAACATGTCCATGACTAGCAGGGACGTGCAGAGAGTTCCTCAGGGACAGGGGCTCAAATGTAAAATAGGGGCAATGTAAAATAAATAAATAAATAAATAAATATATAGGTCAAACGTTTGGATACATTGCTATTTTATATTTTTGCAAGAAATTACTTATGGTCATCAAGACTGCATTTATTTGATCAAAATATTTAATATACTTTAAAATGCATTTTATGCAATGCTGATTCATTATCAATGTTGGAAACCTGTGATTCTTTTTTCAGGATTCTTTGATGAATAAAAAGTTTAAAAAGAACAGCATTTATTTAAAATGAATTTATCTGCTTGAGGACAGTATTTTTTTTTTTAATGAAATTAGCTTTTATTCAACAAGGATTTGTTAAATTGATAGAAACAGTGATAGTAAAGATTGATATTGTTTGAAAATTGTTGAGTAAATGCTGAGTTTTTTTGTTTTGTTTTTTACTTTTTATGTATCTATTAATTAACCCTAAAACAGTACCTATCACAGGTCCCAAAAAATAAATAAATAAATAAATATATAAAAAATAAAAATAAGCAGCACAACTGTTTACAACACTGATAATAAATCAGCATATTAGAATGATTTCTGAAGGATCATGCACTGAAAACTGGAGTAATGATGTTGAAAATTCAGCTTTGATCACAGGAATAAATTATATTTTAAAGTATATTAAAATAGAAAAACATTCTTTTAAATTGTAATAATATTTCACAATATTACAGTTTTTTCTGTATTTATGATCAGATAAATGCAGGCTTGATGAGCATAAGACATAATGCATAATTATCTCTGCATAATTATCAAAAACGGTAATATAATAAAGCCCTTTCACGTCACCATTTCACCAGCCTACACTTCACATAATGGGCCTGTAGGTGAAACGGGCTTCATTAACTATAGTTTCATGGGTGTATCATTAATACAGGTGCATCTCAATAAATTAGAATGTCGTGGAAAAGTTCATTTATTTCAGTAATTCAACTCAAATTGTGAAAGTTGTGTATTAAATAAATTCAGTGCACACAGACTGAAGTAGTTTAGGTAACACTTTACAATAAGGTTCATTAGTTGACTACATTAGTTAACATTAACTAATAATAAACTGCACTTATACAGCGTTTATTAATCTTTGTTAATGTTAATTTCAACATTTACTAATACATTATTAAAATCTTGTTAACATTAGTTAATGCACTGTGAACTAACATGAACTAACAATGAACATCTGTATTTTTATTAACTAACGTTAGTGAAGATCAGTAAATACAGTAACAAATGTATTGCTCATGGTTAGTTCATGTTAGTTAATACATTAACTAACGTTTAACTAATGAACCTTATTGTAAAGTGTTACCGTAGTTTATGTCTTTGGTTCTTTTAATTGTGATGATTTTGGCTCACATTTAACAAAAACCCACCAATTAACTATCAACAAATTAGAATATGGTGACATGCTAATCAGCTAATCAACTCAAAACACCTGCAAAGGTTTCCTGAGCCTTCAAAATGGTCTCTCAGTTTGGTTCACTAGGCTACACAATCATGGGGAAGACTGCTGATCTGACAGTTGTCCAGAAGACAATCATTGACACCCTTCACAAGGAGGGTAAGCCACAAACATTCATTGCCAAAGAAGCTGGCTGTTCACAGAGTGCTGTATCCAAGCATGTTAACAGAAAGTTGAGTGGAAGAAAAAAGTGTGGAAGAAAAAGATCGATCAAGAATTTGGGTGAACTTCACAAGGAATGGACTGAGGCTGGGGTCAAGGCATCAAGAGCCACCACACACAGACGTGTCAAGGAATTTGGCTACAGTTGTCGTATTCCTCTTGTTAAGCCACTCCTGAACCACAGACAACATCAGAGGCGTCTTACCTGGTCTAAGGAGAAGAAGAACTGGTCCAAAGTCCTCTTTTCAGATGAGAGCAAGTTTTGTATTTCATTTGGAAACCAAGGTCCAAGTTGCTTGAAGTCCAGTGTTAAGTTTTCACAGTCTGTGATGATTTGGGGTGCAATGTCATTTGCTGGTGTTGGTCCATTGTGTTTTTTGAAAACCAAAGTCACTGCACCCGTTTACCAAGAAATTTTGGAGCACTTCATGCTTCCTTCTGCTGACCAGCTTTTTAAAGATGCTGATTTCATTTTCCAGCAGGATTTGGCACCTGCCCACACTGCCAAAAGCACCAAACGTTGGTTAAATGACCATGATGTTGGTGTGCTTGACTGGCCAGCAAACTCACCAGACCTGATCCCCATAGAGAATCTATGGGGTATTGTCAAGAGGAAAATAAGAAACAAGAGACCAAAAAATGCAGATGAGCTGAAGGCCACTTTCAAAGAAACCTGGGCTTCCACACCACCTCAGCAGTGCCACAAACTGATCACCTCCATGCCACGCCGAATTGAGGCAGTAATTAAAGCAAAAGGAGCCCCAAGTATTGAGTACATATACAGTAAATGAACATACTTTCTAGAAGGCCAACAATTCACTAAAAATGTTTGTTTTTATTGGTCTTATGAAGTATTCTAATTTGTTGAGAGAGTGAATTGGTGGGGTTTTGTTAAATGTGAGCCAAAATCATTACAATTAAAATAACCAAAGACTTAAACTACTTCAGTCTGTGTGCATTGAATTTATTTAATACATGAGTTTCACAATTTGAGTTGAATTACTGAAATAAATGAACTTTTCCACGACATTCTAATTTATTGAGATGCACCTGTATAAGTGAATTGAATACTGATTATTGTTGCGACTTTTGGCGCTGCAAGGTTTTGCGCCTGCTTTTGGTCATTTAGCATCCATTTTCTCAGCGATGTAATTTGGTTTATAAAATGAGACAAACCGCAGATTCAGATCGCTCCACAAATAAGCTCGTCTGTCCCATGACATTTTCAACCGATTTATGAATAAGAACGGAAAATGACCGCTCCACATTATTGTCCAATGAAATTTGAACTTGTGCCAGATCATGATTGGTTGGTGTATTATAACCTACATAGGACATGACAAACCGATTTTTAATTAAATGACACACTAGCTTTGATTATTGATGAAAAAAAGTTTAAAATATTGTTTGGTTTAATTTTCCTTCTGTCGATCTATTCACTGAAAGAACCATATATGGCTCGAGAGCCTCGGTTTCCGAACAGACTGCGGAATATCAGTCATTCGAGCAAAACGCACGCAACCCATAGCAACGCCTCAGACTGACAGATATGTAAAAATAAACATGATTTTCCACTTTTGAGCGATCAGTTACTGTTTTGTACACATTGTCATGTTAATTATAGTTCAAATGCTTTTCGTTTTATTGACCACAATATCATTGCTATTTGTCTGAGAGGCACTTTTGAATAATTTTGAAAAAGGGCTGGGGCTTGAGCCCCCCACCCCCACCCCCATATATATTACAACATTTAAAATGTATGTGACAATTTGTCCCGATATGACGTTTGAAAAATAGCCTACTTTTTTCCTTGAGAGCAGATTGTACAGACACGATATTAATATTTTAATAAAAATTCAAATTTACGAAGGTTTTGATTTTGGCACCAACTTATAGCCTAAACCATTGCTAAGACTAGTTACTGAGATGCAGCCCTTGGCATCTTCCCCATGTGAAAGCTATAGTTCCGGTTTCCCCTTTTCTATTTGTAAATTAGCAAAAAAAGAGGACAAAACTCGTTTTGCTCGCTTTAAGATGAAATGGGTTTTATTTAATATATTAAAAATCATTTTTACCTAAGGATTCAATACATTATTCAAACATTAGCCTAAGTCGTGTTCACATTAATAAAGTCGAGTGCTCCACGTTATAAATAATGTTCTAATGCAAATGGTCAATTGTGATAAAAACAACAACAACAACAACAAAACTTACATGTTTGGATCAAAACCTCTGAAGAAAGTCTTTAAAAGCTTCTGACTTCATCTGCATGATGCCCGCGTGTAGAGCAGAATAAATCCGAAAGAGCGCAACATGAGTAAAGACGGGTGACAGGAGCAGAACTAAGGTGTGTGTGTGTGTGTGTGTGTGTGTGTGTGTGTGTGTGTGTGTGTATAGGGATGGAGCAGGCGTGATGGGAGGGGTGGAGAGTCATAAATTGTTTTCGGATTGAAGGACCAGGGACAGGCTGCAACTCAGTCATAAAACATATACTCTCTTACTGTGGCTATAATTGATAGGGGTACATTTAAAAATATAGACTTAAGACATCTCATGGCACTCACATATTCTTAAACTTTTTTTTACACTCATAGTTTTTTATAGCATATTATTTTAATTATAGAAATGATTCGAATGTAAAATTCGACCAAACGTAAGCTTTTCTTTTGTGAAATACTGCTTTCTCCACTCAGTACAAATAAATGCACACTAGAAAGCACTTCAGTAAGTTATGCTTGTCGTTTGTCAAACAGCAGTCTTCCAATGGTGTGTAAGCACGCAGCAGCTCAATTTTGTGTTGAAATATCTCGCTCTAGTGTTGAAAAGTGGAAACTGCAGGGCAACAAGTTGTGCCACGTGATAAAACTGGAATACCCTGACTCACTTTCACCGTCCACACGCTGCTTGTATGTTTATCTTTATCAGTCAATTTTTAATACAAATATTTTCTCACTATTTAAAGCGTCGATAATGTTTATAACTTCAACATCAAATTTCAAACAGTGTTGGAATATTTATTTTTTAGTCATACCGATTCCAAATAAATTACTATTTGGTATTAAAATAATCACATTATAATGATTTTACATTTTAAAATCTATGAGTTTTGATTACTGGCATGAAAGGATTTATTTATTTAGATTTTTAATGCTCTGAGCCAGCAGCGTTATTCTCTGAAAGAGATGGATCACATTAGCCACTGGATAGATAGATAGATAGATAGATAGATAGATAGATAGATAGATAGATAGATAGATAGATAGATAGATAGATAGATAGATAGATAGATAGATAGATAGAGTACAAACGAACATACGAGCGATAGATGTTATTGATTGGTTTTTATTTCCTAAGTATTTTATTATTTTGAAGTTGATGAATCACTCTCTGGGTGGTCTTGCATTTGTAGAGAGTTGGTCTTTGGACGCATTTGCTGTATCAGTAATGGGATATACAGGTCACTTCATTACACGGACGCACCAGCACTATCCCACACCGAGCTGTTGCCAACCGAAGCCTGTGATGGCATTTTTGTAGACTCCGGACACTCCCGCGCTTCATCCTTCACCTGTAACGCCATGAGTTCAATCTCATGCTTTGCAGTGGTTTCTAGCACACGCTGCTTATTGTAAACAATGATGAAGTTGTGAATGATCACGTGTATTGGTAAGGCGATAGCTATGATTCCACACAGGAAACTTGCAGCGGCATTACACCTGCCCAGCGTTGTTTTAGGATAGATGTCTCCATAACCCACAGTGGTCATGGCAATGATACCCCACCAGACGGACTGTGGGATGCTGGTGAACATGGTCTCCGGGTGGCTGTGCTCCAAAGTGTACCCCAGTGCAGAGAACAAGAAAATTCCCACGGTCATATACATGAGCATCACACCCAGTTCTTTCAAGCTGCTTTTGAGTGCCACGGCGAGAGCTTGCAGACCTGCTGAGTGGCGTGCAAATTTGAAAATGCGCACAATGCGCACAATGCGCAACGCCTGCACTGCCCGTTGCACATCAGCCAGCTCCATCTGAGCAGCACCCACAATCAACACTAAGTAGAACGGCATGATGGCTAGAAAGTCTACTATATTCATGAAGGAAAACACAAAGCGCAACTGGTTTGAAGAGGACAGGAAACGCAAAATGTATTCCACTGTGAACCAGATAATGCAAGCCGTCTCGATGGACTCAAGGGTCGGGTGTTCCACGAGGTTACCCTGGGTATCTTCCACTTGTAGCTCGGGGATGGTCCCCACGCACATGACCACAGAGGAGAGCAGGATCAACACGAACGACACCACTGCGATTACATGTGCGGCTAAAGATGACTCTGGTTTCTCCATGAGTTTCCGCAGGAACGCTTGACACCTCTGGCCTCTAGTGACCGTTGCATCATCCTCCAGGTCATCCAGGATGGTCTTAACCATCTCTGCTATTTCTGCCAGCTCGGTTTGCACCTCATTTAAACTACTTATACAGCATTCGTCCAGATACTTTACGTTGATCCCCCAATAGTCCATCTCTCTTATGAAGCGCATGGGACAGATTCCTCGCTTCATATGAATCTCTTTGTAGTAATATAGCTCTAGGATGCATTTGAAGGCCTCTGGGTCTCTGTCGAAGTAAAACTCTCGCTTTAAGTCATCATAGTCATCACAGAGCGCGCAGAGATCTTCTTGTGTGGAATGCGTGGCTCGGTTCACCAGCTCCGCCAAACGCGTCTCGGGAAATCGGTTCAGCACGTCCCTGTAGAGAATGTGCTTGACACCACCGATATTCACAGCAATCTCTGTCTCCTCACTCGCCTCTGAGCCCTTACTGTCCGAGGAAGGAGTCCTTGGGAATTCCCACATGTCAACTGAAAATGAATGAATGAATTTATACAGGTGCATCTCAAAAGATTAGAATTCTTTTTTTTGTAACATTACAAAAAGTGAAACTTTCATATATTCTAGATTCATTAGATGTAAAGTAAAACATTTCAAAAGTTTTTTTTTGTTTTAATTTGGATTATTAGAGCTTCCAGCTCATGAAAGTCAAAAATCCAGCATCTCAAAATTAGTGCTGTCAAACGATTAATCGCGATTAAATCGCATCCAAAATAAAAGTTTTTGTTTACATAATATGTGTATGTGTACTGTGTATATTTATTATGTATATTTATTCGCTATCCTGCAAATATGGGGGATAAACAAAGCAGTTTCCCAGAACTCTATGCGGCGTTACATCACATTCTCATTCTCTATAGCCTTTTCCATTAATTGATGCTTTAAGTATATTTCCAAGGTTATGAAATCCGTATGCACAGCCTCAAAGTTTTCATTGCTTGCTTGATCAGTCGTTTGATCAACGGTCTCTATGTAACGTTTGCGGTTTATAAAGATGGCGGACCTTTTACAAGTTTATTTCCTTTATCGACAAAAGCAACTTGTCAGAGACAGAGGATAAGGAATATTAACATTCTTGCCGTTTAATTACATGACGAATCTGTTTTTCATCATGGCGGAGAAAATTAATCGTAGATGGAGGTTTTAATAGCAGGTTAGAATTCTGATCCCTGATTTGTTCTAAAGTGGTGCAACACAACTGGATTTAAAATAAAACCCAGATCAACAAATCCTTGATTAGCTCTAAACTTTGCTTAATTTAATCCTTGTTGGTGCAACCCACCCAGGATATTTAAAAAAAAACATGCCCGTAACTTTTTTGTTAAACCTGAATGTATGCTATTATGGTTAAAAAAAAAAAAAAAAAAAAAAAAAACTGCGATTAAGTTTGAACACGTTCAAACTGAAAGGTCATTTGTGATTTAACTTACTTATGTTTGGACTGCAATCTGTAAAGAAAGTCTTCAAAGTCTCGTCTTCATGCCACTGCTTTTCCATAGCTCTTCTATGTTAATATGCGTTAAAACGGACGTCTTTGACCGTTGCACTTGCATCTTTTGAAGTCGGGAGACTGTGTTTCCCCCATTCCAATCTCACTTAAAGGGCATATTCCAGGTTAGAGACTACAGTGCTTCGATGTATATAAAAATAATGTAGGAACTAGGTTTTCTTTCAAATATACTTTAAAATACGCTAGTAAGGCTTCTGGAGTCGTTTTAGTGAGAGAATTTTACTTCCGCATCTCAAAACCGGAAGTGACGTAACGAGAGGGAGCGCTGTCTATTTAAATCATATGAAAACAATGGATCTCAACGACAGTTCGGACGCTGAGGAAATTTTAAATATTTATTTACACTCGTATGAAGGACCACAGATAAAATTATGAGCCTGCTATTCGGCCAAGACAGCAGGGACAGGTCAGGATTAGACAGAACAACGGTCAGAGGAGACAGATTGAGTTGATGTGTGAGGAGAACAGGGCAGGTGTCATGGTGAGAGACCAGTGTTAGCTTACAGATATACACACGTTAGCTAACAATATGTAATCAGGCTTTTGTTTAAGACAATTAAAGCAACTGTTTTTAAATAACGAAAGAATATGTAAAAGTATGGTATTTGGGGTAAAAAGCGCCCCTTCTGTTGGGGCTAAAGGCGCACAGTAATTAACATGCTAATTAATAGATAGCTTACTTTGTTGACATGACATGGTTAGATTCAGATGGTAAATATCATATATTATGTTGGGTGTCCATATTAGAGTTAATCACCATGTTTAGAATGAAACCATCATATTTAAAAACATGATATTAATCATATAATGACATAATAAAATATCATTTGTTGTTACTACTGTAAATCTATATTCATTTATTATTGGATCTCCTTCAATACTTTCAGAATCTTTACTTAATAAAATGATTTTGTTTCTGTATTTTAAAATATATTTTTATATTAACATATTTTGATGACAGTATATTTACTGAATAAAAAAATAATTATTTTATTTGTCAAAATAAGCAGAAACTAGTACAAACTTTGCTAAAGTGATTGTTTTGAACAAATATTAACTTAGACATTATTTAAAAAAAACAACATTATTTTAGCTGAAGTATTTGTATTAATACCGTGGGCCTTTTACCCCACACCCGTTGCCACCTCATACATTTATAAGATTTTTAAACAAAATAAACAACTTGAATTATTTATTTTCACACAAAATCTGTTGCTCCATTAATTTTCAATACAACGTATATATATTTTTTCTGCAATTATACATTTTAGGCACAGTGAATAGTACATTTTTTATTAAGGGGGCCTTTAGCCCCGTTGTACCCTGTATTTGCACCAAACAGTTAGGGTAAGCGTACCTATTAAGCTCACGTACCCATTAAGGACACTTCCATTTTTGAGATCAGATTATAAAAAGAAAAAATAATTTATTTTCCTGCTTGATCTCTTAACCAATTGAGCTCATTGTGCTGTCTTTAAGCTCTTTCACATTGAACGTCTATGTAAATACTTCATAAACAGACTTTAAATATTAACTGATGGTTGTCACTAAATTAAGTTAATCAATTTTCTATGGATTCTGTCAACTCAAATCTACAGACTGGCTCTGATCTTTGGCAACTTTCATCGGCTTCTCCAGACTAAATCTGTGGAAAATCGGGGCAAAAATCGTGTAGTGTATTCCAGCCATAACAGACTATAAATTGACATCCATTTAAAAAGAGGTTTCATAACGAGGCTAGTTTCTGTGTTCATCCCCATGAATTAAATGTTTTATTGGTTTGTTTTATTTGATTTTTGAATTTGTGTCTCTTAGCTGATCGTGGACTATAGATATTGCAGTGTGCTTACATGACACTTCACTATGAATATTGCGACGGCTTGTGCGGGGCAGTGCTTATTATATAGAGCGAAAATACTGAAAAAGAAGGCTGTGAAACATGATCAGATCTAGTGGCTGATTAGGGAATTGCATGTCCAAAATTAACCTTCTTTTTGAAATAACTATCGTCAGCAGGAAGATAGAGACATGACGGTCGCCGTGATTTTGCCAAGTAAGACATGTTCCTGGATCAACATCTTTTGTTGATCCTGGATCAACATTACTGTCCAAAGATATAAACTTAACCCAATCCCTACCCCTAAACCTAACCCTACCCATAATGTATTCCTAAAATCAGTGGGAAATGATAGCTGATTAACAAGGGTGTAGAAGCACCTAACCCTGATCATAAGCCTAAAATAGATATTTCCTGAAAAGTTATATCTCAATTCTGATTGGTTGATTGTAATGTTGTTCCAGGATCAACAAGGATGTTGATCCAGGAACATGTTGTACTTGGTGAAATCACGCTCACCGAGACATGACACTGTGCCATTCAATAAAGGGGGACAGTGGAAATCTTTCACAATCTTCCATTTCACTTTGGGACTCAAAAAATATTTACATCACTGACCAGATGCTTTGTTACAAAAGTAACATTCAGATTTCACATGTGTTTTTAAGTCTTGACATTACTTGCTCACAGAATGTGCCTCTCAGTGTGTGAATGCCAAATTAAGTTTTCTTTTGCATGTTATTACTACACACTCAAATATACAAAAAGTTATATCAAAATGACTGTCTTGGAGAGTATTCATGTAAATGCAGTCGGTTATGTCTTAAGTGAACCTAAACAGTTGGGAGAAATACTGATGTGTCCAAATCCGTGCATCAGGTCTTAAAGCGACAGCAGCGTAAAACTTGCTGCCGCCAACTGTGTTGATAATGTCAATCAAACAATAAAATAAGAAAATCACTCACTGCTCTAATCTGAATCACTTTATTAACTTCAGTAACTAATAAGAAGCATTTTTATTTAATACATAACCTAGACTGTAAAAAAAGATTTAAAAAATCCTGCAGACATATGTAGCTGCAAACTACTAGCATCTAGATTGATTTTGATGAGCATTTGTTCATAGCAGAGGATTCTATCAACTTATATTTTACAGGTTGTCAGTTGATATAAGATCTTGTAGGCTTTGCATACATATGTGCACCCCTCAAAAGCCTAAAACCAATGTTTAGCCCTGGAGTCCATGTCCACATAGTGGAAAAATATTTCTTATGTCATTTATATACTACGGTAATTATTACTATAGCTTTTTAATATGGTAAATATATAAATATATTATATACAGGTGTGGCTCATCTATATAGACAGACAAGCAAAAGACAAACCAAAATATTAATCAATTTGAAAACATAAATACATACAAAAAACTGCCATTATACTACAGGGCTGTTAAATCTTATATCTTATAAGGTGTGCAAGTTATCATATTGACTGCATTACATGTCCATAACACTTTGCCAAATGATTTCAGTTCCTTAGGCTACAGCTTACTCTGAAATATGTCAAAACACATAAATCAAGCCAGCCATAAATTTAGTAACTTCAAATTTACAGTAAAATTATATTTTCTTCTATAAAAAAATTCATGAATAAAAAAAAAATCTAATTGAAAATCTATTTCTGTAATATTTTTAAATAACATGTACATTTAAACAACAACAATGTATATATGTTATAAAAAACAGTTCTAATTGAGTTGCTGACACCAACTGGCCTTATTTGGAACAGCGCCTAAACGGAATCTTACATACATATATTTATTTTATACATATACTTTTAAAATAAATATGGTCGATATACAATTATGTACACATTTAGAATATAATATTTTTATGCAGCAAGAAATCGTTTAAAAAACAAAACAAAAAAATAATATTCCATGGCTTTTAAGTTTTGTTACATCACTATAGGATGCTGACATTCATTTTGCGCGTGCCATACGGATAATTTGGTTTTAGAAAGTGTTTTATGTTGAAATAGATAGAGTGAAAAAAAATACGATTTATGGATAAGATCTGGAGGACTTGCACGACTTATTAACAAGTTTGACTGGAAACAAAACAGAAGAGGACTCAGAACACATGTCATGAAACCAAAAAGCTATGATGATAAAGGCAGTGAAGGAAAGCCTGCTGACCATCCCTCACCTGTGGAGCTGACAGAGTGATGGAGAGCGCGGCAAGGCACCAAAGCCTAAGGACCAACAGCAACATCAAAAGAACATACAGAAGCACAAGGCCAGGACCCAAGTGTTTTACAATTTACATTTCTGCACGGAAATGGCAAAAGATAAGGCCTTTGCCAGGTAGCAGAAAACTGAAGACATGATGGACGCATGTCATTTATGAAAAATTTTGAAAAAATAATCCTTGCTGCACACTTGTTTTCACGTACCAGCATGTAAAGGTTGCTCGCAGTAGAAAGTATCTTGTCCATTTATCACAGTGAAGGTGTCATTTTCCTTTAAATCTTGCAACGTGCATTATATTTTCTGGATTAGACAAAAACCATTGAGCAGTGACAAACGAATTCCAGTACAAGTCACAAGAATTGGTAAGGTAACTCACTTGAAAGGGGAGGTAGGGTTCCGCCATGCAAGTTATCAAAAGAGAGGCAAGATTGCCAATGAAGTGTTCAAAGGAGTAAGTAATGTCTACTACAAAAATCTCAGAAAAACACCCTTTCCTGAGTTGATGGCTGGAAACATCAGTAGGAGTTTTAGTAAAAACATACTCAAAGTAATTTCCAGTGAAGTTCGGAAAAGCTGCAGACTGCATGATGACGTGATCCTGGAGTTGATGTTGACACAGAAAATCATAAGAGACATACAGTCATACAGATCTTGGCCAGGATATGTCCAACATCTGCAGGTGGATCCATTTGGAGTGCATCTATACACCGAGACAGGACTGGTAATTCTTATACAACACCTCAGAAAAGGATGTCCTGTTACATTGCATTTAGATGCAACTGGAGGGGTTGTCAGTCGAATTCCAAGTCAGGCAAAAAGGGTGTTGTACTACAGCATCAATCTACCAGGGCATGGAAAAGACAAGCCTCCACTTCCTGTCAGAAATGATAACAAAAGACCACACCATCCCAAATGTGTCTTTCTGGTTGCATCAGACTGTACTTAAACTCACTGACTAAAACATACACCAGGTTGAAACTGTCGTGGCAATTTTAACTGACTCTTATCAGCATAAGAGACAAACTCAGTCTTAGTTAATAAAAGGTTTTATTCTTTGCAAAGAAGGTCAGACAGTCATACAGACACACACAGGTTTCTGCAGAGTGCGACAAAAGGGGAGGGCAGTCCTCCACCTTTATACACTCTTAAGGCACCCAAGGTCAAAAGATCACATGCTGCTTACAGCTGTACTTTTCCACCAAAAGGGAGAAAGGAAGGAACACTCTAGTTTATTATACCCTTAGTACCTGTTTCCCTTGGTTTTAGGGCCTTAATAACCCTTCAGGTCATAAACGTATATCTCCTCTTTCCCCTTCTTATCTGGTTCCCAGCCCCAAGATCTTCCTGTCACCCATTCATCTTGGAGCAAAAGGCCCCAGACCCATTCCTTTCTTACACAGCCAGACCTAAAAAGGTTTGCATCACATATTCTCATAAACATAGAAAATAAGCATAAAATGAATTTTCTTCAACAAAACCGATTTACAGTTGGGCACTCATCCAAGCAAGACATACATGTGTATCTGATGGAAAGTTACAAATGAATCAAAGGAACCATGGCAGACTTCGGTCAACAAACTGTTTTTACAGAACAAGCGGGAACCCAGTGAGCCTGTAGCCTTCTATATTTCTGTTTTATCACGGGATAGAAAGGCCTTCTCAAGCCGTACGGCTGACCCATCTAATCTGCGGCCTATAATGCGTCAATCTGAGATTGCTGTAGAGACAAAATGTAATTCCATCAAGTTAGCATTTTTAAACATTCGTTCACTAAAAAATAAATCATTTCTGATCAATGATCTTATAACCACAAACAACCTGGATTTTATGTTTCTAAATGAAACATGGCTTGAAGACAGCTGCAGTGCAACAGTCCTCAATGAAACAGCCCCTCCTAACTTTAACTTTACAAGTGTCTGCAGGACTGTTAGGAGAGGTGGAGGTGTAGCTGCTCTATTTAAAGATGTTTATCAATGCAAGCAAGTGTCATTTGGTCAGTATTTGTCCTTTGAATATCTAGGTATTGTGCTGAAAGGTGCTCCACGCATTCTGTTTATCGTTATTTACAGGCCTCCAAGATACTCTCCAGACTTTGTTGATGAGTTCACAGAACTGTTATCAATGATTTCCTCAGAGTTTGACTGTTTTACTATTGCAGGGGATTTTAATATTCACATAGATAATGCAGAAATCAAAACTGCAAAAGAAATAATAACTGTCCTAAACACTTTTGATCTGACCCAGCATGTGCTTGGACCCACACACAATCGTGGACACACTCTCTAGATTTACTCATCAGTAGAGGTCTAAACATTTCATCCATTGTTGTTAAGGATGTTGCACTACCTGATCACTTCTGTATTTTCTTTGATATATTGATCTTTGTTACCACTGAATCTAGATCTGTCTCTGTCAGAAAGAGATGCATTAATGAGAACACTAGTGCACTATTTATGAAGACTATCTTTAACACCAAGCATTTCTGCAGACTCTGTTGATCTTCTCCTGGATTCATTTAACTCAAAAGTTAAGAATGTTATTGATGATATTGCTCCGACAAGGGTCTGCAAGAAAAATGGCAGACAGAAATCACCATGGAGAAAATCAACAGCAGTTCAGAGTATGAAAAGACAATGCAGAAAAGCTGAGCGGATGTGGCGGAAGACAAAACTTGAAATTCACTATAGCATCTATAAAGACAGCCTTCATGCTTTCAATGTGGAACTAGCCACAGCTAGACAGACCTTCTTCTCAAACCTTATAAACAGTAACTTAAACAACTCTTGCACTCTTTTTGCTACTGTGGAGAGACTGACAAACCCCCCCAAGTCAGATTCCCAGTGAAATGCTCTCCGACAGTAAATGCAGTGAGTTTGCTTCCTTCTTTTCTGAGAAGATCAATAATATCAGAAAGGAGATTGGCATATCTACTTTTGCACAGGTCAAACAGATTCGACCGCAATTTCAAAAAGAAGTGACTATGTCTGTTTTTGAAGAAATTGATTGCAACATTTTGAAAGAAATAGTACAGCACCTTAAATCATCAACCTGCTATCTTGACACACTTCCCACATCTTTTTTTTAAAAGTGTGCTTCACTGTTTAGAAGCAGATCTCTTAGAAGTGGTGAATGCTTCACTTCTTTTTGGGACTTTTCCAAACTCCCTGAAAACTGCAGTTGTTAAGCCCCTTCTGAAAAAGCGCAATCTTGATAACACAATGCTGAACAACTATAGACCAATATCAAATCTTCCGTTCATAGGTAAGATTATTGAAAAGGTAGTTTTTAATCAGCTGAACAACTACTTAAACTCAAATGGACACTTGGAAAATTTTCAGTCTGGTTTCCGAGCGCATCATAGCACAGAGACAGCACTCATTAAGATAATAAATGATATTCGCTTCAATTCTGATTCAGGCAAAATCTCAGTTCTGGTACTACTATAGATCTTAGTGCTGCGTGTGACACTGTTGATCATAACATACTTCTAGAGAGACTGGAAAACTGGATCGGGCTCTCTGGGATGGTACTCAAATGGTTCAGGTCATACTTAGAAGGGAGAGGTTATTATGTGAGTATAGGAGAGCATAAGTCTAAGTGGACATCCATGACATGCGGAGTCCCACAAGACTCAATTCTTGCACCGCTTTTGTTTAGCCTGTATATGCTCCCACTAAGTCAAATAATGAGAAAGAACCAAATTGCCTATCACAGCTATGCTGATGATACGCAGATTTACCTAGCTTTATCTTCAAATGACTACAGCCCCATTGACTCCCTCTGCCAATGCATTGATGAAATAAACTGTTGGATGTCCCAGAACTTTCTTCAGTTAAATAAGGAGAAAACATTGCATTTGGAAACAAAGATGAAGTTCTCAAGGTGAATGCATACCTTGACTCTAGGGGTCAATCAACTAAAAACCAAGTTAAAAATCTTGGGGTGTTTCTGGAGTCAGACCTTAGTTTTAGTAGCCATGTCAAAGCAGTAACTAAATCAGCTTACTATCATCTAAAAAACATTGCAAGAATTAGATGTTTTGTTTCCAGTCAAGACTTGGAGAAACTTGTTCATGCCTTCATCACCAGCAGGGTGGATTATTGTAATGGTCTCCTCACCGGCCTTCCAAAGAAGACCATTAGACAGCTGCAGCTCATCCAGAACGATGCTGCCAGGATTCTGACTAGAACCAGAAAATTTGAGCATATTACACCAGTCCTCAGGTCCTTACACTGGCTCCCAGTTACATTTAGGATTGATTTTAAAGTACTTTTAATCGTTTATAAATCTCTAAATGGCCTAGGACCTTAATACATTGAAGATATGCTCACTGAATATAAACCTAACAGACCACTCAGATCATTAGGATCAAGTCAGTTAGAAATACCAAGGGTTCACAAAAAACAAGGGGAGTCTGCTTTTAGCTATTATGCCGCCCGCAGTTGGAACCAGCTTCCAGAAGAGATCAGATGTGCTAAAACATTAGCCACTTTTAAATCCAGACTCAAAACTCATCTGTTTAGCTGTGCATTTGTTGAATGAGCACCGTGCTACGTCCGAACCGATTGCACTATGTATAATCACTTTCTATTCTTAAATGTTTTAAATTCTTTTAAAATCAATTTTTAAATCACTTTGTTTTTATTATTGTGATTTATTATTATTTTTAATTTCTTAAATCAATCATATCATTTTAAAAGTTTAAACACAAGGCTGAAGTAAGTACTGTGATGGTAGTGGAATAGTTAGGTGTTTTGGAAGGTGTGGAAGAGTTTGAACAAAGCTTGAGAATGTTGGTTTTTAAATTCCTTGTTTTTATTGTTGTGATTATTATTTTTTAATGACTATTTGACTTCCTTTTATGTAAAGCACCTTGAATTACCACTGTGTATGAAATGTGCTATATAAATAAACTTGCCTTGCCTTGCCTTCACCTGTTCTGCCCATATCATTAAGGCAGTGCAAGGAGCTATTGGCAGAAGAACTACTGACAAGGGCTTGAAAGAATTTGCCACTCACTGTGTGGCACAACTAATCAACACCACAAGTCTTAAGAGGGCAGTTGATATTTTCAAGTGCATGTGCCATGTCTTCTACACAAAAGCAAAAACACAATGTGTAAATCAGTGTGTTCAACAACTTCATGACCACATTCGTGGAATAAAAATTCCGGAAGACACACTGGATGAGAAGCAGGCAGTGGATGACTACATACCGCCAGAGGCTAAAACAATACTGGCCAGGTCTCCCTTTACCAAAGAATTTGCTAGTGCACTTGACACTGTCATGTCTACTGAAGGTCCAGAAGAGAAAAATGGAAATGGGCAACAACAAATACCATTGTCCAGGGATACTGGATATTCTGATAAAAGACTATATGCCAATTTTTCCACTCTGGTCAGGGATAATGCTTGATGATTTGAAAAGATACAACAACATGGAATATGTCGGAGATCGTGATGACTTACAGAAAACCCATGACACGAATTGTCATGCTGAAAACTGGTTCTTTATTGTCAAAGACAAAATCTTACAGAAAAAACACCATCGGCCAGCAACATTCATGCAAAAAATGTATGCATCATCACAAGGCCAGTAAAGGAAGCACATTCTGCAACACAACCTTCCAAACATAATATTATACATACAGTGTTTCAATGTGAAAAAAGGAACATTGGAGGACTCCGAAGAAAAATGGGCCAAGAAGAGCATGTGTGACCGAAAATAAAATAAAACTAAGTACTTTCATACCCCAGAAGTTATACCTTCTCCAAAAGCAAAAGTTAGTATTAGGGCCATTCATAAAATCTTAAAACACAATATATTTTTTAAAATAACATAGATGACCATAGAAAGGTTACGTTATATAATAAGTATTTCTATTATTAACTGAAAAGATAATTGTTGCACACTGCATCATGTCCTTCATTTCTGTCTGTTCTTGTAGTCATCAAAACCATCAGTCAGTCACCCAAGTCCAAAAAGGAAGAAGGAGATTGTGTCAAAATTGAGTCAAACATTTCACAGGTAAGACTAAGTTAACTTAAGGCCAATTCAAGGGCATGGCAATGTAGACTATTACATTAGTCATTTGTGTCCCAACAACATGTAAATATTGATTCCATTTTGATTGTCCTCTCAGGAATCAAATACTTCTGTTCGACAGCACAAGTCCAGAAAGACAAAAACACACCATGACAAAGGAGCGTCTAAAACTTCACAGGTAAGACCTATTCAAGGGCATGATGACAGGTTTTAATACACATAGATTCTTTCACACTTTTATATTTTCACAGCTACACATAAATGTTGATTATCTTGTGTTTGCTGTCATAGGAATCAAAAGATCAGCGCAGATCTATCACATCTATCAATCACCGAGATAGCTAACTACTACACTATATAGATCAAGATAATAATTTCAGAAGCACAAATGTGTTTTGTGATTCTGCAACAGAACCTGGTCCAAACGCAGGATATAGGTAAGGAAACGGTTATTAATTATTTGTATTGGCTGCCATGCCAAATCATGACTTGCTTGTTTAATGTAAGTGTTAGTGAATCATTGCAAAGTGTTACCCAAATAATGCATTTTGTGTGTTTACTTGAAACCAAACCCCCACCCCCCCAAAAATGGATCGGCAGCCACACATATAAAAATATAAAAGCCCCCCCCCCCCCCCCGCTTACATGCTTAGCAATTAATATTTTAAAAAGTATTCAGATTTTTGTGATGAAAATGGTTTATTTCGATCCTCATAATTTAACTTCATCTCGAAAATTTCAATTGCAAACACAGATTTTTTCATCCTTTTATTTTTCTAAAGTATATCACACGTGGAACTGCCTCATCCTGGTGGGCTGCATCTCTGGCTCAGCACTGGCCTATCAGGAGAAATCAAGTCATATGATTTGAGAACAGCCAAACTGAACTTTAACATCACGTAACACACTCAGTCAGTCACCTTGGAGGTTGTATAAAGATGCAGCAGCTGTCTGAGCTCAGTATTCTGTTGTTGTACATTCTGTGTATCTGCCAGAAGCTTAGCCCTATCAGTCAGTACAGTACTAGGAATAAAACAGCATTGTTAATGTTAATTTCCAAGTCCAAATGAAGGTTTTAATTGTAGCATGCTATAATTATTAGACAATAAAATGCATACGTACTGGTACTTGTTGAGAGCTGTATCTAGAGCACTCCAGAGCCCGAGTTTGGACTCTGGGATGACATTAGCTATGCTCTCCCAGTATGCTGTATCTTCAGAGTCATCTCTCATATCCAGCCCCAAAACACTGCTCTTCTGTGAGGCCTGAAGATCACTGGACATAACAACAAATAGTTGATTTTAGGGAAAATGTATGACAGCAGAAACTTTTAGGTTTGAAATGCAAGTGCACTGACTGGGGTCTGCAGTATTGGGTGGTAAAATCTTTCAAAGCTGCTAGTAGATCATTATGATGGATAAAGTCAGAGGGTTGGTTGTTGGTTGTCTCCTCTTCCTAACAAAAACACAAAAGAGAAATGCAACATATTTAATTTTGATTCCAGAGTGGCGTAGTGAGAGGTTGAGCTGTGATGGATCCACCTTTACCTCCATCAGTTCCCTCTGCTCTCGGCCATGCTGTCTGTAATTCATTAAGAACTCAGCCATTTTATGCACATCGTTCTCACTCTCGATCCCTATTGCCTGTGTGCATAAAAGAAAGAAGAAATCAACCGAGACATCAGACTTCCTGGGTTTTCACTGGTTCTTTTTGACTCCAAGTCTCCCCTTTGTACAAGAAAACATTCAAAGACCCTTCTATCTAAGCTGATATGCACCTCGTGTGCTCGTGTGCTGAGGCCCCCTAGTTGTTCCTGTTCCCCAGTTGAGAAGCACAGGTCTAATTGTACTTACTGTGAAAATGCAATCTAGCTTTATAAGGGACTGTTCATTTTTCTCCAGATGAGACACCAGCTTCAGCAGTTTACTCTCTACGAGAAAACCCTGAAAGAAAGAGAGATAGAATAAGATATTGCAAGAGTTTGTAAATGAAAATGGTGATAGGGCAGATATAGTTTCACTGTCACACACAATGGTGATTTATGGATTAGGGGATTTTTGCTGTCTTCTAAGAGGATTTTGAAAAGAAAAACAGGGTTTCTGCAGGTTTTATGAGGGTAAAATTAAGTAAAGAAAACTTTTACTGTACCTTCTGATCACACAGCTAAAAAAAATGAATGTGCTTCCTCAGCCTTTTTGTCTTTATTTAGTCATATTTTTCAGTGCAAATGTCTAGAGTTTCTTAAAACGATACATTTTATGTGAAGCAAAATGACACGAGATGTTTTTCTGTAAAACTGATCTAAATGAAGTTCATGAATAAAACAAGAACAAATATCAGCTTAACTGAAAGGGACCATAATAGACCATAATAAGATCCTATATTCTGGGATTATGATATATTTTTTAATATGCGTGAAAGATTTTCAAGAACAATTTCAAGATGTTCAAGATTTCCAGCAGTTAAAAATATCTCAAACTAATGAATCAGCCAAAATCACACACTCACCAATTCGTCACACAGTAGCTCCAGAATTCTCTTCACTGTTCTCCTGTTCACTCCACTACCATTGTCCTCGAGACCCTTAGATTCCTCCACTGAATCTCCTCCTGTTTCCTCTTGCAGGGTATCTGCAGCTGCCTGTGAGGCCGTCCTGAGGGTCTTATGTTCGATCGGACCGGAGCGCTCCATGAATTGGAGCGGAGGAGACACCCAAGCCAGACCCAGCTGCTGCTCGTGAATTATTCTGTCTGTCTCCAGCGCCCTGTGTGCCAGGGCCTTTACTTCACCTTCACTTATCAACCATATCTTCTCAAAACGCTCGGCATCCAGCGCTGCAAAGTGTCTTTCCAAACACACAAAAACAAGGTTT
Source organism: Acrossocheilus fasciatus (assembly GCA_036784905.1). Classification (NCBI taxonomy): domain Eukaryota; kingdom Metazoa; phylum Chordata; class Actinopteri; order Cypriniformes; family Cyprinidae; genus Acrossocheilus; species Acrossocheilus fasciatus. The sequence continues at coordinate 23,306,717 of CM071957.1, read as the reverse complement.
GTCCTGGGACTGTCTGAATGTCTTTCTAAGTCATGATGAGCGTAAGTGCACTCACCTTGCTTTCTTCTGCATGTCTTTGTACTGTTGTTTGATGCGTGCGTAGTCATTTCTCAGTGATTGTTCCTCTGCTTTCGACTGCTTCTCCTGATTGGCGCATTTAGACTTTAGGTTGTTGAGAATATCTTGCATTCTGGAAAAAAATCAGGTCAGTTCTAAATTTAAAATCACCAGGAATCATGACTGTTATCCTGCAGTGGGGTGATTACTGGTATTGTGAAATATTATAACAATTTAAAATAACTATTTTATATTTTAAAATGTAATATATTCCTATGATGGCAATTCTGAATTTTAAGCAGCCATTACTCCAGTCTTCATTGTCACACGATCCTTCAGAAATTATTTTAATGTGGTTATTAAGAAATATTTTGTGCTATTATAATGTTAAAAACAGTCATTTTGACTGAATAAAGGTATTAATTTCTTTTTAAAAAAAATCTGACCTTAAACTTTTATTGGTAGTGCACAAAGACTAATCTGTAAAAGTTCTAATACCTTATAATTTTCCTCTTCAATTGGGATTTTAAGATGGCGTTTTCTTCCTCTCTTTTCTTTAGCACCTCATATTTGTAATCAAGTTTTTCTTCATTCAGATGGCAGTTGAACTTCACCTCTTGTAACCTCTTTCTTAAATTCTACACACACACACACACACACACACACACACACACACACACACACACACACACACACACACACACACACACACACACACACACACACAGACACACACAGACACACAGACACACACAGACAGACAGACAAACAGACACAAATACAGGTTTTTATTTGTACCTATAGCATTACCGTCTCAAACATATAGTTACATGGAAACAGTATGTACAGTTAGAGTTATTCTCATAATTAAGTCCATATCAAATTCACCTGTACTTCTGTATCCATTTTGATTTTGTCTATGTTGTATTCTTCAGCTTTCTGAACCCTCAGCTTCTGCAGCAAGTCCTCATGTTCCTCCAGGAGACTTAAACCCTGCAACATGTTCTTCAGCTGCGAAGAAAGATGCTGTTGTCAAAGTGGTTTCAAACTATTCACATGAAAATCAGTTTCAATCCAATGTGTGTTTTGAACTTGTGTGTTACTTATTTTTTTACATACTGTACCTCTTTCTCGCTTCGTTCCTTCATCTGATGCTCCCATTTCTTCCTGTGTTTGGTTAGCAACGTTCTCCTCTCATCATCAAATGAGTTCTTTAATGTTCACAGAAAATAAATGACAGAAAATAGTGTGCATTCATAGCTATGCCATTTTATATAGTGTAGTTGCTCATTTCATATTAAACCAAACATATAAGAAGAATATTATGAGGGTGGAATGATCATTTGTATCTGGCCTCCAGCCTGCAGGAGGCAGTACAACACCTCAATCTGCTTCAGGTCTTCTCGGTATGACTTTTTTAGACTTGAGATCTGTTCTTCCATCCTCTCAATTAGCAGGTCTATGTCTTTAGCCTGTTTTTTCAGGTCCTTCACATAGCGATCATCACTTGCCTTCAGCTCCTATACAAAAAACACTCTTATTTACCCTTGATTTGTAGTCTATATGTTTTTGCATGGATCTGTTGCAGACTGAAGTTCACCTGCTGTAGCTCACTGATCAGTTTATTCTTGTCTGCTACAATCTGTTCACAGAGTTGTTGCTGGCTGTTCAGAGCATCTCTTAGATCCAGTGGGGTCTGTTTCATTTTAGCATCCGTCCATTTGCGAGTGATCTCCTCAAACCTTTCCTGGCTGGACTTGGCCTCATTTTCCAGCTTATCTCTCCTTGTAGAATCAAATTATGCATTTTTAGTGTGAATACAAACTTTACAGAGATACAAGACTTTCAGTGACAGAGGGAAGTGTTTCATTGCATGTACCTCAGTCGACATGCCTCCTCTAGCTCTGTTCTTCTGTCAGACTCTCTGGCATCTACGGTGACCTGAATGTTGGTCACCAACTCTAGACCATCACTTTGTAATTTTGTCATGTGCTGCAAAAAGGGCAGAGAAAAGTGAAAATCCTGATCTACCCCACACACTATGTGCACAATATTCAATACTACAGTATTTCAAAACTACAGTATTTGCTTGTCTAATATTTCTTATCATAATATAATGTAATATAAGTGTTGGGAAGGTTACTTTGGAAATGTAATAAATTACATATTACAAGTTACCCTATCTAAAATGTATAAGTAGTGTAACTATTTCAATTACTTTATTAAGGTAACTGATTAAATTTGATTACTTTTCTACATTTCTAATGTTTTCAACTGTTAATAATTTTCAAACATGTAAACCAGGCAGGCTTAACCTTACAGTATTACTCAACACTAATTACTGTCAGACTTTCAAAAGTCTTAATCACTTGAATTAAGGTTACAATAATTTAATTTTAAATCGCAGCCACTACAAAATGAGACTTACTTTGAGATCATTCCGAGGTTAAATTCAGATTTAAAACCATAACAAAAAAATGGATTAGTAGCTAGGATTCTGTTTTTGAAATGAGATCTTTGCATAGTTATGACAGGAAATACCTGCATCTAACAATGGCTTGGAAAAACTGTTAATCTTAAAAAATAAAGCATACACATGAACCCAAAAAAGGAAATAAAACAGATATCAAATAATAATATATTCTGTGTCCTAAACTCCTGAAACATTTGTATGTCATATTTTACAGTCACAGCAATCAATGAAAGAAATCAATTAAATCTTTATGTGGTTTTGAATGAAAAACAATTCAGATGTAACCTCCTTTGTAATCGTTAACATTTACATAAGTAACTGTAATTGAATTACACATTTGTTTCTCAGTAACTGATTACAATTACATTTATTTTGTAATTAAATTACGTAATTTAGATACATGTAACCAGTTACTCCTCAACACTATATAATAGAATGTATAGGAATAAAAGCAATACGTTAAACGTTACATTTGAAAAAATATATATATTTAAATGCAGACAACTGACCCTTTTACATTTCTCCACTTCCTTCTGACTTTTCCGTATCTCTTCTTTAATATCCTCCTTTTCCTGGGAATCGTCGCCAAGCTCTTGACTGCAAAAAATCAATATGTATGTCATAGCGCGTATAAAAATCCAGAATAGGTTACCGAAAAATCTGAGAATGCCACGTTATTGCTGGCTAATGAAACAAGGTACCGAGCTAATGAACTCGAGATGAATGTTTTACCGTGTTTTGGCCTCATTTCGTGCGGCTATGCGGAGGCGACGGGCGGTAATTCTCTCCTCTGGGTTTTTAGACTCAACAGATGGTCCAGATTCGTCTGCCTCTTCCCCTCCTAAAGGTTCGGGTTGCTGCATTGTCAGTTGCGTTAATAAACACTACTCCAAGAAATATAACAGCGCGATGAATGAGAGTATTGTTTACAATAGCGTTGCTATGATACTGCGCAACTGGCCGAGTGTTGGTACGGCAACCACTGACCTGTAATAGTGAATATCATATATCAGTGACTGCCAAACAGAACTGTCCACATGCAATGATATGATAAATGCTATGCATATATTTAAATATATTGTATATTATTATATATCATATAATATATATAGTATAATATTATTGTGTTTATTATGAACATTTAATTCCGTTTTGTATGCATGCATTTATTTTTAATATATGCATTTTAAATGAATTATATTTAACATATGTATGCTATAATATAATATATTTAAAAATGCATATATTAAAATATGCATACAAAACTGAATTATATATATATATATATATATATATATATATATATATATATATATATATATGTGTGTGTGTGTGTGTGTGTGTGTGTGTGTGTGTGTGTGTGTATATACCTATATAAATACATAACATAATAATAATAAAATATATGTGTTTAAGTTTTATGGAATATGTTTGAATGTAGTTTGGCAAATATAGGCTATTTATTGTAAGGCTATTAATATGTTTAAAAATATTTTAGATGGAAAAAAATAACTATATATTTAAACATATTTATGCCAAACAAAAAATATATATTTTTGTCATATGGGGAAAACAAGAACAAACAGTAAGAATTGCAGGGCCATAAATCACAAAAAAGTACTACATGTCAGCAATCTTTTAGCAGCAGCTGTTTTTTTTTAGCAGCAGTTATGTTTGTGTAACAAGCTGAATGTGGCGATAATTTAGGCAAGCTGTCTTTATGGCTTTCTCTCTGTGTCTCTCTTTTGTACGCAGTTTCTGATTCCTGATAACTTTTTCTGGACTGGTTTGTGTCGCTTTACTTGTGCCATCAGATTAAAAGACTATGCGTGAGACTTTAACCTGATGTTACATTCTTTGTTTTATAGCTGCAAGCTTAAATCTCTTGCTCTATAAATTAGCATTTTGCTCATCCATTAAATCTGTTTTATCAGATTTTTCTGGAGCCCTTTAAAGTATTAGCCTCTAAAGTGAGAAGACCGCAGAATAAGCAGTCACACAGTCTAGGGCTAAAGTACTTGTGCTGGCATGGTAATCACCTTAGGGATTTTAGTGGCTTAACGTTTAGCAAGGTGCACTTTTACCTTTGCTTGACTGATCGTTAGGCATTATGAGCAGAAGATACTGTACATCAATCAACCAAAGTTCTCCTGTCTGTAGGTGTAACGTGTATTTGTGTGTGTGGATCCAGGCATGTTTTTAGGGATGTGTTTCACTTTAATAAAGAGGATTACCATCTAGAAAATGTCCTTTGGATTAGTAGTTTTCACAACCCAAAAATGGGTTGAAGGTCTGTCACAGGCAATGGAGAAAAACAATACTGAATACAGTGCAACTAATTTGAGGAGAAAACACTTTTCATATTGTTGTTGTTGAGTATAACAAAGGTGGTTGATTCATTCAATCAAACTCTACAGTATTTTTTGGCATGAATGCATCTGTCACTTTGTAATATGGCTGGTATATTAATAAAATATTTAGCTATTACATGTTGGATGGTAAATTACACTTATACCACATTTTTCTTTTCAGCCTATTCATTTTGTCTTTTTTTAAGGAAGACATTCAAGGACTGACAAGCATGAACAGAATGGACTGGGGCTTTTAAACTAAGGAGACACACCTGGGATCAAATCAACAATCAAGAACAGGAAAATAACCATATAAGGAAACTAAGGAAGGACAGGGGAAAAACAAAGAACAACAAGTTTCAAACCCTTACACATATTTTATTTTAGCTTTGTTTTAATTGACAAAATGGTTTTTAGGAGTTTTAGATTTAGTTAAAAATAATACAGGTATTGGATTGACACTTGATGTCCATTGTAAAATCAGTAACCTAAGTCAAAATCAGCTAAAGAACACTGATGTCTGTATAGAAAAGAAAAAAAGAGAGATTAGCAGGGTGCAGGAGAAAGAGGTGAGACAAGGAGGGGATTAAACAAACTGGATTTGTTTAAAACGGACACTATTAGACAGCGACGCGACGGAGGATTTCAGTCTGTGTTTGCTTGTGTCTGTATCCTTTTTCTTCTCGTTTCTTTAAGGAATATTATACAAACCCGAAGTGCAAAAATCAACAGAACGGTATGGAGAAGTTGGAGTCTCTGATGAGGAGTATGGAGGTCCTGCTGAGGGAGGTGGAGCAGCTACGTGGGCACTGTGGCCATTACAACCTGGAGCTGAGTCGCCACATCATGGAGCTCCGCCTGGAGAACAGAATACTGACTGACAAATACAACGCCCTTGACAAGGATCTACAGGAGGCCTTGGAGACCATCGAGGACCTTCAAGACACCAAATACGCTTTGGATGCCAAAGAAAGGCAAGCTGAGAAGCTCAACCGACAGCTCTGATAAAACTACAGGAGCCACAGTTTTTACACCTTTTTAAGGGTAATCAACATATGAATGACTTCTAGTTGTCTCTGCATATTAAGAGGAGATACAAGGAAAGATTTTAACATCCAGAAAATTACACGCCTGAAATTTTATTGAACTCCATTACGAAATGTTATCGGCACCTAAACAATGCATCCTGCTGATCCAAGTTCATTGTCTCCATAAGTAGTATATGTGGTGTCTGGATCTTAGTTGCTGGGGTGGAAGTGAAGCCAATCCTGTAGGTAAAGTTGGCACAGTGAATCTGCATTCTCCTTCACAATGACAGCTACCGTCTGTCATTTTGGTTGCTGAAAAGTGACAAGGACTAAAATAGTGGCTTAGAGGACTGAGTGTCGCAAAACCCTTCCACCCCTATGATTTAATACTATATGTTTAGTGGCACTAAGAGGAACATCTGTGGTTAGAACATTGAAAAGAGCCTCACTGTGAGATCTGTCACACAGTACAGATTTATGCTTCTATAATAATGTTCTCTCTATCTTTCTAAAAAATATTTTGGGCCTCTGGCCCCGTTAAGGGAACAAAAATGAACATCTGCTGAAACTGTACTGACCCTCAGGTCATCCAAGATGTAGATGCATTTGTTTCTTTTTTGGAACCAATTTGGAGAAATGTAGCATTGCATCACTTGTTGGATCCACTGCAGTGAATGGGTGCCGTCAGAATGAGAGATCAAACGGCTGATAAAATAATCCACAAGTAATCTGTATGACTCCAGTATGTCTGTTAATATATTGTGAAGTTAAAGCTGCATGTTTGTAGAAACTAATTATTATTATTTTTTTTAAAATTTGTATCTTTCTGTTAAACTGATTTGAAAAATGCATTGTGAAAAATGCTATATAAACTTGACCTTTGACCTTTCTTCTAGAAGACTGCAAAATGATTGAATGAAGATTTAAATTACACCAAAATGTCTAAATAAACATGTTATGTAGAACTCGATCTGTTTTTCATTTTTACCAAACAGTAATCAATAATTAAACTAAATTAAATTTGTGCAGTAGTCACTGATTCATTTCCTTTTTATCATGATAAGTTTCCTGCATGATATTCTCCCAAGAGGGGTTAATTGTAACCTGAGATGAGTAGTGTGTATTGGTAAGTTTGTGTACGTGTGCACAAAGGGAGAGCTATTCAGTCCTGAGTGAATGGACATCTGTGCCACAACTCTCTCGCTGTGACAGGGTGAACTTGGGATATTCGAAGTAACACACTGAGAAGGTAAGTGACCATTTATCATAGAAGTCTGAATAATTGTGGTCAGCAAAAATTTTGAAACGTATTAAAATAATGTGTGATTTTGTATCTTCAAGATGATGCTCCATGCTCTTCTCGGGATCCTGTGCTTGATCTCTGCAGTTCTCTGTGTGAGTAATACAAAAATGATACACGTGTTTAAAAACAAGTAGCCTATAAATGATTTTAGATATTTAGTAAATCGGTCATCAAATCTACTAAATTTGTGTTCACATCTGTGTTCACACCTGTGAGGCAATTCCCCATGGATGTTTAGGTGATTAATGGAAAATGGTTTAGTTTATGTCAGATTGAAATTTTCCCCCACCATGATAGATATTGTGTTGGGTTGTAGGTGAGGCAGCCGTCTAATGATTACTGGGGTGAATATGGCCCATACGGAGCTTGCAGCCGCACCTGTGGCACTGGAGTAGCAGTGAGAACTAGGGTCTGCAGCACTATGAGGTAGGTGAATGTGTGTTTGGTACATTTGAAACCTTTTCTTTATAAGAACCCTTTTCTTCATAACTCAACATCTATTTTTCATTATTAAGGACTGATGGGGGGCACAATTGCGTTGGACCATCCAAGTCCTACAAACTCTGTAACACACAGGTAAACAACTTAACACCCCCAAAAATGCTCAAACATGTACTTTATTGTAATTTATTTATACATTTCTATAACTTTTGTCCTCTATAAAGGAATGCCCTGTTGGATCTAGAGATTTCCGTGAAGAGCAGTGTTCTCATTTTGACCGAATGGAGTTCCAGGGAAAACGTTACACATGGCAGCCATACTATGGAGGTAGAAAATTACACAAAGCATTGACTAAATAAAATTTTATTGATGATGCAGCTTTTATATGAGGAACTCGTATCTTTTGTAAGTTTGTGTTTTTGAGCTGCAGCTACTGTTTGTAAGGTAGGTAGCTGAATTAAAAATGAATAAATAAATACATTTAATTTAATATTTTTATTTAATATATTAAAGGTTGGTTTCAGAGAATATATCTTGAATGAATTTATCTCATCCCATTGCCATTTTCTTGTTTTAATAATAAACCTCATTAAATTTGCTTATATTTACACTAATAAACAAGAAAAAAAAGTTTGATTCTAAAACTTAAGTTGTTATTAATTCAACAAATGTAAATAATGATATTTGCCTTTTATAAAATAATCTGTTTTTAAGGATTTTTAAAAAATGAAAAACATAAAAATACTTACTGATTAAGAAAAATTATTTGTTGTTTAAACGATTATTTCACAGCGGCTTAAATTGGAGCTTTGTTTTCTTAAATGATGAGTGAAAGACTTTTGTGCAGAAATTGCGTTTAACATGTAATCAGATATAATCAGTGGTTAAGTTAGAAAACTATGGAAAACAACTTTCATATGTTTTTATGGTCAAAAACCCCCCTCAGGCAATTCAGTGCACTGGTGTCCCAAGATGAGGCTCTTCATATAATCACATGACCTGTTGTGTTTTGGCCCAGCTTCAAACCCATGTGAGCTTGTGTGTGTGCCAAGAGGTGAGAACTTCTACTACCGTCACAGACCTGCTGTGGTGGATGGCACACCATGCTACGTGGGCCGCAGAGACATCTGTGTGGAGGGAGTCTGCAGAGTATGTGTATACTGACTACAGCACAAAACCACACACACAAACAGTTCATTCTAACACCCTTATCTTTGCTGAAAGGCGGTGAGCCATGGGGAGATTGTGGGTTTTGAGGATCACTCTCTTCCTGTCACCTCTAGACATGGCACTGGAGCTGCTGCCCATTTGGACACCTACAGGTAATTTATGTACAATTTTATGCATGTGTGATATATGCATGCATGTATAATGAAAAATATGTACAGTATATGCTTGCATACCTAGATGGATACTACTTTGTTTATACAGTTATTTTCATGGCTTTCTGTTGTTTTTGACTTGCTTGTTTTTGTTTATTATATTATATTACAGACTGTCCATCTCTGTATTGTTCGGTCACTTTCTGCAGGTGACACTGAATGTCAGTAGGGGGCAATAAGTGACCGTCTTCATGAGTATCAACCGATTGTTTTAAAGGGGTCATATGATGCTTTTTTAAGGATCATTATTTGGTGTATTTGGTGTAACAGAATATGTTGACATGCTTTAATGTTCAAAAAACACGTTATTTTTCAAATACTGTACATTTATTGTAGGTCCTCTATGCCCCGCTTCTCTCAAACGCTTCATTTTCTACAAAGTCCCTCCTTCCGACAAGCGCAGTCTGCTCTGGCCAAACACCACAAGTACTCATCGGAAATGTAACGCCCCTTTCCATAATCGCAAGCTTGTAAATACCTGCATCTGTGCGTCTCAGCTGTGTTCAGCAGCAGCGTCTACTAATAGCGAATCTTTAAGTTGAACTGCTTCAAGAACCTCGCAGAAAAATGTCATGTGGCTTTTTAGCTGCAAAACTATTTTATTGATCAATTTTCAGGGCAGCGCTGACAACAAGTTTCTGTCCGCATCTCCGCGTGTGTATGTCTGAATGAGAATGAGAGAAAGAAAGCGCAGTTTCCGTACATATAAAGGTGGAAAACATGGAAATAGTTTGTTATTTTTACCCTATTGGTTGTTATATTTGTCTTCTGGGGTTTTTGTTCTTTACTGTTGTAGATAGCCCATAGTTTAAAAAAATATTATATATCTCTCTATTGTGTTTGGGGCCCCCCCTGGTCGAGCGATCATATGCAGGTGCCTAGAATGCCTATGCATAAATCCGGCCCTGCATGTCACAGTGACAGTTGTGTTTAGGGGTATTTTGTTCCAAAATACTGATTCATTCAAGTCAACAAATTAGGGCTGTCAAATCGATTAATCGCAACCAAAATAAAAGTGTGTTTTTATAATATCTATCTATCTATCTATCTATCTATCTATCTATCTATCTATCTATCTATCTATCTATCTATCTATCTATCTATCTATCTATCTATCTATCTATCTATCTATCTATCTATCTATCTATCTATCTATCTATCTATCTATCTATCTATCTAAAATATACATGTATGTGCATTTATATATACATATATTTACAGTACACACATTTATATTATGTAAACAAACTTTTATTTTTGATGCAATTAATCGATTCAACAGCCCTAAAACAAATATAAAGTGCTTTAAAATTAAAATGATGTGTGACTGATTGTGTTTGTAGGTACACATACAGCACCTTTTCAGAGTGTTCACTTCACTGTGGTGGAGGAGTGCAGACACGTAGTGTGTACTGTATTCATGAGAGAACATCAGCAATGATCGATGAATCTCACTGCACTGCACAAGGCCTCAGGAAACCAGCTTCCCAGAAGGCCTGCAACGAGCACCCCTGTGCCGAGTACAGTGCCGGTCCCTTTGGTGATGTATGTGGTTATTTAATTAATATCGACACATGTTCTCACACAAATGTTGCTCTGTTATTTCTAACTTTGACTGTTGTTCTATTCTCTTGTTTCCTCCAGTGTTCGATGACGTGTGGTGAGGGACAGCAGAGACGTGAGGTGTTCTGTGTCGGGGGCAGAGGAGAGCGCATCCCTGAGCACCACTGCAGGGGTCTCACACGTCCACATGATGTCAGATCCTGTCAGAGGCCAGCTTGCCACCAAGTTTTTAGATACTATATCAATGACTTCAGCCTGGTGAGAGAAGGAAGGAGAGGAAGAGAGTAAAGGAGAAATCTGATCAGTTTTAAGCATATACCTCTCTCCCTGTCTCCTTCAGTGTTCTCGTAGCTGTGGAACTGGTACTCGTGACCGCAGAGTGGTTTGCATGGATTTGGATCGCAATCAATATCCAGATGAAAGATGTTCTGCTTTCTCCAGACCTCATGCTGTGGAGAACTGCAACACACAGCCCTGCCCTGGTGCACAAAGTGAGTTTCTTCATGGTCACTGACTGTATTTGTATGCACGCTTTTGAAAGAAGAATTGATGTTTTGTTATATGCTCACCAAAGCTGTCTTTGTCTGGTTAAAAATACAGTGAAAACTGTTGTGTTGTGTAATATTATTACAATTTAAAATAACTGTTTTTCTATTTTAATATATTTAGGGGTTCAAGCACATAGCGCTGAAACCCTATTGTAACTGTTAAGATTCTCAAAGATCGTCATACTGGAATAAAAGTGATTGGGCAGACCAAACCGTATAGCATAGAGACCTGAAACTTTGAGAGATGGTAGTACCTGTCCCATCTAAAACATCACCAAGGCTTGCCCCAATTGGCCTGACGGGGGCACTACAACAATCAAAAGTACGAATTCACTCACAAAATGTCTTGTATCATTGGAATCCTGGAAACAAAACGTACATGACGGATTTGATCACCCCGAAAAAACCTAGGTTTTTTTCTTGATTGGAAACAAACCAGTGCAGAAAAATTCTCTTGAGAGTGAATATCATTAATTATATATAAAAAAAAAAACCTTGAGTTTTCGACTCCCTGTTGCAGAGCGACGCCAAAATGTTCGACAAATGCGGAAGCCACTTTTCATAAAACATCTATACCTTTTTAACAGGATTAGATATTCACACCAAACTCAATACGCACATGTAAAACCTCAATCTGAGGTGGCATGAGTAAAATCGCACCCTCTGGCCACTGTGTGGTGCTATAATAAGGCAAAAACATAAAAGTGGCTGTAACTGTGCATCCGTTTGCCCGATTGACTTGAAAATTCACATGCAGTGTTTGTGTCCAAATTGTCACGGCTGTCTATGGGCACGTTTGTGTATCTTGAAAAACATGGCCGCCATCGGCCAATGAATTTCGAGCACCTATTAGATGGGGTTAATAGAGGCCTAGTCTCAGCCTCAGAGAGATGGTCCTCACTGCAGGGGGTGTGGTTGGATCTAGATCCAACTCCTCCCACCTTACATTTACCTAAACCTACCCATCTCCACCCCCTGATCCCTAAACCTACCCATCTCCACCCCTAAACCTACCAATCTCCACCCCCTGATCCCTAAACCTACCCATCTCCACCCCCTGATTCCTAAACCTACCCATCTCCACCCCTAAACCTACCCATCTCCACCCCCTGATCCCTAAACCTACCCATCTCCACCCCTAAACCTACCAATCTCCACCCCCTGGATGTGGATCCAACTCCTCCCACCTTACATTTACCTAAACCTACCCATCTCTACCCCCTGATCCCTAAACCTACCAATCTCCACCCCCTGGATGTGGATCCAACCCCGCCCCCTGGATCTTTTGTTCTGCAGTGAGGGGCTACTGGCCTCAGATGTCACGGTCACGGAACGTCGGCTAAAGGTCTGATGCATATGGCACACTTATCTGGAAACACTTCAGGAGTTTTGAAGTCGTAGTCAAATTGGTTAGATTATACAGGATTTCCGGGAGATGTGTGTTACGTTCTTTGACGTTCCACCTGTAAACAAAAATGCCATGGCGCCAAACCCTCTCACGAAAGAAGAAAACATTGTGTTTACAACTGACAACGAGTGCTTGGTTGCTTTACCTTTCACTCATATGGCCTCTTGGGTGGGCCTTGGCCATTCTAAGCAGCCAAAGTTCCCAGACCTTCAGCCGTCAGTCTGAAGGTCTGGCTACGCAAGACTAACAGAGGCCAATCAGAATAAATCTTGGTGGGCCTGTTTGACTCACGGCCCTAAAGGTCTGTGAAAAGTTTGACACAAGTTCACAAAAATAGAGGAGTACATGTGGCATATGATTCTAAACAACCATGCAAACATTTATGGAGATCAGACCATAGGAGGCACTATAACTGTTAAAAATCTTTTAAAAACCATGTTGTACTTTGTACTTTTCCTACGTTGCCTGTATTCGCTGTAACTGGTCTTGTCCATCTATGATCTAAGTGGTTACATGCTTGCTAAATAAAACATAACTCCTTTTTACGCATGTGCTTAAAAGCCTTAAAGTGCTTGCAGCTACTACTTTAATATGTACTTTATTCAGCAAAGACATTAGTCTTGAAGGTAATCATCATATTTGACAGACTGTGGCATAGAAAGTCTAAAACGCCCCATGCTACGAGACTCATACTGTATTTGTGTTACTTTGCTTTAGTGGTGCCCAGCGTGCAGGACCCCAATGGTTATGAAAACTCCTTGCGTGGATTTGTGCCTCATACCCATGATGCAACCTCAGGTTAAAAAGCTGTCACAAATACGTAGCAGTTTGAAAGCAGTTCTAAATTTCCGTATCCATTTCTCATGTGCTTATTTTTATTGTACATTTGCTATGTTAACAGATCCATACCCCTCAGTAACTGGGCCGCACTGTGCCCAGTCATATTATGGCTGCTGTCCGGATGGCCACACTGCTGCCTCAGGGTCTCGTGGGGAAGGTTGTGCTCACGATGACTGTCATAGGTCCAGGTACATACATATTGTCAAATCATCTGCCCACAGATTCACTTTGAACACTGAAAAGACCACAAATAATAAATAAAATGAATTATATATTAAAAAATGTTAATAATATTGTTATATATCATAAATAAAAAATACATAGTGATATAATATATATTAAATAAATCACAGACAGTCTATTTTAATATTGTCCAATCAATTTGATCTATTTAACACAATGTAAACTTCACAAGCTATGAACTTACCATTCATATTCTATTTCACTCCATTATCTATGTTGTGCGTATCTGTTTGTTGATAGATATGGCTGCTGTCTTGATGGAGTAACAGCTGCTAATGGTTTTGGAAGAGCAGGATGTCCTGATTACCCCTATAGAGTAAAACAGCTCATTGATTTTTCACTCTCAGTATTTCATCTATCGTCATGTAACTTTAACAACAACACTCTTTTCAACACATTATCTCTTTTGTTTTCAGGATCATAGTCCAGTCCGTCAGCCCTCTGCTAGTTTGTGCTCTTTGGCACGAGATGTTGGGTCCTGTTATGAATGGACATCTCGTTTCTACTTTGATTCTTCCTCTGGCTCTTGCTCACAATTCTGGTTCGGTGGTTGTGAAGGCAATGGCAATAACTTTGTCTCCAAGGAGGAATGTGAGCGGTCATGTAAGGCTTCTGCCAGAGGCCTTGCCCCAAGAGAACCAACATCCAGGAGAGGGATCAACGGGGTCAGAGGTTATAGAATGAGATCCCGTGCATAAAGGGGTTAAAAGAAGGGTCACTGAAATCCCAGAACAACCAAATCCAGCTCACATACATGCAGACAAAACAGTTTATTCAAGGTACATACAGTCATTTACGCTGATATTAAAAGCATCTTGGGTTTAAAATGTTTTAATGAGGAAAAGAATATTAATTGTTCCCTCAAGCATTTTATTATACATTCAGAGAAACGCATTCACTTTATAGTATTTGTCAAACATGACCTTATCAAAACAGTAAAAACAATTTTCAGACATTCCAATCTCAAGATAAAGAAGTTTCACTAATTTCATGAAAATAAGATTGCTGTTGCTGAATTAAGCTAAAATAAACTTTGCTTTCTTCATTCTGTGTTTCTATATCTGTACACTTCAATTGTATACTTTGTGCACACTTTGTACTTCAGTTGTCTTGCCATGCCATTAAAGTGTTAACACAAACTAAGAACTCTGATTCTTGATGATTTCACCTAAACATTTACATAAATAAATCTCTTGTACAAAATGTGAGACAGTCTTGGAAGTAGTTTTTTAAATAGTTTATTTAAGAGGAATAGTGCACATTAATAAGCATAACTATATATTTACCAGAGTTAGCCTAAAAGGCTATTTTTCATCTGTAGTCCCTGAGAATGTCACAAAGTCACGCTAAAAAAAACAAATACAGAATTATAAAATCAAAAACATAAGTCAATGCACAGTACGTTGGCTATATCCATCCAGCCCTATTCAATTTGAAATTGTTGGAAAAAACAAACAAACGCAAAATATAGCTTTTAAGGGAACAAAATATAAGAATTTAACCATTATTATTTGCTTATATTTATCAGTGCCGTAACATTTCCAGTCAAACTAAAATAAATAAATACACTTTAAATATGTACACAATTTCTGCAATTTTGTCACAAGACTTTAATTTTGAAAATGCAACGCGTCATCGCCACTAGCGGAAGTGGATATTCGTCGCACATTTCTTTTCTTTCTGTAGCTGCTCTCCGTGATTAGCCGTTAGTGGTTACCACAGCCTTCATCGCGACTTTTATATACCAGGACCAGATATGGTAAGTATTTCACTGCTGTATTTTGTATTCTGGTGTATATTATATAGGTTTGCCTAGTCAGGAAGTCGTGTTTCGTCGGCTGCACTGACACGTTAAAGAAGTATTCAAGTGAGTGAACGCGCGCAGCTAGCAGCAGTGTAGCGAGATCACGTCGAATATTCACGAAATGAACGAGTTGTGAAATTTGCTGGAATATTTCTTGACTTCTCTCTAAAAAGTTAAGCACTTAATATAAAGTATGACTTAAACTTATGTTTAAATTCACCCGTCGTAGTAAATGCATTTGTAAGAAGCATCTAGACTGTTTTGTTTTGGGGGAGGGTTGGAGTTCAACAGCTGCTGTTTTCAGGGTCTTATGTCAGAGATTCCGTTTGAACGGTCGAATTATTTTTAAGTTTACTTAGTTCATATGCGAAACGGGGACGGCTGGATTGAATGTCAGATTAAGATGACATCCATTTGAAAATATGTATGCGCTATTAATCTCACTGTTAGGAGTCAAAGCTCTGTTACTGGCAGTAGGGGGCTCCACATAATTGGGTCATATATCTGTATTTATATGAACAGTGTTTTTACGTCTTTTTGCTCTCTAAAATGTGTACACAAGTCCAAATGAATGCAGTATGTATTGACACTTGATTTTTTTCCTTCTGATTTTCAGTCTCACACAATTCTGCTGGTGCAGCCCACCAAGAGACCAGAAGGCAGAACATATGCAGACTATGAGTCTGTCAACGAATGCATGGAAGGTAGAACAGTTCTTTTGATTATAAAGGGCAAGATGAATGTTATGAACAATTCTAATGCGGAATTCTTTCTTTTCTCTCTAACAAAAGGAGTGTGTAAGATGTATGAAGAGCATCTGAAGAGGATGAACCCCAACAGCCCCTCCATCACATATGACATAAGCCAGTTATTTGACTTCGTGGATGATCTTGCTGACCTCAGCTGTCTCGTGTAAGTAAACTAACACAGCATCATGTACAAGGGTACAAATGCTTTGAACAGTGTAGTAATTTTCCTATTCTCTGGCCATTTAAACAGGTACAGGGCAGACACACAAACCTACCAGCCCTACAACAAAGACTGGATTAAAGAAAAGATCTACGTGCTGCTGAGGCGTCAAGCCCAGCAGGCGGGAAAATAAGGAGTGTAAATGGCTGAATTATTTCTAATGCTAGTCCCCAACTCTATCAGAACTACGCTACATCACAGGACAAATAGATAAGCCAAGTGGTGAAGTGATGCCGCTTAGTTCAGATTTTGTTGAATGCATGTCTATTCAGTCAGTACGTCAAAGCATAGAGTGGAAATATTTTGCATTTTAAATCGCATTTTTGTAATCGGAGTTAGGGACTTGGATATTTATCAGACTAAAGGGTAAGATTGGGGGAGGAAAAGGGTTCAGGATTTTTTTCAATCCCTCTCAATTGATGTTTTCGTGTTTTTTTGTTTTGTTTTTTAAATTGTGGTTTAATTGTTCTTTAATTCAGTGAAGTAAAAAACTTACACATTTCAGATTATGGAGATGGCTCTGAGTTATCTTATATCTCAACTTATTTTCCTCAGTGCTGCTGTTACAGATTTTGTTGGCCCTATCTGGTTTGTGTATGTTTCCAGTAGTCACCACTGGAAAATAATAAAAATCTTCTCACACAAAGTTTTGATGTCAGTACTGTGTTTTTTTCTTTTAACATACACTAATGTTCAAAAGTTAGGTGTCAGTATGATTTTTTTTTTGTTGAAAGAATTAAATGCTTGTATTCAGCATTTGATCTAAATTGACAGTGAAAACATTTGAAGTGTTACAAAAGAGTTCTATTTCAGATAAATACTGTTCTTTCCATCTTATTCATCAAATAATACTGGAAAAAGACTAAGCAGAACTGTCTCAACAATGATAACAGAAAATGTTTCTTGAGCAGCAAATCGGCATATTAGAGTGATTTCTGAAGAATTTGACACTAAAGACTGGAGTAATGGCTGCTAAAAATTCAGCTTCATCACAGTAATAAATTACACCTTAAAGTATATTAAAATTGAAAAAAAATATTTAATGATACTCCGACCTGGTTGTGTTTGAAAACTTGTATCCTGACCTTAACTAAAAATGAGATTTTAGTGAATTAGAATTCCAGATAATAACTCCTTTGTTAAGGAGCATGGAGAAAGTTTCAGTCTAAAAGCAGCTTGTGTCTTCTGAAACAAATGCGAATGTACAGTGCAGCATGACCGTCCTGTTTTTCAACTCTCAGTCAGCAGCTCACTGTACTGTGGCATGAATATCCTGTTTATCAGCTACACTGTTAATTGTTCAGATAAGAACTTTCTGAACAAATTCTTCTCTGAAATACTCTACTCTTGAATACTCTCTGAAATACCCTGAAGTACAAAATTGATATTTGTGATTATGTTTGGTGCTCGTATTGGAAACCCAAACAGTTTCTGTTCTGTGGGTTACATGATCCACTGAGTAGTTTCAGTGTTATTGGAAACTACTTACCGACTTGTGAGGAAGTGCATGCATTCTGATTTTGACAGTTAATGGGCAACTAAGGAAACAGCTGATGCTGAGCACAAAACTTTAAAGTACTAATAAACACAATAATACTAGATAGAAGTGTAAGATAAAGCTACAACAATTTTTGTAACAGATTTGAAATTTAACCCCAGCTGGCATGGCCAGTCTAACTTGATCTGCAATTCTTCGCCCAATTTCTGAATGGAAAACTGCAGTGTTTATCACACACACACACATTTGTGATTTTTGTGGAATTTTTATTTTTTTTTATAGAAAGGAAGTGAAATCAGTGCCTAAACCTAACCATCAATGGGGTGAAAGCAGATTGTATGAAAACATAAAATTTGATTGCACCAACTTGCCAAAACGTAAAATTGTAATCAACTGCCATGACTGCGTTGGTCCATCTATATGCACCATAAAGTCATGACGTAACAGAAGAAGCAACAGATCTTTTATTCCACATTGTGATGTACATCAGAGTAAAACACATTATGGGAAAAATGTAGGATGCAAACTGGTTCCATCCATCTGTTGCTGATTGGATGAAGGCAAAAATGAATGCAGTTGTAAGAAAGAGGTGGGCTTTAAGCAGACTAAATTGATAGAAGAAGTCGGTTGTTTCACTGGAAGATCAAATTATGACATTTTGATAAAAAATCATGAGGCTAAAATAAATAAATGAACAAACAAACACACATGAATGGATAAATAGTTCACAATAAGATCATTAGGGTGAATTTAGTAAACATAAGGTGAATTTTCATTTCATGCTGACTTTAACATTTCCAGGTGATTTTGCAAATGATTGATGATCATTTCTGTTTTTTATAATAACTGGGTCTATACTTTTAACAGAGGCTGAATTCAGAATCACTCATCCTGTGCATACCACATAGCAACAACCCACAACACACTAGCAACCACACAACAAAGCCCTGGCGACACCAGCACCTTAGCATTTGTGGTGGCCAGTTTTGAATGGATGAGCAACACTAAGCATGTAGCTAGTAAGTCATTTTTACAGTTACATAACATTTGAGCTGGTGGTGCAACCATGGCTGGTTGACCACACTGGCTATGATATTATAAGGACTTTGTTTACCTATTCCAAAACTGAGACTGGACCGTTGACCAGAATAGGTAATGACTGGAATTAATGAAACTAAAGTGTACTGTACTTGTTCTCGGAAACAAAAACAACAGCACAACTCTACACATCTGCATTTCATTCAACAGAATGGCAAGAACAGTATGATGTTTATTCTCTTTACGCGTGCTCTAGCAGTCATTAGTTCACGGAGCTGCGCGTTTTCGCGCTTACTTTCACCCTCATTCACATTCCTCTCCATGTCCCTTTCTTTTTCACCAGCAGTGAGTGTTTAGTGTTACGAAACACCAGTGTATCTGCGCTGGTCATTTTGGCGCACTGTGTCTTTAAACTGTGGCGGCCCTGCGCCTGCAGCACAGGAAACCCCGTAGCGGCTTTCTGAGGGGACCCAAGATGGCCGAATCTTCACAGTGGGGCTAATAATTAGTTTTCGTCAAGACGCTGCTATTTCATGGTGCTCGACGGTCGCGCTGGCCATTCGCCGTCCCGGAAAGTGAAACGAGCGACTCTATTCGATTAGTTACATCGGGGAATGTTTATCTCTGTGTGAAGAGTCTGGCTGGTCCATTCGCGGCCCTTAGCCAGAATATGGCGGAATACTTGGAGAAAATATAGCTTAGCTTATTATGAACGCGCCGCTTTATACACGAGCCTTCCCGCCTTTTCACCGACCGCTCGCAAGTATAATGATCGAATAGCGTTATCGGTACGTCTTTGGAGTTCATTCGCGCGCGTTTCGAACATTTCTAGGTTAAAATGACTCGCGCGAGGTGATAGCCTGCTAGCTGAGGCGCTAGCTACGCTAACCCCGTTTGACTGAATTAGTCGCAGCGTTAGCATAGCCTGGCTAGCTTAAAGTAAAGGGGCACGGAAGAAAATAAACTCATTCCGCGTTCGTGCTCTGGCTGCATGATTTTAAACTCATTTCTCACCGTTTCACGCCCTTTAGAAACGGAGGAGCGTTTTTCGTCGTTCTGTTTATAAAAAGTTGAAAATATTAAGTATGTTGTGGAGAGTCTCGGCTGCACACAGCAGCTAGCTGACCATCGCTAGACTGGTCAGAATAATTCTTCTGGACTGCATAAGTTTACTGTGATAGACCCCACAACAACGTACTGCATCAGCTTCGCGACAGCTTGCCATTGAATGCCGTACATTTCAGCTTGAAGTTGACAGCTGATTCTGTTGCACCTTGCAAGCCGACGAGGACGTTGAGATTTATTGAATCAAGGGCAAAAGCCTGCTTGAGAGTTACTTGCAAGGATGACTGACACTCGTAGACGAGTAAAAGTGTATACTCTGAATGAGGACCGCCAGTGGGATGATCGGGGGACGGGACATGTGTCATCCGCCTACGTGGAGAGGCTGAAAGGCATGTCTCTCCTAGTGCGCGCCGAAAGTGATGGTAGGTTTCCAAACACTACAAAGACGATGTACAGGGCCACTTTTCGTTGACTGCAAGTAAGATGTGCCCGTTCTTTAAAACAGGGTCACTGCTGCTGGAGTCCAAAATCAACCCTAACACCGCCTATCAGAAACAGCAGGTGCGTTTGAAATGTTGTGACATTTTGTTGACAGAGTTCATTAGTGTTTTTGTGAACATCATTCATAATTATGTGCTTTTTAATGTTTAGGTTAAAGGTCAAGTACACATTTATCTTATAAAGGTGCAAGACATCACAGGTGAATTGGGAAAATATGATATGATAGATATCATAAAGCTTCCATAGTTAATCACAGTACAATAACCCTGTTAAGCCTGACATATTAAATAAATAATAGTCAGAAAAGCCTAATTATTTAAAATAGAACAGTAATAGTTTGAACCTTTAGACAAGGTGTTACAAAAATTAAAGTTTGGATACGACAAGCGTTTGTGGCTCATCAGAGATTTTATTCAGAGGCCCAAGTTTGGGAAAAAAAACAACTGAATTTGCTGTAGATGTTATTTATACAACAATATTTATATGGACAAAAAGTAGATGCAGGTCTGATAGCTTGCAATCTAAATCAGTGAGATTTTTATAATAGTAATGCAGACTACTTGAATAAATGCATATCAGTTTTCACTCTATATCTTCTAATAATATGTCTTAGTAAGATGATATTTAAAGGCTTAGTTTTATGATCAGAGTTGTATATTTTTGTTTATGGGGTGCAAAACCTAATGGAATACGATGAATATTGAAAGATGTCAAATAAATGTTCCCTAAAAGCCTGCTGTATCATGTTTGATACTTTCATTTTAACATGGTTTTTCTATAAAATTATGAGTGGGTGGTAAAGTAAACCTCGGTTACCTCAGTTCAGTAAATGTCACAAAAAAGGTTTTTACTTTTGATCCTGTTGATAATTTCGAGACATACAAAATTAATATATCTAATATGAGACAGTAGGCTTTTAGGGCTAAGACAGTTGTTTTGTATTACAAGTATCTTGAAATGTAATGTTTAAATATTTAAGTTATGAATTAAACACTCATTTGCATACATTTTCAGAACCAAAATCTCAATATTGGATAAAGCACTTCATAAGTCAGAAAATAGCTAGTTGTTTTTGGAATCGAAGATTAAGTCAGGTGAATGATATATGAAAAAAGCCCTCTGTAACTTTCTGAATATAGGAATAAACCTGGAAAGATATGTATTGTAATTGAAATCTACAGGCAAAAAGATTTTAAAGATTTTTAAAATTGACCTGTGCATGAACAAACAGTGGTCTTTGACTGAGGTCTCTTGCATTAAACTGTAGATCCCTCGTGTTTTGTGTGTGTGTGTGTGTGTGTGTGTGTGTGTGTGTGTGTGTATCACTTGCTCTCTTGGCATTTGTTCATATTATTATTATTTTTTTTTGTCTTTGAAGGACACATTAATAGTATGGTCCGAGGCTGAAAACTATGACCTGGCCCTCAGCTTCCAGGAAAAGGCTGGTTGTGATGAAATCTGGGAGAAAATATGTCAGGTGATTATGTCTGTGATATACACTTATAGTATTTTCCCTAGGTATGTTCTGCTTTATTCTGAAAGCCTTTATTTTTGTGTCTACAGGTCCAGGGAAAGGACCCCTCTGTAGACATCACCCAGGAGCTGATAGATGAGTCTGAAGAGGAGCGCTTTGATGACATGTCCTCTCCTGGTCTCGAACTTCCGCCATGTGAGCTCTCCCGGCTGGAGGAAGTGGCCGAGCTAGTGGCGTCATCCTTACCTTCTCCGTTAAGGCGGGAAAAACTGGCCCTGGCACTGGAGAACGAGGGCTATATCCGCAAACTGCTGGAGCTGTTCCGAGTGTGCGAGGACTTGGAGAACCGAGAAGGCCTGCATCACCTCTACGACGTCATCAAAGGCATTTTCCTCCTCAACCGCACAGCGCTCTTCGAAGTCATGTTCTCTGAAGAATGCATCATGGATGTGATCGGATGTCTGGAGTTCGATCCTTCGCTACCCCAACCACGGCGGCATCGAGAGTTTCTCACCACCACGGCACGGTTTAAAGAGGTCATTCCCATTTCAGACCCGGAGCTGCGGCAGAAGATTCACCAGACGTATCGGGTGCAGTATATTCAGGACATGGTGCTGCCCACCCCCTCTGTCTTTGAAGAAAACATGCTCTCCACCTTGCACTCCTTCATCTTCTTCAACAAAGTGGAGATTGTTGGCATGCTGCAGGTGGGTTTTTTACTCAACCATTTATATGTGACCAGCTGTGAACTTTGCACGTTGGCGGTTGAGTTGAAATGCTGTTCAGGGGCTAAACTAGGTGAAGGAAGCTGTAGATTAACTTTCCCCACCGCCTTCTAACATCAGATCTCACAGGTAACATGCGCTGTCAGGCTTGTTACGTGTCATTGTGGCTTTTCAACAGACCAGCATCAGCATCGTCCCTCTCAAATTCATTGCATCCTCAGCAGAAAACCCTGTTTGCAGAGAATGCAGTGAATACGTTTGCATGTTTGTGATGCGGCTACTAATATTTCCCTGTTTGCATTACCTGAGACCATCTCATTGCTCTTGATGGGATGCGCATGGTGGGCTGTACTTTGGTTCTTTGTTTTAAAGGTCATATATGTTTTCCACACTAAAAATAAAGGTCTGCAGATCTAGATAACAGATTTAAAGATAACCATTCTAACTGCTTATACTATCTACATTTAATCATTTAGTAGAAAATCGACAGTGGTATTTGCCTCAATGACGCGTTTCAAGAGTGGAGTAATTGTAGAGTGTTTATTCATGCATTGACAAGTCAGAGTATTTGAAATGACCTTTTCATCATTAAGTTAGATTTACTTCAGTTGTGACTATTAAAAAGTTGTTAATGGAAGTGGTTTGATACGTGCTTCTCACCTAAGCCTTACAGTGGAATTGTTTGATTCTGGGATTGGAGGTAGGGGAGGGGGCTTGTTGCCATGGAAACAGCACCATCATGTTCTTTAGAGCCATATCATGTGATGTCACAAACGCTTGGCAGGCGTGCTGGATGATTATTTTCTCCAACCTCCAGACAGCTTCAGTTCAGTATGGTTGTTTGTCCATTTTTGCAGATGAATGTGCTTATGGCACAATATTGTTTTAATATTACCATATCCCATTAATACCTGGGTGTAATCTTATAGATGTTGAATAAACCAACCATAGATACTAAAAGCTTTTTGTGATGATTGTCTGAGCAATTAGATGTACTTTCCCATGGCAGCGTAATCGCAAACTGTTTTGATTCACTTGACTGGTTCCCCTTTTTTTGAGGTGTAATCTTTTATGCACATGACAGGTTGATGCAGTAAAATACAGTATCAGTCACATGTCTAACCTTGGTGTCGATGTGTATTTCTCAAATGTGTCACCCTCATTCAGCTAGAGGTCAATTTATGTTGCAAAACCGTTTTAAGCATCTCTGTGGTTTACAGATTTATGGTGAGCTCAAATGACATTTGAATAATGTATATAGGCAACTTAAAATGAACATTTATCAAGAACCAGGTTTATTGTGCCGAATCTGGCTCAACAGAATTATTTATGGTTTGCAGTTCACACAGTGTGCTTCATGGATGAGAAAATTAATGTGATTACTGGGTTAAAAATAGTTTTAATTTATTTAATTTATATTGTATAATTGTATTCAACTGTATGTTTTCTAGTGTCATTTGTTTCAAAGCATTTATAAACTAGTTTTGTGTGTGTGTGTGGTACCCAGAACTGATATAATCAGATCTCTATTTCTTATGCCTTTATTTTCAGGATGATGAGAAGTTTTTGACTGAGCTCTTTGCACAGCTAACTGATGAAGCCACAGATGACGACAAGCGGCACGAGCTGGTATGAAGCAGAATTACTAGCAGAACCTCCTACTCAAAACAATGGATACAAACAAAATTGATATTGTTTGTCACATTCAGGTAAATTTCCTGAAGGAGTTCTGTGCGTTCTCACAAACGTTACAACCACAGAACAGAGACGCATTCTTCAAAACGCTGTCCAACATGGGTATCCTGCCAGCGCTGGAAGTTATTCTTGTAAGATATACTTGCTATTCTAAAGAACAGATTTGCTGTCAGTTGTCTTGCTTTTCTTTTTCTATATAATTTGAACATCTTTACTAATGATCTAGAATTGTATTTAATGGAGAATAGGTATATTTGAAACAGTCTCTAACTTCAACTTTGCTCTCAATGAAGACACTAACTTTAGCTTGCTCTTGCTGTATTTATGAACGCATGTGTGCTTTGTGTTAAAGGGCATGGATGATGTTCAGGTGCGTGGAGCAGCCACTGATATCTTCTCTTACCTGGTGGAATACAACCCCTCCATGGTGCGAGAGTTTGTTATGCAGGAGTCTCAGCAGAATGACGATGTAAGTCACATGCCTACTGACTCTTGTGAGCCTTCCAGCTACCTGTCTTTCTCACTACTTGTCCATATTTTACAGGATATTCTGTTGATAAATCTGATCATTGAGCATATGATCTGTGACACGGATCCAGAGTTGGGTGGAGCCGTACAGCTAATGGGGTTGCTCAGGACACTAGTGGACCCAGAGAACATGCTGGCAACTGCTAATGTGAGACATGTTTTAATATCAATATATATTTGGTGCATAGTACCACCTTTTTATTGTCATTTGTCAGAATGTAGCGAAACATGCCCCTTCTGTTTGATTCCTTGCAGAAAACCGAGAAGACCGAGTTCTTGAGTTTCTTCTATAAGCATTGCATGCATGTGCTCTCTGCTCCACTTCTTGCCAACACCACAGAAGAAAAACCCAGCAAAGGTAATAGATTTTTTACAAGCTTGTAGGATGCATGCAGACTGAATGTGTAGGCAGCCTTTTTGAATCATTTCTCAATTGACATTTTTGCATACCTATTTAAAGACGTGACCTCTGCAGACTTCTTACTGTGTGTTTGTCTTGTCAGATGATTTCCAGACGTGTCAGCTGCTGGCTCTGATTGTAGAGCTGCTCACTTTCTGCGTGGAGCATCACACGTATCACATAAAGAACTACATCATCAACAAAGACATCCTCCGCAGAGTGCTGGTGCTCACTGCATCTCAACACGCTTTCTTAGCCTTATGTGAGTATATACACACACACACACATACACACACACACACACACACACACACACACACACACACACACACACACACACACACACACACACACACACACACACACACACACACACACACACACACACACACACACACACACAAGACATAAGCCACATGTGAAACTGAATATTCAGCAGGAAATATTGTAGGGTGGGTTTTTTCCATCCAGATTTTATTAATGTAGAAAAGAGGCAATGATATTACTGATCAATATTTTTTTCTATTAGTGGAAAAAAAACTTTCTTACGAAGCATTTTGATGTTTTTATGCACTGCTGTGTCTTGAAGAAGAAAATCAGGGACATTAAGAAAGTCAGTGGGGTCATTTGTTTTTAATTGCTAACAGAATGAATGTAAGGTTTTTGTTTGTTTTTTTTCCAAATGCTTGTCCGGTTGGGCCAGTAGCTCAGATTTCTAATTACCCTGCCATTCTCACTCGCCCTAACACAACAATGTAAAAAGTTTTAAACTGATTTGAATTTTATATGTAAATTTGAAAGGTTTGCATTTCTTTGCATATAATATTTACTCATTTCATCAAATGTTTTTCAGTATAAATTTATAAAGATTGATTGTCATCCCATTCTTACATTAACAAGGTCTTATCCATGTGACACAAAGATTTTGTGCTTAGATCAAATTATTTCAGTATTTATATACTGTTTATAAACAATTTTAGTTTTAAATTGTTTTAAAAAAAAAAAAAAAAAAAAAAAATATTTTTATCTTATCAATTTATTATTTTTAGTTAAACTTTTAGAACTATTTTTGTCATTGTTTTTATTATTTTTTAAAGTTAAGTTTTAGTTTTCAGTTAGTAATTTCAGTAGATCAGCTTTAGTTTATTTTAATTAGATGCCAACATTTTTATGTTGTTTAGAATTTGAGATGTTTTAGATTTGAATAAAAAATGTAATCATTTAAAAAAAAAAAAAAAAGTCATTTTATTTCAGCTAAAAAAATTAATAGCTTTATTTAATGATTACAAAACTGGTTTGATGAACTTAGTTGTATTTTTGATACTGAAAGTATGGAAAAATGTGGGAAGACTGTAAACTCTAGACTTTTAGATAAGTAGAACTGGACATATGACAGACATGGGGAGTAATTACTTGCCACCATCACAGCCTTCAAACCGCATAATCAATAACAACGAATACTCTGTGATGCTGATCCATTTCTACTGTGCTGATAATTATTACTGTTACTCTGTTATTTCAACGCATGCCAAAGAATTCTGCATTTAGGGCCAGCGGCATTATTAACAAGCACTAATTTATTTTGGATAAACACCAAGCATGCAGTACTACCCTGCTGACAGACATCAATTATAGCTTGGCTGTTAAATCTCTCTGTACCTTTCTCACTCATTTCTCTTTTCCAGGTGCTTTGCGTTTCATGAGGAAAATCATTGGGCTGAAGGACGAGTTTTATAACAGATATATAATGAGGAACTTCCTGTTTGAGCCAGTGGTCAAAGCTTTCCTCAACAATGGATCCAGATACAACCTCATCAACTCGGCCATTATAGAGATGTTCGAGTATGTCAGAGTGGTGAGTACATTTATCTAATCATCAAATCTCGTAATGTTCCTGAACACGTGTTGTTTATTTTGTGTGTAATTGCTGTGTTATGTGTGTAGGAGGATGTGAAGTCCCTGACGGCTCATATCATAGAGAACTACTGGAAGGCCCTGGAGGACGTAGACTATGTTCAGACGTTTAAGGGACTGAAGCTTCGATATGAACAGCAGAGAGAAAGACAGGACAACCCTAAACTTGACAGGTCAGTGATCATTTAAGAGCATTATTTTTAAAATGACTTTTTATCTTTTATTTTTACTGCAATTCCCAAATTTGTATTGAACCGTTTATAAATGATATGATTTAAAGTCCTCCTTATGGTTTGTAGGCAAAATAAAAGCTCTGTGGTTTAATGTTTGACCGAAATAATATAGGTATTTTAATGCAGTGCGGTAAAATAAAATTATTATACTCAGTAATGTTTTTACTCATTCTCTAATAGATATTTAAAAAATGAATGAATAATTAAAAAATTTAAAAATAATTAAATGTTTCTCAAGGAGTCTTTTTAAAAAAAAAAATCAAATAATGCAGTGAAAAATCTAATATAATGTTTGTTATAACTATGTGAGCTGGTTAATTGTTTTTCATTACTAATGTATGTTACTATTTGTTTCTTTTAAAGTATATTGATCTTGACATGAAAATAGCCATAGATTCTGGTATGGCAATATATAAGAAAATTATTACTATATTTGTATTTGAGTACAATAGTATTACTATCATAATATTTCTTTGATTTTTATCTTTTAGAATTTAATAAAATATTTAAATATTGATAATATTGATTTTTCACAGTGCAGTAGTATTACTATATTAATCTTTTTTTTTTTTTTTAATAAATAGAATTTAATTATTCTTACTTCTATTGTTGTATGGTCATTTTGAATAGGCTCCTTTTTAAAAACAATTTTGTGAATGTGGCCTGAGACAACTGAAGTGGAGAGAGATATATTAAAAAAAATGTAAAAAACTAAAGGTATAGGGTGAATTAAATTTTTCTCCCTATATCCTCATGCTAAATTCAACTGTAAAGCCACATTTTAAAAATGCTCCAACAGAGGGGTTTGCATCTTTGTCACCTTTTTCACCCCTAATAAGTCCTTTTTGTGGATTGTAATTTCTTGTGCATGTAATAGTTCGGCCCAATGAATGTATTTTTTGTGTCTTCATGCTTGTCTCCAGTATGCGGTCGATTCTGAGAAATCACCGTTTTCGCCGGGATGCGCGGACGCTGGAAGATGAAGAGGAGATGTGGTTTAACACAGATGAGGAAGACTTGGAGGATGGTGAAGCTGTGGTGCCGCCCTCAGATAAGATGAAGAGTGACGAGGACCTGATGGATCCTATCAGCAAGTTCATGGAGAGGAAGAAACGTACGTTACTGCTACATCCAGACCGACATAATGTTGATGACCAGCTACTATGATCCCTTATTTGATGGCGAAATGCTACTGACATTGCTTGATTTTTGATTGTTTAAATTTTTTCCTCTGTCTTTTCTCAAGTGAAAGACTCGGAAGAGAAGGAGGTGCTGACAGGGAAGGCGAGCCTCTCAGGACGGCAGAGCCCCAGTTTTAAACTCTCCTTCTCCAGCTCCCCAAAGCCCAGTCTGTCCTCTCCCCCAACCGCATCCCTCCACCCCGGTTCACCTGGTTCTCCAAGTTCTCCCGGGACAGGAGCCCGGAGCTCCCCCCCTACGGCAGCTGTCACCACTAAGGTAATTACGCCGATTCCAACAATGTTCTGAAATGCCTCTTTCTTACCGGTTACTTATTTTTGATGGCATCTCGCTTCTATTCCAGGGAGGTCTGGTGGGGTTGGTGGACTACCCCGACGACGACGAAGAGGACGAGGATGAGGAAGACGCAGACAGTAAAGAAGAAAGTCCTCCGCTGTCCAAGAAGTCCAAGCTGAGCTCCTAAAGCACTCCCTCGTCAATCAGCACAGTCATGCTCAAAGGGAGCTTCATCCAGAGACTATTGCAGCGCTCAGCCTAGAACTCAAAACTGAAACAAAATGAATGAATACACAAATGAATGGATAAATGAACGAATGCAGCCCCCCGCAGGAGTCCAAGGGGCGCCATGTGAGGAACGGAGAAAGGGAGAGCAAGAGAGGGAGAAGATACGGTCACAGAGCGAAAAGGTGAATGTCTCCACGTGGAGTTTGTCCAAGTGCCAATCTGCAAGAAAGAGAGAGAGACTCGTGAAACGGACGGAGAGATCGAAGACGAGATGAAACTGTGGTCTGGACAAAGAATAATAAAAAAGGATTTAATAAGACATGAATTTCGACAAAGCTAAAAGTACTGGGGGGTAAAAAAAAAGACCTCACACACAGTCAGTCAGTCAGTCACTCGCAGACACTCAAACTGTTGCCCCACAGAGCGTCCCAGGCTTGGACCAGGACACACTGCCCCCCCTCTCAGGGAAGGACCTCACATGACCCGAACTGGGCCAGCCAATCCACAACCACCACTCACCTTTGCTGACTCCATCTCCATTTCTTTCTCTCCTTTCTCTCAACCCTTTTTTTCTGTTGCTCTTTTTTTCCCCCTCTCGATTCTTGTTTTTTTTTTTTCTCTTTTGTTTTCGAGTTTCTAGGGCCAGACAGGACACTAGGGAGCAAAGAAGTCTGGGTCGTCATTGTTTAAGATGTCACCGTTGTTCTCGTGGCTCAGCGGAAGTTCTTCCTCTTTCAAAGCCAGCAGTTCCCTCCTTTTTCTTATTCTGTTGTTCTCCTCTCTCATTTTTTTAAATGACATAAGAGACCTGCCTTTAAATGTTCAGGACGTTTTCAGCCGCACTTGAACAGGTTTTTAAAACCTCAGTGGGGGGAGATAGTTTTACCCTTTTTTGCCCTTCAAAACTGCAGATTTTTTGGAAAATTTGTAAGCCCGTCTTGATTAAAGATTGAGTGGAACTCTAGATGTGATCGATTTTTGTCATATCTTCATTTTCTTTTCTTTTACATGAGTGTACTCTTAGTTGTTCGGTATATTTGGGACCATTAAAAAGATCTTTGCTGTAGTAGATCTCTCACGGTTGTGCTGGTTCCCTGTATCATGTCAACTGTGCTGATATTTTGTCTTTTGAAATGGGATTTCATCACTGAAATGATCCTCCTGTCTGCTCGTCTGAATACGTCAGTGGAAAGTCCTGCCTCCTCTGACAGAGGCTTTCTAAACAACCTGCACACAATTAAAGATAAGTTTTTATTTTCTGAAATATCATTTGTTTCCCTTTGTACTTTGAACACCATGAGAATGGAGCAATCGTGCACTAGAGGGCGTCCTTCACCTGCACTGACATGCAAAAAAAAGAGCCGCAAGCAGGAGCCAGAGAGCAGCTTTCAGTCCGTCTACACTGGCGGTCAAAAGTTTGAAATAACAATCTGGTTATTTAATCAAAAATACAGTATAACCGTTGTATAAAAAATACAGTATAACCCAAAATGTCATTTAATCCTGCCATGGCAAAGCTGAGATTTCAGTCTTCAGTGTCACATTCTAATATGCTGGTTTGGTGTTGTGCTCAATAATTAATAATGGTTGTATTATTGAATACGCATTTGATAAGTTTTATCAACTGTATATTCATTCATTTTGTTGAAAAATGCAATATTAGCAGGAAAAACTGCATTCCACTGTGATAAATGTTTCTTGAGCAGCTGAAAATGAAGCTTTGGCATCACGGGAATAAATTAAAATATGCTGAAACAGAAAATAATTGTTTTAAATTTAAATAATATTCAACAATATTACTGTGTCTCGGTTCAAATAAATGAAGCCATGTCAATGGCGGTGAGAAATATCTTTCAAAACATTTAAAAATTATTCCAAACTTTTGACTGGTAGGGTATTTTTCGGAAAAGTTATTTTATTTACTTGCAAAAAAAATGAAGTCCATGGGCTTCATATGACATGCTGTTAAAGACATTCTCATTTGCACAAATGAAAGCAATTCTCAGCTTGCCCAGTCTCTTCTCTATTTATGATTTTAAACATATGTTCTTCCGCCTCATCTCTTTCCATCATTGCCTGAGTGCAATATGTCTCATCTTTGGAGAGATTATGCTCACACAAGCAACACGCACCTGCCAGTGTCCTGGCACTAACATGTCTTTTAATTAGAAATTTAACCATGACAAATCAAGCCACACAAATGCTCTTAGAGTTCAGCTCATCCCCATCCGCCGCCAGTCAAATCCAAGAGCTGCTGGCAGTTCCTCAAAGGAGACGCCATGCCAACATCACCGCACGGGCTGAAGTGTCTCCCTCATCGTGTGTGGTGGTCTGCGCACATTAAAGCTGTGTTTTATTTATTTGTTGAGGATTATTGGTCCTTTCCATTGGCATGTGGCAGTGCCAGTGCGCATGGAGCCGTTAGGATGCCAGTGGAGAGTTTCTACAGATGTGTCTTTTGATGTGAAGCCACCCAGCAACTGAGAGATCCAGGTCAGACCAGGATCTTTGGAAATAGTATACAACACATCAAGAAAGGGTTGATGATTTAACCGATTTGTTTTGACTATGACTGCTGTAAAGACTGGCTTAAACCAGTATAGTGCTGTCCAGGAGAACAAGCATGGTGTTTCTTCTGAATCTGGTCTGGTTCTTCTGACCTGGTTAAGTGTATTGTAAGAAGCCTAAGCAAGTCAATTGTCAGGTTAAATTCAATGCTGGTGATTTGTGTTGGCACATTAAGATTCAATGGATATTTTTAATGCTATATGTAAAAAAAAAAAAAAAAGTGGGTCAGTACCTTTATAAAAAAAAAACATTCCAGCAAGCATGCATTACATTGATCTAAAGTAATAGTAAAGACGTTTATAAAACGTATACAATAACATTTATATTTCAAATAAATGCCATTGCTTCAAACTTTCTATTCATAAAAGAATCCTGAAAAATGTATCATGCTTTTCAAAAAAAAAAATATTAAGCAGAGCAACTGTTTTTAACATTAATAATAGAAATGTTTACTGAACACCAAATTAGAATATTAGATTGATTTCTTAAAGACTAGAGTAATGGTTGCTTTTTCATTATAGGAATAAATGCGGTTTTAAAATATATTAACATAGAAAAAGTTTATTTTTTATTTTAAATTATAATATTTCCCAATATTACTGTATTTTTACTGTATTTTTAATCAAATAATGCAGCCTTCATGAGCATTAGAGATGTCTTTCAAAAACGTTAAATATTTTTTTGACCCCACGCAGATATTTTGTATATGTTCATATATATATTTTAAACACTTCATAAAGTGATGAAAAAATATTTTGAATTTTAAAGTTATTTTATTAACTATAACCTATGTTAAGTTATTATTTTAGTAAGTCTTTGTTTTGTCTCCCTGACGAAAATTAACCATGGTAACCATGTTTTTTTTGGCATATTGTTAAATTGTGGTTACCATATGGTTTTATCTGTAGTAACACATTTTTTTTTTTTAGTTGGGCTACTTTTAATTTTTTGTCTCAACCTGCAATTCAATGCCATTTATTCTTTGTTACTTGAAATCTGAATTTCAAAAGCTAAACATTTGAAGTGGATCAGAAAAGTTCATCAAAGTTGTCCTAAGACAAGAACGCATTTTGGTTTTAGGTTTTGATCCACTTCAAATCTTCAAATTAAATTTGAAGTCAAGTCACGTGCACTACCTCTAATCCAGCAGTAGATGGCGGGCGATGTCCACACACCCCCCTCTTCCCCAGGAGAAAGGCTTTTGTGACAGATTGTATAGTCGTTTAGGGGCAGTAAAGTCTGGCGAACAGGAAATCCTCAGCGTCTCTCGACGAGGTTGTCAAAACAGCCGCACAATGTGCACTTTCATGTGCACAACTGGACCCTGTCGCCCCGACCAACAATCGCTTGTGTTCGCTGCACAAAGTGGCCTCTGTGTCGGCCGGGCCGCCTCCTTATGGCCCGGCGGCCGCTGTGGAGGTGATCAGGGGGCATGTTCAGCATAGCGTGTCTGTTTGTGTGATTAATCACCGTGTAAAACTCCAGCGTATCCGTTTCGGTGGGAGCGAGGAGCCACGGGCGCCTCTCCGTTTATGCGTCATTGTGTCTAACGGTGCCCGGTAGCTGAGAGCAGAGGGCAAAAGTTTGAGCATATGGTTGAGATTAGGGCGCTAAAAAACCTGACTGATTCACATGATTGGGATTTGTATTATTTTGAGTTTGGCTGATTACTGAATAAACGTCCTAAAAGTGACTGATCTTTGGGAATACTCTCTAAAGCCTTTTGTTCAGTGCAGCATGATCATAAACATCCATTCCACATCCAAAGTGTTAGTTGCTTCCTAAAGGCTATGTGTTTACATCTGTTCGGTTTGGTTTTAGGCTATTTGCATTCTGTCTTCATGAACCTTGGTTGTTTCTGATCTGAAGTCTAAATGATCATCTCTTCTTACCTTTGGTAACTTTTCTGCAGTATATAGTATTGTAGGCTATGTATGCACATTTTCTGTATACACAAAATATTGAATATCCTTCCAAATTTGCAGTATACACCAGAGAACGCTATTCAGAATCTCAGTAGACAACTGGGTATTATTTGCCTACTGTTTCACGAATACTGTATATTCAGGCATACTTTGGCGTACTGCTTCTTTGCGTAGTACTATAATAGTAGGGAAATACCCATATTTGGACGCATTATAGAAAATTGTCTTTTATAGAAAATAATTTTGAACTTCTGGTACCATTGTTTCAAAGTCCAGGTTTTTGGTTAAATGCCTAAAATTATCTAAGCGCAATATATTATGTTTTATTCTTAAACATACAATGCATAATAAACGACTTTTTAAGCTTTTTGTGTCTTGAAAGAGGAGGTTGCTAACAATTTACTAAACTAGATTACAGAGGCAGTGTCGTTCTTGTTCCTGCTGAACAGGAAAACATATTTACAATTTTACAATGTAGTTCATTCAGAGTCCAACTAGCTTTTTACATCTGATTATTTTATTTAGTCTTCAAGAAATACAATTTTTGAGGATTATCTAGAAAAAAAGGTCTAAGAATTTTCTGAAATAGGCTAATCCAAAAGCCAATGGAAAAATCTTATAGCTTTTTGTTGAGGGAACCAGGGAGACGCCAACATACAAAATTACGTCTTTATCTGAAATTGCATACACGAAGGTACTTCTTTTGAATAAGTAATTTGCGACCGTTAAAAAAGTACATTCTATATAGTATGAATGTGTGTAGTATGAACTTAATCCGGACGCACTACACCATTTTGACATTGTCATGTGACTTACAAGCATCAGATGTATTGCTTCACTGCTATTCACAAATCCTCTTTCATGGCCTCATGGGATATTAAGGTGTCCATTGTATGTTCACTTCAGAATCTCGCTGGAAGTATATAACTTTTCGGGCTACTGTTTTACGAATGACTTTGGACATACTCTTCACATGCTATTTTTTGCCTGTATAGTAGGGAAGTACGCCATCCAAACGCAGTCTACAACATACCTGCAGCACATATCTGCAGAATCATCTGGAATGAATCTCAGCTGTGATTTTAATGACTCTTTCTTGATTTATTATTTCATCATTCTTCCATTTTACAGAATCTTGGAATATAAAAAGCTAAATATTCCTAAAATGATACCAAGATGATAACAGAATAAAACATTAAGTCATATGAATTATTTACCCTACCATATTCAGATATTTCTGTCAGATGGAAAATTCTGAGTCTTTCTGTTTGCTCTGTGAATCTGAGCGCAGCTTTTTGCGTTGTGTTAAATGAATGATTTCATGAGTGATGTTTTCTCCAGTGAATGGTAACCAGGTCTGAACCCTATGGCCTCGGCCTCATGGACCGCCCACAGTCTAGTCCAGCTTGGGTTCGCAGAGTGACTAAACGAACCCTGATTAGACAGACAACAAATTTGAACAAGCTTTATTAAATTCAAATATTGGTCTCTAGTGTGGGCTAAACAGTGTGGTCTACATAGGATAGCGGGATAATCTACCATGTTAAATTTACCCTGTATAATGTTACTTAAATGGACTAGAGGGTGTTTTCATTCTCAATCAATAAACACATTTGAGCAGGCATGAAGAGCGAATGGCTTTACCATGTGGAAATACACACACATATTTGGATCCTTGCCTGCAGTTAATGTTCAAGTATAAATATAACCTGAAGTTCTTGTTAGTGTAAATATAACCTGTACAGCTGCGAATCTGTGCTGTTCTTGGCAGCTCTATTCGGTTTTTAATGTTAAAACATCACTATTAAACTTTTACAGACTTCGCTATTAATATATTTAAATTGGGGTCTTTACAACTTCTTCAGAGATCTGGATGGTGACGGCGTTTAGCTTTTGCTCGTCTGTGGCACTGTGTAAAGGGTCACGACTCTTGCCGTCTCTCTGTCAGTTGCCTGGGCGAGAGATAAGAGAAGCACGTCAGCCTCTGCTGATGTTCAGCATCTCTCTTTCTTTCTCCGCTGTCAGTAGCCTGGGGGTCTCGTTTAGCCTGGGCACGAGATAAGAGAAGTGTGTCAAAACTGTACTGCTGTTTAGCATTGTAATGCTCCGTTCCATTCTCTCTCTCTCTCGCCGCTTTAAACTATTTCAGGCATGAAAGTGGGTGGATTATCTGGTGACAAGTCCCAGACCAGCGTTCTCTCATTAGCACATGTGGCGTTCCATCACGTGGTACCTTTGAAATGCTTCTAGATCTGAGGCCACAGTTGGCATGTCAAACACCTAAGTCCCTTGACAGAGGTGTCGGAGCCCGTGTGTTTGATTTACACCCACCGCTGTGCTCAAATCGCCATGTGCTTGGTCTTTTAGCACTGGGCATGGATAAAATAAAAAAAAGTGATTAAATTGAATTAATTGCATGAAATAAATTAGTTTTTATTTTTAAAAAGACTGGTATGTAATGTCATCAACATCTGTTAAAGAGCTATAAAATGTGTTTTTGCAGGCCGCTGCATGTGCAGCATGGATCTATTCTTTTTCTCTCTCCCTCTGTTAATTTTAAGAGCTCCTTTGAGTGCATCATAAAAACAACAGTATGAAAGACTAGTGTTGCTCTCAGTACTCTCATATCTGTCTCATAACCCTTAACACACATGCACACACACATATTGATGCCTAAAACAGGTTGTTAACATTGCCTTGATGGTGGAGTGAGGTCTTCCACTGATTGCATTGGGAAATTATTTATTTATTTCTTTATAAAAATGTTAGTTATAAATTAGACACATTTAAAATACATTTCTTTTACTTTATTTGAAGTGCAAATTTTGTAGGGCAACAGCTAGGCCTTTCTCCATCTAACATTTTATAGGATAAAATTCCAATAAAATGTATTTTTGAAAGACTTGACTAATATATTTAGTGCATCCTAGGTCAAATATTTAGAAACACTCTATAGCAGAGACGGGCCACTTGTATTCCTAGTTAGAAACTCCTACCTTTCAAACAAAAGAGCCAAATTACCGTTTTGATAACCTTGGCAGCATCTAAAATTGCATCATTTCCTACTATTTAGTAGGTGAAAACAGTATGTACAAAAAAAGTATGTCTGAATTCGCAGTATTCATAAAAGAGTAGGCAAAAAGTACCCGGATGACCTACTACTACTACTAGTGTAGTAGGTCCAGTGTTGTTTTGGACCCTTCTGACCTTGATTATATATGGACAAAAACTGTCTTCAAATGTCTTATTTTGTGTTCCACGGAACAAAAATAAGTTACACAGATTTGGGTGAACTAACCCTTTAAATTCAGCTGTTACAATGCATACTATTCTTTCCCCTCTTTCTTTTGCATATGGGTTAAATCTACACGACTACTTTAAAAGTGAGTTCGGAAACGCGGTTAACGTGTGTCGATTTATGTGTTGAGGGAGAGAACAGAGTCATCTCTGTTAAAGTACATCAGGGGCATTGAGATCTCTCTCCTGCTGTCCATAAAGCCTACCGCTCAGATTGTAAAATGGCCTTTCACAAGATGACACAGGAAGCACTCCCTAGCTGAGGCTCAGCCGTTCCCCACTGACCACAAATCACTGCGCACCATTCAGCTGCTCTGACAAACCCCAGAACTGGTACAGTAACAGCTGGTTTTGAATTTAAAGGTGCAGTAATATATTCACAGATTTTATGGCTGGTTGAAGGTTAGTGATTTGTTGAAATGCAATTGTCTACTGTCTCCGCTGGTGGTCATGGGCTAAACAGGTCAGTGCAGTCTCAGAGGAAGGGCACCGCTGGCAAACAAATCCAATGTGCAGGTCTGCTTCGGTTCATGTGTCTTACTCTGTTTGGACTTCACATGCTAATCAAAAACATGTTTAATTTAAGTTTATTTATGATCTGAGGAAACATGTTGTAGGGCCACGGCATAAAAGGCCTTTTCTTGTGCCTCTTACGTCCTCTGTGGAAGTGGCAGTTGCTGCAAACCTTGTTATTTGTTTCTAAGTGGATATCTTTTGACTTTTTGAATTTAGATGCTGTTGGTGAAAACATTTAATTGGTTCTAGATTTGATTTATAGATTTCTTTTTAAATAATTTCATGTAGCTTATTCCCAATTTTGCTTTGCAAATATGCTCCATTTGAAATATATATTTATTTACTTTTTTCTAGAATCGACTCTGATTCAGATTCCGTTTCTAGACACGTTTATAGAAATGAATGTAATGTTCAAAGGCACGAGTCGCCTTGATCAATCAGTAATTATGATCATTATGATCATTCATCTGCAGTTTTTTTATTTTAGTATTTTAAATGAACGCTGTTTGGTTGACAACATCAAAACATGACAACATCACTGGTAAGTTGATGTTCATTTATTTTTCTTTATGGGAATCTTTATGATATGACAATGGAACAGCATTAGAAATGGCAAACTGAATTTCAGTGCACTGACTACTAGTGAGATCCAGCTGTTTAAGACAGGGCCTGGCCTAGTCATGTCACACATGTCAGGCCCTTCAGTCGATATCCCAGAGTGGAACTGACTCTAACTTTAGGAGTAAGTTTTCAACAAGCAGTGAAGTCGTCTCGTTTTACTCTTCTGAGAAGATGATGTTTTTGCTTTTTCATCATGGTTGCCCATTTTGATATGGCTTTCCCAGTGACACCCATACAGCATGTGAGGCGGCTGTTAACAGATTGCATGTCAGAGGCACAAGGGTCAGGTCTATAGACCTACATGACAGATCATTTCCTGCGTACAAGTGAATATGAACATTTTCAGTCATCACTCGCTGTCTGCACTACATGTCTGAGTGTGTTTCATATCAGATTTTTTTTTTTTCCAATTGTCAAGAAAATGCTGTTTTTGTTGTGCACTCATTCCTGGCAGCTCGTTCCTTTGTGTGGAACTGATGGCTGTTTGTTTGTGTTTGGATTGGAAGTTTATTTCATTTATACAAGTGTTCATGAAATATGTCTTACATCAGCATCTATAAATCGTCCCCATAGCCATATATAATGCCCTATTTGAGGGAGGGACAGCCATTTGAAGTGGTGCCAAACCAAAGTGGATGTTATGGAGTGCACTCGTTAAATCCCATAATGCACAGTAACAATGTTTTTACAACCGATGTATACTCAATGGCTAGCGAATACCCATAATGCACTGTGATGGTTGCTTTACTACTACTACAAGTGTCAGATGTTTATTAAACAGTAAGCACAAACTACTCAAAAGTCTCCAAATTCACTCACTTGTTTTCATTCACTCCCTATAGTGGACTGGAGAGGAATAATGTATAGAATTGTAAATGAGGGTATATGGGGGTGATTTCGGATACAGCCCTGGTTTGCAATGGCATATTATTACTGCTTACTGTATATCCTACTGCACTATCTGTACTAAATTGTGTATTAAATTATGCCTGTGTAGGTCTCTTAGAAACCAATCGCACTAATTTGCTTTCTAAATAGCTTTCAATACTTTTGGGAAACAAAGTCCTGTGCTCTATGCTGCAATTGTAGTATGCAATGCATTTTAGGATACAGTGTCCCATAGTTATACTGCACATTTTTGCCAAATGTAAAATGTTTAGTTTCTCCTAGTATACAAAAAAATATGCATACTACTCCCCCTCCCCCAAAACGTATGTAGTATACC
Organism: Acrossocheilus fasciatus; assembly: GCA_036784905.1. Lineage (NCBI taxonomy): Eukaryota > Metazoa > Chordata > Actinopteri > Cypriniformes > Cyprinidae > Acrossocheilus > Acrossocheilus fasciatus. The sequence goes on along the minus strand of CM071957.1, from coordinate 23,267,380 downwards.
GTTCCAAACATACCTTTTTTTTCTTTGTGCCTTCTCTTTAACTGATGATCGAACAGATCAAAACATCAATGATGAGTGATGAGCTGTTTTCTCATAGGCGACACCAACTGTTGTCATCCGATGCACAATCCAGTGACTGGATTAACCCAAACTCCGTGGCCAGTTCTGAAAGTGAGAGGTCACTGGTATTATGGGACCTCTCTGCAACCTTTTGGGACAGGAATGTCAGTGACCACAAAAGACTGCTTTGGCCAGATGATCAATGAAGTCCAAACTCAATCCGTTAAGGTCAGGGTTGAAATCCAAAAAAATTATGCTGTAGTGGATCCAGGTCAGAGGTGGCCGTGAGGCCACATGCTCTCTGCTCAGTCATGTGTGAAGTTTTTAGAGTTGCGTTTCGTTCTATTTAGTCACATTACAAAGAGATATGCTGGCTTGCGTCACACACAGAAAACAAAAGACCCTGACGAGATGATCCAAGATTGATGACCCTGTCAGGATTTATTTTGCATCAATGGCTGTCTGACTGTATGTTATGCATTATGTTTAGCTCACCTGCTATTTAACTTCTGTTATACTGATAATAAGCACCTGTTTTGTTCAGAGTTGAGAAAAGTTCCTTTTAAAAGTAATGCTTTACAATATTGGGTTACTCCGTGAAAATGAACTAATTGCGATTGTAGTTACTTTTTATGGAAAGTAATGCATTACGTTTCTTTTTGTCACCTGAGCTGGGCTTGCTGATTTATTTTTAATAAAAAAGCCTTGGTCTGGAGGAAGTGCCTCTGCACCTCACTCCCAATTTCTCTCAACACTGAGGCAGGAGAGACATCAGTGAATAAATGGGAAAACAACCCATTTATTTTGACTTGAAAAAGTAACTTTCTTTAAATTTAAAAGTAATGTTTTACTTTAGTTACTTAAAAATTAATCTGATTACATAACTCATATTACTTGTATAATTGTCACAATTCAAGGGAGTCAAGGAAACCAGGAACAAGGAGATGAGGAATTCACAAAACACAGGTCTTTAATATCCAACAGGAAAACACAGAGCACGGGCAAGGAAAACATTCAAGAACTGACCAACACTGACTGAAAGGACTGGGGCTTTTATGCACAGACTAACGAGGGACTAATCACCAGACACACCTGAACCAAATGAACAATCAACATGAGGGAGAAACTGGGTCACAGGGAACACAAAGACACACAGACAGGTCCATGATCCTGACAGTAATACATTACCCTCAACACTGGTTATTTTCTTAAAGGGATAGTTCAACCAAAAATGAAACTACTGTCACCATTAACTCATCCTCTATGTCAATCCAGTCTCTTTATGACTTTTATTCTTCTGTGGAACACAAAAGAAAGTATTTTTGGAAAATGCCTCAGTGTTTTTTTCTCTCTGTGTAATGAAAGTCAATGGAATCCAGTACCAATGCTGATTTTGATCTTATTGACTTTCACTGTGTGGAAAAAAGAAAGAAAGAAAGTAAACCCAGCTCAAAAGCGTCCTTCAAAACATCTTCTTTTGTGTTCCACAGATAAAAGAAAGTCATGCATGTTTGAAACTACTTAAAAGCTGAGAAAGAAATTTTTTGAGTATAGCTATCCTTTAAAAGAGGGCATTTAGTATAGTAAAGCGTATAATTGTATGTGAGTTTTGTAGTAGCAGAACTACAGCAGGTGGTCATCAGTCAGGTCAGACAGATGTCCTCTGGCCTGTGGAGGTCATAGTGAACAGACAGATCTGTGACCTCCGGTGTGCTGAGAAAGCGAAATTCTAGCGCAGTCTCTATCCTCATTGATCGGCCACACTTTGGCACGCATTAGGTTGCACCCACACAACAGCATGCTCTAATGAAATCAATCTGCTGTGGAAATGTCTCATCCAGTTACCGGAGACAGGAGGAAGATTTACAAACCTGTTACTGTACCATCAACATCTATCATTTGGGATTTTCATGTATAGTTCTGTATACTCAGTCAGCGTATATAAATGTGTATGTGTACGTGAATGTGATTTTTGAATGAGGAAGAGAGTTCACATCCTATAGGGAAAAAGCATTAAAGGAGCAGTTCGCCTAAAAATGAAAATATGCTGAAAATGTACTCACCCTCAGGCCATCCAAGATGTAGTTGAGATTGTTTCTTCATCAGAACAGATTTGGTGAACTATTCCTTTAAGAGTAAAGTGGGAGCGCATGGGAATGTTCAGAATAGCATACAACAATTTCCCCCCCATTGTGCAGTATGCATATAATACACAGCATGCAGATTTCTTTCTTATGGAATCCCTGGATGATCTAGTACTACATTTGCCTAATTATGTAGTATACAGCAAACTGCATGAGATAATGTATGCAGTGCACTCATCGTGACCTTCTTTTTCATGTTAAGTGATAATTGATCTGGAAGCAATATTAAAATTGGTTTTCTTTAAATGACTTATGGATACTTTTTTTAACAGTAAAAGTAGCCTACAAGTTTGCCAATTTTCAAGCAGCTTTACTTGTAGTTAATGCACATGAACAATGTGTATCCTTTCTCTGTATTACCTGCACCACGATCTCCTGGTTAATTTGTCAGTTTTAGTGTTTTTGTTAAAACTACAGATTCTACGTCAGCATTTTTGTATACCTGCCCACAGACAGTTGGAGCCCTGAGCATTATGGGTGTTGAAATTTCCCTACATTTTAAGCAAAAGGGAATTTCATAGCCCCTTTTCTCTGTTTTCTCTAGTCATGTAGCAAATTTTTCGCCCTTCTATTGCATAGACAGCCATGTTTTATTAAAATCTTTCCAGCGGTGAATTATCCTTTCAACCTTTTGTTAAGCACCACCCCACTGGTTACTGTTGCCAACTCAGACTTTAAAGAAAATCCCATAGGAACGAAATGGAAATTTCTATGAAAATATATATATATTTTTGTTTGTTTAGGAAAATTAGCTCATAATGTGGTGAAATTGATTGGATGTTATTCTTATGTGGGCTAGAATTAATGAATTTGCCTTTTTATTTAAAGATTTTTTTTTTTTTAACATTTTTTAAAGAAATTGTTTTATTTGGAAACACTGTTTGACATAGAATAGAGCAAAAATTAAAGCTTACCTAAGAAAATGGTGGATAGCAACTGTTGCTAAAGTAGGATTTGTCCTTATCGTTTTTATGCAGATCATACCCAAGCATCAATTATCTTTGACACATTTATGCAAAATTAAATTTAAATTACCCAAACATTATTCATGAGATGATAACTTAGTAAAATAGTGCCTCATTTACTAATAAGGACAATTTTATACATGTGGTTTCAAATTATGTCCATTATATTGCAGTATTCAAACAATAAATGCCGTTTTGGCGCTGTTTAATGTGGAGTGACAGATCGCTGGAGCGCCTCAGTTCAACAGACGCGGCAGCGCGAGGCGCACGTGAGTTTCAGCACGACATAAACATGACTAAACATCCGAAGGTAAATTAGTAAGAAATAATAAAACTTTACAATCCGTATCCTGTCTCAAGTAATCGCTCAATCAGTGTTTCAGCCGCGCAAAGACGTCAATGTAACAGCTTGTAAACAATGTCATATTTACCTCAGAAAAACATATTTGGTGACCATAAAGTGTAGAGAGGGGCATTTTGCTAAATATATGCACCATATAACACATTCATTATAAATGTTACTGTACTTCAGTGTTTAATTTATGCTTGAATAAATCCATCAAGTTTTTAGGACAGCCACCATTATGTTTATATTTAAAAACAAAACAAAAACGAATTGAAGTAGAAATATTATTATGTAATTGTAACTTTTATTATTTTAAAAACTTCTTTAAGTGTAATTTTAACAAATCAGTCAATTTTAACCTTCTATATTATAGTAATGTAGTACCAACTGACTCTCATGTATATTTTATAGCATTAGTTGAAAGATTTTTTATTTCCTTGAGAAAATTTGGCATGTACTGTGCCTGATATCCGAAATAATTGATATTGAATCGAATCGAATCGTTAAATTTGTGTCAAAACCCAGCCATTTTTCGTGAAAATGCAGATTTCATGCACAAATTTGCACATATGCACACTTAATGACTGAGACCCAGTGTGTCTTAAACTCATTTTATTTTTTTTACATACTGTTTCTCATACATTTCTTGCTCTATGTTAGGATTTCATTCTGAACATATCCCATGTCTGTTATACCCCGTAGCTCAGCTCAGTGACACACAATCTCCGCTCTAGACAAAGTAATAAATATCTCTTCTGCGAGATAAAGGGAGAGTGTGTGTGAGATGATTACCCTCAGATGTGCCATATGTGTGAGTTTACCCACAGTACACGGAGCCGAGAGGATGAAGGGAGTAGAACGTCCCCACACTTGTTCTTTTCATCCCTTTATTCTCAGAGGAAGAGGCACATGTATATTTTTTTGGGGGGCTGCGAGTGGTGTGTTTTCTCTCAGTAGGGATAATGCTAGTCATTAATCATCGTGTCTTGTGCTGAAACGGCCTCCCGCTTGAATTGTCACTGGGATCCGCTGTGCCCAGCGCCCGCTACCGTTCATCCACCCCGTTAACCGTTTGCGGGGGCCTCCCGCTGGTTCACACACCTGGAGCCGAGCCAGCCGACCGGGATATTTTTAATTCCGCTTCCCCTTTACCTCAACTCTCTGGAATGCTCTCCCACCTACACAGCGTCTGCTCACCATTACTTTTATTTGAAATTCAGATCTATATTTGCTCATCAGAAACACATGCTACGGCGGGTAAAATGCACATGGAGCGCTCGCAATGAGGAACATCTTGGAGCCCATAACTTAAGCTCACTGTTAAATTGCCCTGAACCATGTGAATATGTGTATCTGTGTTACAGGAACACAGGAAATACCATCTTATTATCCAGGTTTTTGATCTATATGTCCATACATGACCTCTTGCATAAAGGCCAGTGCTGTGAAGATACGTTGGGAACAGATCCAGGTCAGCTTCATTCAAGCTCACACACAATCCTCCCATTGACAGTGAGTCACAAACACTCTTGTGTGACGTTGAAGTGGATCCTTTATGTTGGAGTGATGATGTGTGGCATCTGCGCACTTCATAAAGGCCTCATGCTCACGGGGGTCGTGTTATTGTTGTAGTGGGAAGTTCTTCACATCATAAATACGCCCCTGGGAAACACGACTTTGAGGAACTGAAACATGCTTTCGAGGTAACGCGTAATTTACACACCAAACATTCCCAGAGGCAGATGCCTGTCTGACTGACTGGGGCAAATTGTGGACATAATGGCCGCAGGCTTGCTCCCCCCCCCCCCCCCCCCCCCCCCCTCTTTGTTTGAAACCGGAATTTGAACTGCATAAATAGGACAAATCTGCCCGGTTCTCCTCCTGGACCCCATCTCGGTAAGTTTGGGGGAAGTTTCTGTGATCAAAAGCATTGTAAAATGGTTCCAGGGCAGGATATTTCCTCAGTGTGTTTCTCAGGTTTAGATGGACAAGGAGGAAGAAAGGTTTCCCTTCCTTTTTTCTTTCAGGTTTTGAGGGGAGACCCCAGAGTATTTTTTTTTTTTTTTTTTTTTGGGTAACGCTACATTCCACAGCAGTCATGACAGTTGGGGTGGTCTCGTATATATGTTTGCATGTCTTCATGCTGGTCTCTCCTTCACAGGGCCAATGAAACGTCTTCAGCGAAAAGTTCAACCCTCATTTTAGTTTGACATTGCTGTTTTTTTTCTTTGGGCTTCCAGACATCCCTGTGATTTATTTGTAGGAATAATAATAGGATTATTTCATGTCTAATCTACCACATTTTTGATTTAGTTAATTTTCTGAACAAAGATAAGATGAAGACACAAATGGTCGAAGTCAAACTACTAACTGAATTCATAAATATTGAAAGATTATATATATATATTATATATATTATTAAAATCTTTAATTATTACTATTAAAATTTAACACAGTTTTTATGTGTGACTGGGAGGGAAAATGGTCACATGTTTGAATGGTTGTACACTTATTTTTCAGGAAGAATAGAAAGAATAGCATTTATTTGAAATATCTTTTGGAACAATATAAATGTATTTACTGTCACTTTATATCAATTTAAAGCATCTTTGCTGAAAAGCTTTCATTTCTTTCAAAAAAAAAAAAAAAAAAATGTAGGGCAAACTACTGAAAACAGACTTCTGATTTGAAATGACATGGAATGACCCAGTAGTAATTTCAAAATTAAAGTATTATTCCCTCTAAATTATCTTAATACGCTTCTCTAAATTAAGCAGCTATTATTGAAGCTTTCACCCCAAACAGAACATGAGTGTTACTGCTTTGTTCATATTATCTGTGATAATTTACAGTTATCGCAATCAATAGTATGTAACTCTGAAACGCATTTCTGTGGTGTGCCGCAACATAAGCAGGCATTTGATTGGCCGACAGCTCTCTGCTCTAATTAGGATCGCTTTAACAAAGTGCTCACTTCTCCCTGTTTTACATATGTAGTCTTTATTTAAATTAGCCCTGTCATATGCAGATAAGCGCCTGGATTGTTGTGCAAGGGCCGGCAAGTTTCACACTTGTGTGTTGAGGCATATGAGGCTTTCCTTCCTCTGACTGCACAAAAACAAAACGTATTAAGCAAAGGGAGGAGGAAGCTGCCAATTAGAATCTACAGGCCTGCGGAGCTGTGGCTGCTGATTGGCTAATTGGGTGTCTGAACAGAGAGCTCTCTCAAGCAGCGATGCAGATCTCATGCCTCAAACATTAGCGTCACGCTAATGACGTGTCTTTTGTGGTTTGATTTATGGATTATTGTTTCTCTTTATCCTTTTTCTGTCTCTTGCTTTCCTAATAATTTTTTCTGTCTAGCCTACAGACATTTGGATCGCGTCCTGTGATAAGGTGATGTCGTTTATCATGATGTTGTTACCACCTGGTATGAACTGTCTTATGCTGGCGAAGAATGACTGGAAAATTTCATTTCATTTCATGTATCCAAAAAATGATATTCAACTGTTTTTTTGTTTTTTGTTTTTGAAATTTGATACAATTTTTGACAAAATAGCTTTATTATTAAGCCAATTATTACGCCGGAATGAGAGTATAGTTCCTAGCAAATTCGGACTAGAAAATCACAGCTTAGTACACGATATAACTACAGAAGAGTCAAGTTTTAAATAGGACAAATATCGAAACCCTTTGGTCATTTTTGAACGCGATGATACTGGTCTAATCGGATTCAATGATCTATGCTAAGCTATGCTAAAAGTGCTATCGCCAGACCCGGAGATCGGCTGAATGGATTCAAAAACGGTAAAACTCAACTTATTAACTCTGGGGGAGTTGGAGAATGAGCCTATTTCCAAAAAAAGTGGAGTGTTCCTTTAATCTTTGCAACAATAGTACAACAATAGAGTACAACAACAACAATATATATATATATTCCCTTTAGATTTTTGTGTTTCACTATTAATTTATTATATTTTTTACAGCCAATAACTGTAGTGACTGGTATTTTGGCAGGAACTATGGTAAGGAATGCAATGTTAGTGTTTGTTAGGAACGAAACGTTTGCATCAAATTGCATCAGAATATGCAAGCTCTACTTCATAATTATTTACCATCTGCAGTGATGTAACATTTCTTCCACATTATGTAATCAGATAATGGTGGTACTCTGGTAGAATGTGGATTATTGCAGGTGGAACATGATTATGGGATTGACAGAATATCTGCAGCACAAAAGAGTCAAATTATTAGAGCAGGTCAGTGATTTTGGTTGATTATATAAGCTTTGTGAAGACATCTTAGAAAGGGAGTTGGGATGGTCTGTTAATAGCCGGTGACAGTGGTTTCTCTCCGTCAGCATGCACTCACTCACCTCTGATATACATAATGCAAATGCACACTATTTTTATTCTGATGCATTATGTATGTCATCGTCTGTGACGTGCCGGTGAATGTTGAAAGGATTTGCTCATAGCTGTGATGGAGCGGGACTGAGCTGGCTGAGGTTTTGCACATTTGTCTAGTTTTGTCATGTTGAATCTTCCCTGTTCTTTGCCTGCTCAGATTATTTTAATTTATAGTTGTCCCAAAAATTAAAAATGGTCATCATTTACTCATCCTGCCATTTCAAACCTGAATTTTTTTAACTGATGTAAAAAAATTCGAATGAGGCCCCAAAAGCCCCAAATTGGCAAAAAACACCATAAGTGTAATGCATATGACTTTGTCCCAATCTTCTGAAATGTAAGTCATTATTGACTGGTAAACTGTCATTCAGGTGAACTGTTAACCATTGCAACCAGATCATTAGATATGTTTACATACACAAATTTTCCTCAATCTGAATGAATTCAATCTGATTTCATATTGCAGTTCTGTTTACTATTCATTTACATTTACATTTAGTCATTTACCAGACGCTTTTATCCAAAGCGACTTACAAATGAGGACAATGGAATTTCAATGTTTAATCAAATCGAAATATCATTTAGATCTTGCTGATTCGGATCAATTGATGTGTTTAGAAGAAGGCTTTTCAGTCTGTTTGAGCATTAAATGTAACTGTTTAATCTAATTACTAACAGCTATTAACAATTACTAAAAATGACTACAGTTACAAATGAAAAGAATATTGACTTCACTGAGATTAACATCAGATACAATTGCTGTTGTATGACTTTAGAAGTCTTATATATCGACCACTTTTATAATGCTTTTATGATTCTTTCTTGACATTGTAGAGCTTGACCCAGTTCTCAATACTTACATCATCAAAAGAAAGGCAGAAGAATGTTCTTCAAAACGTAATATTTTGTGTTGCAACATAAGGGTGAAATATTCCTTTAAAACCTGAGCCATGCATTATCCAATTCAAGCGAGCAGAAAGTATAAAAGAGTGAGGGTAGATGAGAGAAGGACCAAAAGAACCACCACTGAAAAAAGAAAGTGAAAGGAATTTTGTAAAAATGGTGGAAAAATGCCACTCTAAAGGATTTCGCTTGAGTTCTGTGATTTATATTGAGATCTGATGGCTTTTGACAATAGTGAGCCCCCTCCTCCCCCTATCCAGATGCCTCTACCCCTGAGGGGGATCTCGGGGGCCCACGGCGCTCTGCTCCTGGGAACCACCGTGGGTGATTGGCCCCCCGCCTCACCCACCTACAACGCTGGCCCGAACAGAGCACCGTGTGTAGGGCACAGTGGGACGACCTCAGGGCCTCCTAATAAGCAACAGCAGCCATGGAGCCGGACCTCTGAAGAGATCCAGCAACAATGATTGTATAATGATATGGAAACGACAGCAAAACTTGAGCTCAGCTACCAAACGGCAGCGCCGTGAGGGAAGGCTTGTCTGAACTCATTAGGGTTTCTGTATGTGTCTCTCTTCTTTTTTTGCAGGCATTCCCACTTCTGATCGGACTTTTCAGTGTGTGAGGTGCTTCGAACCTGGCAGGCTCAGTATGTGCGGTGTGCGATTGGACGGTGGAAATACCCAAACCTGCCTGGGCCCCTTATCATGTACAGCACACAAATTACGCAAAGCAGCATCCATCTGCCGCACAAATAGAGCTCCAACCCGAACCGGCGCTCTGCCATTGTTCTGGCCGTTCGCCACCCCTCCCGGGGTAATTCATGTGCCCCGCTACTCTGCTCACCCGTCACTGGCTATTCACTTAAACCTGAAACATTTCCATGGGCACAAAGGCTTCAAACATGGCCGTGACAAAAGAAAGGATTTCTGCGTTTCTATTCTTTTCCTCCTCTCTGTCTTTCTCCTTTCTTCAAGACATTGTGTTGTTTAATTGGTTGTGCTTGGTAATTTTGTCTCTTGTCTTCTCCCATACTGAGTGATTGTGCGGGGA